>CAMTDV010001633.1:72449240-73049240 GCA_947069175.1 Scalesia atractyloides | reverse complement strand
GTCGAAAACCAAGTTGAACTTATACCGACATGTACAAAAAAATAAGTACAAAATTATGTTTTTTAAGTTAAAAATGGTATAGCGCGTTGCAGTGGGGTCGAAACGTAAAGTAAGTCGAATTTATACAATCTAAGGGAAACATATTTTATATTTGACCCGACTTGTTTTAAAACAAAATTTATCCCAAAACGGTGACCAAATGAAAACGTACATAAAAGAACACAAAAAATATTATATTTGAGTCAATCCATTTTCAAAGAAAGTTAATCAACTTGAATTTATACCGACCCGTAAATAAAAATAAGCACGTAAAAATGATTATAAAGTTTTAAAAAAGTTAAAGGGTTATACGTGTCAATACTAAATGTTTAAGGATAAAGGTTAAAACATAAAAATATGCTAAAAGACAAAAAAAAAAAAAATTAGCCATGTGAAGTTACTGTACATCCAAGTTATTCTTGTAGCTTTATATAATATAATTTCTTTTATGAAATATACAACAATTTAACAACACATAAAACCTTCTATCATGGAATCATTTACAAGAAACAAGAATTCGAAATAACAACCATGAAACCTTCTATCATGGAATCATTTACAAGAAACAAGAAATCGAAATAATAAACAAACATTGGATGTTTGTTTAAGAGCTACAACTTTGGTTGCGTAGTGGTATCGAGTTATTCTTGTGGATTAAGAAACGAGATACTTCCCTTTATACATATCCACACCAATCATTTTCTATTCAAGTTGTGCTATCCAACAAACTCAAGATATCAAGATGAAGTGAATGTTTGTGAACCCAAAAACTCTTTCCATCCTTCACCAAAATATTCATATGAAAGAACATGATGTCACGTTGAACACTTAAAAATCTTTTCAAAGTTCCAAACACTTGATTATTATGCCTCAGTACATGTACATGTTGGGGAATTTCTACAATCAAGGAACAATGGTCTAGATAATTTGAGAGTCGTGAGAACACTTTTGAATTAAAATATATTTGATGGTTCATTCGAATGATTCAACCGGATATAACTCAGAATTTGATCTACAATAACGTATGTATTTTGTGTGATTTCGAGAACCAAAGTGTAATTTCTATGAAATTAGTATGAAGAAGCTTTCGGAATTCAATTCTCTAAGTGTCCTTCAAAACAGACCAAATGATCATAATTATAGGAATCAATGGTTGGTGGTTAATTAACCGCCATGCCATATTTATAGGAATCAAAACTATCCTTGGTGTTTAATTATCCGCCGCACAATAACTACCCATTGGTAGTTAGTTGACCGTCACACCATAAATACCATTGGTAGTTACTTAACTGTCGCATCATAACTCTGGCTGCGATGTGTCGGTTGTTTAGTGATCTTCGCTCACTCAATCTATTGGGTTTTTAAGTATCAAAAATTTAAGTAGTCCCAATCAAGTGTGCACTCTGCACCTCCTAACTTGTATCAATGTATATTTTATTTTCTCATTTGGTCTTAAGTGAATCCTAATTACCCAAAATGACCTGATGATACTAAAATCATCAACATTCCTCCCTCATTTAGCGTAATCCTTGATTAACTTAAACGAAATCAAAACAGATAACACACTACTGCATAAATGAAAATATTGTGACCATTGAATTTTCATCCTAGTATATTGCACATTTCAAATATTTGAATGTTAGGGTGTCACTATGGATTGAACCCTTGTTATTCATACGGAATACATAAAGATAATATACACAAAAGTTTACATACTCATATATTCTTACTTGACGCCATCTTTTACTAGCTTTGTGTGTCCAAATCCTTCAGTGAGCATATCAAAGTCGATTCCAAGCTTCTTGAAGTGGCTAAACTTCATACTGATAAGAGTAGCTCTTTTACTGTAGCACGGGGCGTGGCAAACTCTTGTGCGCCAGGGAAATCTTCAAAAGTTTTCTGGAGATCCTTTTTGTCTTTTATGGATGGGGTACGGGATGGGCCTGGCCTAACTTCTTGATAGATCATTATTTTTTTCATCCTTTTGCTTTGTTTGTCCTTTTCTTACCCGGTTTGTCTTGAAAATTCAAAATAAACTAATTTAGAACTATTTTACAGATATTTTCAGAAAATTAAAAATAATTCAGTTTTAAAAGATGTATTTATATATACACACACGCACATCAGTGCGTAAGGGAGGTCGTCAAACTCTTGGCTTGTTGGAGGAGCTAATATGTGGATCCTTGGTTTTTGGCATTCACTGTTTGACGTCTTTGTTTGTTTAAACTTAATTGATTAGTTTTGTTTTCGAACTCATACATTGAATGCTTTAAATTTTCCGTGGTGGTTACTTTGGAAACATTCTAGTTTTTTTGAATTATTCATATAATGGGTTACAAGTATTAAATTAAATTTACCCATGATCTATTGGTCTAGTGGTATGGTATTCCCCTTAAAAATGTAAGATTGTGGGTTCAAATCCTTATAAGTTAAAGGTAACGGTGGAATAATTAAGGTGTTGAAAAAATTGCCGTTAAAAAAAACTATACATTTAAAAAATATAAATAAATGACTTCAATCTCCATCCATACAACTTTAGAATTATTAAATCTTAATTAAATCTACTACAATTATAAGTGAACTTTTTTTTTAATCTCACCAAGTGATTGATGAGAGAACAAGGTTGAACAAATAACATATGATTGGTGAGAGATTTGATTACAAAAGAATAGAATCAGATTACAATTTACAAACAAACATCAGGCTTTAACACAGCAATTGAAGTAGCTCAAAATGCTTCTTCTCACCTGCATTCACCACATTTTATCCAACATCAGTCTCATGAGTTGAACATTATCATGTTAATATGTGATGGTTCTTAGTTTCTTTTACAAGAAGTTTAAAATTTCTACCATACGAAGTGAGACACAGGTTTATAATCAGGTATGATGAGTGATATCAATAAAACCCGTCTACGTTGTCATCCCTACTTTCTTCCCACATTATAATTTTCAATCATTTTTTTCACTTATTTATGTTCATAGTCTTTGACACAAGAAATCAGAGATATTTTTAAGTAATAATGGATTTTAATAATCCCAACTATTAGCCGTTGGTAGGCAACGGTCCCAACTTAAAAAATAATCAGTGGTGGTCTCACATTTTCATATATTGTAAACCAATGAACCTTATTTAAACGAAAAGAATAAGGGGACAAAAAGAAATTAAGGTTCTATTGGTAAAGTCTATTAATTTACAATGTGTAAAAATGTGGGATCACCACCCGTTATTTTTTAAGTTTAGACCATTGCCAGCCAACGACTAATAGTTTAAATCATTAAAATCCATCCTTCCTATTTTGAATAACACAACTCAAAACAATGGTACTTAAATACATAAAAATGTTTAATAACACAACTCAAAAGCATGTTACTGAAATAAAAAAAGTGATTTATTAATCATAGGGTAGACCTTTATCAACTACAATGATTAGAATTGGATAGAGAATATTACATGCATGCCAATCATGAATCATGCATATTAATTGATGAGAACATGGTTGCACATGGCTTCAATATATTCCTTGTTACCTAAGGCATTATCCTTAAGCTTTTGGATATGGGAATAATAAAAACCTACCTTGCCACATCTTTAACCTTTAAATATGGGTGTAAACAAGCTAAATCGAGTTTAAACTCATGTAAGTTCGTCTAAGTATGAGCTAAGCTCATTTATCCTAAATGAGCTCAGTGTTCGTAAATAATTTTTCAAGTTTAAGCTCACTTTATGAGTAATTTTTCAAACCTAGGTTACACTCATTTTATTATTTATTAACTAAGTATTTAATTTACATAAACATAGTATTATTCGTTTATATATTTGTAACTTTATTCTAATAAATATGTATAACATAATATATAATATTTTTTAGTATGTAACCTTATATTTATTAAATTAAATAAAGTATATTATTAACTAGGTATTAATTTACGTACACATAATATCATCTATTTATGTATTTATAACTTTATTCTAATTAATATATATTGTTTAGTTATTTCTATTAAAATTATATATAATATTATTTATTATGCAACTATATATTTGTTAAACTTAATAAAATAAAATTTTGTATGTTTATATAAACAAGGCTTGTTTAGGCTTGCGAGATTAGTCAAGCCAACTTGACACTCGGGTACATTTAAAATGAGCTCCATTATAAGCTCGGACTTGTTTAAACTTCGCTCGATTTGAGATTTTAACCCCTGATCCTGAGTGACTCACGACCCACTCGACTCATTGACACCCTATTGAAACCGACTCTTATTAAATTTACTTTCATGGACACAAACAATCGTGCGAATCATCAATATGCCAACGTGTATGTCTACATCATGAGCCAAAGCCGTCACATGCTAGCCAACAAGATCGAGTGACACAACAGCCATACTATCTCCAATGTTGATGTTCCACAACCAATTGCCTTGTTAGGCAAGGCATTGTTGAGATAGCAACTACACCACCTTTGATCCTATCAATTTCAGGTAACTTTTTGGTACAAACAAAAGGAGGCAATTAAAAGTCAGCTCTCCAGCTGGCCAGACAGATCAAACTTAGTAAAATTTCAATTATGCAGCCACACTATTAAGGTGGTGGTAAAATTTAAGTTATCTGGAGATTAATATATTTCCATTAATGGTAAACAGATCGTGTTCATGGGTTGACAGGTGACGGGTTGAACCAGACACGAACCTGAAAATCATGTCAGACATGTGAACCCATACATGTGAACTCATACACGACATGAATATTAGAGGGTTGATACGAACACAGTCTGTTTAACCTGAATTTTTTTTTCATTTTCATACTCCAAATTACAAGTTTAACAAAAAAAAATGAAAATGTATGTAAACCAATTATTTTTAAGTTATAAAAGTTGATGCTACTTTTTCTTTTAGTTTTATAAAAGATGGTATAAAATAAACAACCATTTTAATTTTGTAAGTTATGACATAAATACATTTAAATAATGTAATAATTAACCCTGAATCCAACCCATTCGACTAAACGTGGTCACATGTTCGACCTAAAAGTAGTAAAAGGCGAGGTCGCTTACGGATGGAGAGTGGCGGTCGTCTTCATCATGATCATGATCATAATTACTATGATGAGTGGCAATGGGAGCATGTTATTGAGTTTGGTAGTGTTGGAAGAGATGAGTTCTTCTTCATTACCAATGCTTGCTCTTGATATCTCTCTCTTGTTTTGTTTCTTCATTTCTCTGATCTTTGAAAAATTCAAAGAGTAGTCTGGGAGTGGCCCCTTTTGGTCCCAGTCTCCAAATTGGGGCACTGACATCCATGGTGCATTTTTCTAAACCATGTAAATAATCAACTTGTTACGGTATATCATCGTATAAAACACTTGTACGTAGTATATAAAAGATAATCAGAAATAGCGAGAGAGAAATAGAGGCTAGTAGGTCACATATGTATATTGTGTATCCTATACAAAGCAATAGATATAAATATATTTTATAATGATTTCAAAGTCGTTAATATATTTTTGGTATGAATTGGTAAGATATGAAATAAAAAGTTTCATTAGTGGGTGTCACGTTGTTCAACAACTTATATATCAAGTGAAAAGACAAAATTGCCCTTTGAATTAACTAAAGAAAATGTCAAGTTTTGAAAATATGTGGACCAGATGTGGCAAAATTTTTTTTTGATAAACTCGTAAAAATGACCAAACCACAAAGACAAAATTGGCAGATCACTCAAATTAAAAAACAGAAGGTCAAGTAAATTGGTCGGTTCAACTGATTTGATGAGTTTATTCACACCATATGGTTTGAAAAATCAAGTTGAATGGTTCAAAACTTGAAACAGAACTAGTAAACTATAACTGAATCAACCCTTTACCTTCATTATTTTTCATTTTTAAGATATGAAGTCATGCATACATATAATATTTATTAACATTTTTAAGTATTTTTTTTAAACTTTAATACAAATTAATGATTTTTAAAACAACTTACCTTCATTATTTTTCATTTTTAAGATATGAAGTCATGCATAGATATAATATTATTAACATTTTGTATGTAAATTTTAAAACTTTAATAAAAATTAATGATTTTAAAAACAACTAAAAAACGGTTCAAACAGTGGAAGCTGTCTAACCAAACCAAACCAAACTAATCCGGCTTGTTCGTTTCCACGCTAAATCATTGTTATTGGTTTGCGGCGCAACTTATTACCCATTTAACTATCACTCTACTGTAAATTTCTAATGGTTTGTAATGGATAAAAAATATTATTACAAAGTTACAAACCGAACCAAAAACCTGATTACTTATAGTTATTTTTTTACAAACTTACAACCCGAACCAAAAACCGGATTACTATAAGTAATCCGGTTCAGTTTTCTTTTATTTTTTATTTTTGGTTTCTAACCGAAAATCAACACCCATAAATGGAACAAATAACAATCACCAAAACTTTACATTATCGTATAATAAAAAAAACAGAGATAAAACAAAGAATGTTACAGAACTCATACCTCATCCTTGCGATGTTCCATGTCAATAAAATCCTTTTTTTTTTTTTCAATTTGAGCGATCTAAACACACAAATTCAAAACTGTTCGAACGTTGTGGTTAAATGTGTGTAAGTGTGTTGTGTGTGAGAGAGAAAGAAGAGAGAGAGACGGAGAACCTACAGCAAGGCGACAACTTCAATGAAGAGAAATGAACACAAGAGTGTGTGACTTTACAACATGGTCGCAAACAGTTAATCGTTGGGATATTTATAGTGGATTGGGTGAGTTTTTGGACATGTTACAAGCGTTTAATTACGGTGGTTGCCATTGGTGGGTGGCTCACGCGGTTGGGACACTTTAAGGGGCGAACCCACCTTAGAGAGTATATAATCCAATTTTTTTAGTGACCCTTGTTAGTAACTATTCACGTGACCCCATATGTTAACAATTCATAGGTTTGTTCCATTGATAAACTCTTGGTTCTTGCTATCACGGGTTCAAGTGATGAAGGCTTAAGTCACATTGGAAACATGTATTGTGAAATTTAGGAGTAGGTGTAATTTACGGTTCAAAAAGATTTTCAATTGTAAATTCTATTTAACTTATTAGACTCCACGTGTGGGAACGTGATCTTGGAGTGGAGGCTTTCACCACACCGGCACACCCGTGGTGGCGTGAAGGGGAGGGCGTCGAGATTTCCACCGACGTGGAGGGCATGAGGGTTGTGACGTTGAGCGATGAATATTTGTTGTTGTTGTTGTTTGGGTTGATTTTGATTGGTTGTTGTTTCTTTTCTTTTTTTTAAATGCCCCTTCTAAGCCCCTTCCACACCGTGCTTTCTTTTACCACCCCTGCTGACGTGGTTGCCATGTCCTTTCACACCATACCATGGGTGCTACCGAAATCTCCCCA
This sequence comes from Scalesia atractyloides, assembly GCA_947069175.1. Lineage (NCBI taxonomy): Eukaryota > Viridiplantae > Streptophyta > Magnoliopsida > Asterales > Asteraceae > Scalesia > Scalesia atractyloides. Next base: position 73,041,806 of record CAMTDV010001633.1, on the reverse strand, counting down.
AGGCAATAATAAGGGATAACATAGGTTATGGGGGGCCAAATTAGTACCGTTCAAAAAGCCCGTGGCTCGAGGCTTGCTCGAAGTTCGTTTGAAAAAAGTTCAAAAAAAGCTCGGTTCGAAGTCAACTCAGTTTTAAACGAGCTGGCTCGGCTCGGTTTGTAAACAGCCGAGCCCGAGCCAAGGTAGGTTCGATTCATGGCTCTCTCGTTAGTTGGCTGTTTAGCTCGCTCGTTTGGCTCGTTTAAATTAAACTCGTAATTATATATGTGTGTGCATGTGTATGTTCTAGTATATTTAAAATTTGTTGTTTAATTAGTAACATGGTAATTTTTTATCGAAAGAAATAGTTTGTTAAGCTATAGTCTTAATTAGTAATATTGATTTAAAAAAATATATATTAAGGTAAGTTAACATAGAATCTTTTCTTGTTCGTTTTACTTATAGTTTGTCCAAAATTACGATTCTATTATCCTAATTAATGTTTTATTTATTGTCTTTTGGTTTTATGTATATCATTATATGTAAAAAATACAAAATATAAACTTTTTTTAAACAAATGAGCCGGCTCGACGAGCCACGAGCTGGCTCAAGCTATTGACGAGCCCGAGCCCAACTTTCCAGCTTGTTAAAAAAAATCAGCCGGCTCGGATCAATTCGATTTTTAAGCGATCCGAGCCTGAGCTCACCCTGGTTCGGCTCAGCTCAGCTCATTTACAGCCTTAGGCCAAATCAACTAAAAACTAATAAAAACGGGGCACTATTGGTTGTCTTTTTTCTTTGGGGGGGGGGAGGGGCATTTGTTGATGTGGCGTAATGTAGATGAGGTGCCGCTGATGTGACGCAATGGAACCCCTAGAGAGTGGAGACCTCATTCCATACCCTCTAGCCTAAGAAGAGAATATGAGAACTTCTTCTCAGAAAAAAAGCGGAATCATAATTGAGATGCATACTATGTTCACTATCTCTTATATATGATATTGCAAGCATAGGAAAAGTGAGACATGATCTTACTCAAACTTGAAAAAAAAATCCACTAAATCCCACTCCGATCGAAAGTTGGTCATCCATTTTGTTTCTTAAATCTCATTTAGTTCCAATACCCTCAAAATCCAATTAGTTCGATTTATGGATTTAATCTTGGAGTTGGAACAAAGGTCAACCACCTTTCAAATTATACAAGTTCCACTTGCATGTCTTCAATCCAACAGAATCTTCACTTCCTGATTTTTCGGCTCAATCAAAAACGGATATATACATATAAGCAAAAAGTTGTATGACAAATGAAATCATCCACATAATAGTCGTGTTTTGTGTGTAGTGCAATTATGCCCAGCTCCATACGGTTTGATTGCATTGGCGAAAAGTACGGGGTCCACCCACATATCCACCCTTCTAGACTCAAGCTCATTATCACTCTCATACCTCCTTTTAACACCCCTATGGCGTCCCTTCAAGCATTGTTTAAACTTTAAACACCCCTACATCATGTTGTCAGTCAGGCGTTAACCCACCACACTTAGAGGGTATTTGGGTTAGCTTATTTTGGAAGAACTTATAACTTATTGACTTATAAAAGTTAATAAGTTGTTTTTATAGTGTTTGAGTTAGATTTTTTAAGTTGTTTTTGTGTGTTGAAAATGATAAGTTGGTATTTGTAACTTATAACTTATGACTTATACAAGTTATTAAGTTGTTTTTGAGAAGGAATCCCATACACCCCCTCAATCTAATACGCACATAATCGGTTTTAAATAAAGAATTAGTTAACTTTTTTTTGAACGACCAACTAAATAATCGGATAAGCATCCCGAGATGCCCTCAATCGAGCAAATGCATCCTCTTCTCCATAATGGTCAGAGTTGTATGCATACCCGAGCCACCAGTTCCGGTGAAAACCCACCCGCCTGAAGGCCTACTGCGGTAAAACCCAGTTCGGCTTGGTTTTGAACTGGCGACCTCCAAAGAGGTCCAGTTCTAAACCTCATTGCCACCACCAATGTCTTCCGAAATAATACTAATAGGAGTTGAACTTGGTACCTCAAAGAGAGAAACCAAATGATTAACGACTAGAACAACTTGTCAGGACAAAGAATTAATTAACTATTAAAATAAATATACATGTGCATGGCTAGCAAAGGGACAACCGTTACAAGCCTACACCATCTATCATCTTCGTTTCAATATATCTCACTTGTGGCTAACAAATCAACAAAATATAACAAGCAAATAACAATCACAAAAAATAATAACCCCTTCATCTTCTTCATCCTCCACACCCCCACTCTGCAACAACACAACAATGGAAATCACCACCAATCTCCGCCACACCAACCTCCGCCCCACTTTCCTCCCCGCCACAACCCTCACCAACCACCGCAAACCCTACTTCCGCCCCTTCCCCCGCCCAATTTCAACAACCCTAACAAACTGCGTCAACAAACCTAACAAACACCTTCACACACATCATCCAATTAGGTTAAACGTAACAAACGCCATAGCTATAGACACTCAAACCACCACCACTACTACTAGTATAGATACAGATAATACAGACGATATAGAGTCACTATTCTCAAATACCTCGCCGGAAACCGTCGATTTCCGGCGATCAAACAGCAAGCACTCCGGTGCGTCAACGATATCTTCAGGTGTTAGGTTAGAAAACATTAGTAAAAGCTACAAAGGTGTTACAGTGTTGAAAGATGTAAGCTGGGAGGTGAAAAAGGGGGAGAAAGTAGGGTTAGTAGGTGTGAATGGTGCGGGTAAAACCACACAGTTAAGGATTATATCCGGTGTGGAGGAACCGGATTCGGGGAATGTGATTAAGGCGAAAGCGAATATGAGGATATCGTTTTTGAGTCAGGAGTTTGAGGTGTCGGAGAGTAGGACGGTTAGGGAGGAGTTTTTGGATGCGTTTAAGGAGGAGATGGAGGTTGCGAAGCGGTTGGAGAAGGTGCAGAAGGCGATTGAAGGTTCGGTGGAGGATTTGGAGTTGATGGGGAGGCTTTTGGATGAGTTTGATTTGTTGCAGAGGCGTGCGCAGGCGGTGAATTTGGATGTTGTGGATGTTAAGATTAGTAAGTTGATGCCGGAACTTGGGTTTTCGGTTGAAGATGCGGATAGGCTTGTTGCGTCGTTTAGCGGTGGGTGGCAGATGAGGATGTCACTTGGGAAGATATTGCTTCAGGTATAAATGAGTTTGAGATTTTAGATGTCACTTGAAGAACATACTAGAATTATTTTATTGTTATATTTAGGGGTGTGCATTGGTCGGTTTTGGCTCAAAACCATAACCGCTATGTCGGTTAATGGATAATCATAACCATGACCGATCAGTTGTGGTGGTTTTGGTTAATTGGTTATGAAGGTTTTAACAAGTCGGTTATGGGTGGTTAACCATGAATTTAGATCTAGCTAAAAATAGCTCAATTTTTTTTTGTTTGACATGGAATAAATTGTGATTATTATTTCTATACATTAGTAGATTACATAGTTTTAAATATACATATAATCTATAACATTAATATCGTTTATTATTGAATATTCAAACAAAGAGATATGATATATATTCATATAAATTCAACCAAACATTCATCCAAAACGATATGAAATAACCCCTAAATACTAAAAACGTTCAACCAAAAGCATCAAATATTAAAAAATGGTGAAAAGCCCTAAATCCGACAAAGATTTTACTACATGTCGGTTCGGTTATGGTGGGTATGGAAATATTGATAACCATAACCGACCCGCTAATTTCTGTTTTCAGAAAACCATTAACCGACCCATCGGTTTTTGATTTGATTCAGTTTTTTCGGTTAATTTCGTTATGGGTTGGTTAATTCGGTTTTTTGCACACCCCTAGTTATATTTATTGTATGATTTTGTATGGATGGGGTGATTGAGTATGTTAACTCTTACAGGATCCTGATTTGCTACTACTGGATGAACCTACAAATCATCTTGATCTAGACACGATTGAGTGGCTTGAAGGTTACCTTAACAAACAAGATGTTCCAATGGTGATCATATCTCATGACAGAGCTTTTCTTGATCAGTTATGCACAAAGATAGTGGAGACTGACATGGGTGTTTCTAGAACATTCATTGGAAACTATTCCGACTACATAATTGGTAAGGCATCGTGGATCGAAGCTCAGTTTGCCGCATGGGATAAGCAACAGAAGGAAATCGAGCATACACGAGGCTTAATTAGCAGGTTAAGTGCCGGAGCAAATTCTGGACGTGCATCTACGGCTGAAAAGGTTTTTTTTTTCTTTTTTAATTCTGGACTATTAAACGATTTTATAACTAATTGTTGAAGTTGATTGATCAAGTTGATTAATCAACCAATATTACACTAAGGCTCGACGAGCCTGACGAGCTTCACACGCCAGGCATCGTGCTCGATAAATAAACGAGCTTTATTTTAGGCTCAAGCTCGATCGGGATCAGCTTGATAAGGCTCGCCTCGTTTCGAGCTTTTTCTTGAGCCGATCTCGAGCCGCTCGACTCGTTTGCACCCCTATGTTGAAGTTGATGCATCAACTTTGGGTGAGATTAAGTGGAAACGTGAGTAGTTGATTTAAGTATATAAAATATAATTATCTTTCTCTTACGTAAGGATACGAGGACAAACTCACAAAAGTAGTAGTTCATATTGTTTTGTTATAGTTATTTTCCAAGTGACTAGTTAATGTTGGTTTTAATAAAAAAATTTAAAGTTACTAACCTTTTTACACCCGTGTTATACGAGAACAGAAGCTAGAAAAGCTTCAGGAGGAGGAACAAGTTGATAAACCATTTATCCGGAAACAAATGAAGATTAGATTTCCAGAACGTGGAAGAAGCGGGAGAGAAGTTGTGACGATAAAAAATCTGGGATTTAGCTTTGAAGACAAGGTAACTAATAATAAAACATACTAGCAGTATACAATGACTTCTTTTTATCTGATAAATATATGTGGTAATATTATTGTTATGTTAATATTATATTGCATGGCCATACAGGTTCTCTTTGAAAAAGCTAACATATCAATTGGAAGGGGTGAGAAAATTGCGATAATTGGGCCAAACGGTTGCGGAAAGAGTACTCTGCTCAAGTTGATTATGGGCTTACAAAGCCCAGATAACGGAGAAGTAATTCTTGGCGAACATAACGTGCTACCAAATTACTTTGAGCAAAATCAGGTAATGCAAATTATTGGTGTCATCTCTAATGGGTAAAAGAGAAAAATGAATGATAGGAGAAATGGTGTATTTTTCATTTTTCGTGTTCTCGTTTTCTCGTCATGCGTTTGTTCTAATATCCTAGTAATGATAATTAGTTGATCCTAATTTCAGGCAGAGGCTCTTGATCTAGAAAAAACAGTGCTTGATACCGTAGCTGAAGTTGCAGAAGATTGGAGAATCGATGATATAAAGGGACTCCTTGGACGTTGCAATTTTAAGGCTGATATGCTAGACAGGAAAGTCTCTCTATTAAGTGGTGGTGAAAAGGTGATTTTTTAAAATATCTGCAACTCCTTTTAAAAGTATATTTCTACATCGTGTTTCCAATTGGGCACTGTTGTCTTTTTTCTGCATTGACATATTGTTGAACAGTTCTTTTTATAGTACTTCATATTTTGGTGTGTAATATAGGCTCGGCTTGCGTTTTGTAAGTTCATGGTGACGCCTTCCACCTTACTGGTGTTGGATGAGCCGACTAATCACTTGGATATACCTTCAAAAGAAATGCTTGAGGTTCGTATTTTCGTTTCATTAACATATTCTTTTGTATAAGCTTTTTATGAGTGGTCAAACAAACTCAAAGCAATAACGAGCAGTTTTTTACAAAATTGTGGATGCCTAAATGCGTTGTTGACAAACTACTTATCTTTGTGGAATGATTCTGTTTCTTCATTAGGAAGCAATTTCTGAGTACGAGGGAACTGTCATTACGGTATCTCATGACCGATACTTCATAAAACAAATAGTGAACAGAGTTTTAGAAGTAAAAGATGGAAATTTGGAAGACTATAACGGCGACTACGATGTAAGTTCACATTCCACTTTACCAGTTTATTTTGATGAACGTTATTACGCGTGCATGATTGCTGCAAACATCTTTGTGGGGTATAATAGTGAATCATCAACTTACATCATTCCACTTTACCAATTTATTTTGATGTATCTATTTCTGAGTGCATGATTGCCGCAAACATCTTTGTGGGGTATAATATAAATTAGTAATCATCGTTGGTGAATCGTTTAGTTGGATCAAGCTTGTTTGTGTTGCTCCTGGCTCAAAAAGGTTTTGCTTGTGGTTTTAGGTGTTGGTACCGAGCAAAACAAAACCATTTAATTTGAAAATTTTGTTTCAAAAAAAGTTGTTTCCTAATTTAATCTTTTTATATGTAATATGATTTTAGATAATACTAAAATATTGGTACAAATAGGATTAGACACCACTTCTGGTCCTTTAAACGTTTCTTCTTTAACCATATTCAATTTCAGCAAGAGATTTTTTATCTAATAATTTTTACTCTTGTAATAAAAAATTCAGAAAAATAATCATTATCTGGGGTCTAAGCATATTATTAACTTGGTTTAAAGAGATGCATTGCGCGCACATCACGTATGCGAGGTGTTGCTCTATGTAAACGAATAAGGCGTATCTACTACCAGAAGTTGCGTCTCTCTCATCTGTTTCACATATCAACCTTTTTATCAAGCAAACCTTCGCTAATTTCTTCATCCCTTTGGTTGTTTTGCTTATCAATCTCCTACAAACCCTAATTTTGACCAGTTTTGACCTAGAAGTACATGAGCACCTTTTTAAACTAAGATTATTACGTTGATGCAATGCCTGCAAATAGTTTCCTTTTATTTCAGTGGATTCTGGATATCTAATCATGATACATTGATTCGTCTGTTTAATAGTACTATCTCGAGAAGAACCTTGACGCAAGAGAAAAGGCGCTTGAGAGAGAAGCCGAGCTAGAGGACAAGTCCCCTAAAGCAAAAGCTAAATCCAAGATGTCAAAGGTATATCTCCATCATTAACTAACTTTTTTTAACAAACAACTACGGGTTGGGCTGAACCTGCAACGTTGTTTTATGATTTGTAAATGATTTTATCGTTCGAACAATATATTTTAAAGAAAATCAAAAGACTTGAGACATTTAGGGGCTGTTTGTTTACCTCTTAATGAGACTCTTAATGGTTCAAACCTCTTACTGGTTCAACACTTAATGGTTCAGACTGTTTGTTTCGCGAGCAGATGTCTAATGTCTAAATGATTTAGACATTTGCCTCTGAATGGTTAAGCATTATACAAAGTCTGAATGGTTAAGACCCCTTATCTGAATTGGCCAGACATTTGCCTCAGAACGGTTAAGTATTATACTGGCTTTTAATGCTTCAGACCTCAGACCTCTTACTGGTTGGTTCAGACCTCTTACTGGTTCAGCACTTACCCATTTAGAAGTTGCCAAACGGCCCCTTATACATGGCCTTTTACCCATTTCTATTTAAACTAGTTTTTACATTTGTCCCGTTTGATCCATTATAAACAAAATTCAACATGACTTCACCAGACAATATAAACAAGTTGAAATCGCCACCTTTTGTGTTTTCCTTTCTCGGTTTTTGGTTGACACTAAAAATGTTTGTTGACGTGTATATGTATAAAGGCGGAAAGAGAAGCTCGGAAGAAGCAAAAGATGCAGGCATTTCAGCAGGCAAAACAGAAATCAAAGGGACTGAAAAATTCTAAAAGGTGGAACTGAAGAAGAGATGTTGATTTGTACATATTTCAGATATAGGAATAGATTTTGGATGGATGGCCATGGTGTTTTGTTTGGTGATTAGACCTGTGGTGGTCTATTTACTCATGGCAAACATTTTATTTATCTTATATTTATCATCCTGCTATCCATCACTTTGTAAAGAAACACATCATTTGTGAAACATTGGGGATTAAAGGGAATCAATTAACTCAAATCTTTTATTAAAAAAAAGGACACCACTTTACCAATTTATTGTTTCATGTCACATCCTCATGGTTTCTTATGTTTTACAAAAAAAATGTTACGGTTCTCGTGATTCTTTAATATGCATATTATTGGTTTTGAAACGAGGGTGCCCATATTACATGTATCAAATGAAACATTCACTTGAAAACAATTGACGTTTTTTTCGCATTGTATGGACTTTTTCTGACGAATTATGGAGGGCCTTCCCCAACGCAAAACGATTCCCGTTGACAAATGTATGAAAAGTTAGGCCGGGAATTTATGTAATACATTTAAATTTTAGAGACGGATTACCCATGGAAAATCCTTCCAAAACTGGTTCAACTGACAAACACCTGAAAAGCATGGGTGAGAATCTTATCCAAAATTGGATTTTAGTGTTAGCAACGGATTATAGAGGGATAGTCTATCGAAAATTGGTTCTCGTTGGCAACAAATAGTTTGGACTTACCTTCGTTGGCAGACGTCTCTGTTTTCTGGTTTAGGAATTACTGACGGTAATTATATTTTTTCACCTTTTTTGGGATAAGTCGTCTAAATGCCGCTGTCGTGTTGCATATGCAATTAGTTTTCTAATAGTATATGCAATGATAATAAAGACATCTTGTAACAGAGCTCGACTGGTTCTAAGTATAAAAGAAAGTTTATATATGTGTGTGTATATACTTGTTACAAACATAGTTTGTTAAAAGTTTAGTGCCTAGAATTGTTTTAGCAATTGGTTTTTATTGCCACCAACATAACGTCCAGTGAAACTTGTAAAGATCTCAAAAATGTTAAATGTTCATTGTCATCTTTTTTACATATTTTCACAATCTTGATATTAAAAGGAATAATGGATTTTAATAATCTCAACTATTAGCCATTAGCCGGAAACGGTTCTAACTTTAAAAACAACCAGTCGTGGTCTCACATTTTCACATATTGTAAACCAATTGACCTAAACTAACAGAAAAGGAAACGAGGACAAAAAAATTAAGGTTTTGTTAGTAATGGTCCATTGGTTTACAATATGAGAAAATGTGGGGCAAGCACCGGTTATTTTTTAAGTTAAGACCGTTGCTGGTTAACGGCTAAATATTAGGACTGTTAAAATCCATTGTTCCATATAGGGGTGTTCAGAATTCTTTCGAATTCGAAAAATTCGATTACCAAGATTTCGTTTCGATTATAAGAATTCGAATTTGATTCAATTCGAGTCAAGTAAATCAAATACGAATTTATAATTTCAAATTCGATTCGATTTGAAATTCGAATAAAAATTATACATTTTTATTTATTATTTTTATATATAATACATATATAACTTTTATTGGGCTATACTATAAATTATTTTCAAAATTTATTCCAAGTATTAAAATTACCCATTACCAAACCCACTACATGACTCGTAACTAAAACCTAAGTAACATATCTATAATAGTTTGCTAACCCTAAAAATATTAATTTGTAGTGTGGAGGGGGTATTCCCGACTTTTCATTTTGAATTTTAGACTTATGGTACTTTATTTGTAACTTTTAAATGTGATATCGTGCTTTATGGCTACTTTTAAATTTTTGTTTCATTTTGATAGTTTTTACATGTTTTAAAAAAATCCGAATCAAATCGAATTCGATTTTTAATCAAAAGAGAATTGGGTTTTTTATTCGAATCGAATTCGGTAGGTTTTAATCGAATTCGAATTCAAGGGAAAATAAAAATTATTCGAAAATTTGATACTCGATTCGATGAACACCACTAATTCCATATTAAACTTCAAATATTTTTTTTTTATTTAGCCCAAAACTTGTTGGAAATTTCGAATTAAGAGATTCCTTTGCGTGCAAGGCAAGGAACCATGGAGTGGATAATTATTAGAATATTTAAACGTGATTAGGTTTAATTATCTAGTGATAATTATCATGTCCAATATAATAGGTTTATTAGCAATCCTTGTTATAATCTAATAGGAGTGTTTTGCTTTGGGTATTAGAGATTGTAATCAAGTTTTGTGAGTTGGGTGTTAGCCAAATACTTTGCAATTTTCAATTTATAATTCCGTTCGATGCCGATTCATCTTGAATTGGTATCAGAGAATACCTGGGATATTCGCAACCTGCGCTCGTGTGTTTGTATCAAACGTGGAGATGGAGACGTTTGGCCCAAGGAAAAAAACTTAGGAGCAAGTAAAGTATTTAAAATTCTAATAACCCAATTATATTGTTTGGTAGTGTTGTGTTGTTCGAGAACAACAAACAACAAGAAAAGTTTTTTTGTCTTGGTTTTTTTCTAAGTTTAAGACGAATTTAGCTTTGTCGACTCTTACGTATAGTCGTCGAAAGAAAAATATGGTTCAAGGCGATGGCAGTGGTAGCTCGAATCTCGAAAAATCAGTTAATTATACTATTTGGGTGATGTGTATTCGCGCGATTTTCAACGTTCATGGCGTGTGGGAGGCCATCGAACCCGGAACTGAAACTGATGTGAAGACAAACAATATGGTGATTGCTTTGTTGTTTCAATCTATACCGGAAGAACATATATTGCAAGTTGGTAATCTGAAGACGACAAAAGAGATGTGGGTTGCACTGAAAGCGCGTCATATAGGAGCCGATCCGGTACGTGAAGCAAGACTTCAGACACTCATGTCAGAATTTGAGGCGTTGATGATGAATGATTCGAGTACAGTTATGTATTTTCAAGCAAGTTAACAGGAATGTCTTCAAAAGCGGTGTCTCTCGGTTCCGTAATCAAAGATCGTGGAAAAGTTTCCCAGTGGTTTACCAAGGCGGTTCATCCATATGGTAGCCTTAGTTAAGTAACTTGTAGATCTAAAAACAGTTGCATTCGACGATGTTGTTGATCGACTAGTTTTGATAAATCAAATATTCCACTAACATCTAATAACACACAATTCGGCCATGTCCCACTGTTCACAATGTCAACAGCAAAAGAAAGGTGGGCCGTAAGCCCACTTAGTGTAAATAATCAACATTAGGCCAAACCAAAAGAAAACATGGGGCTGGGCCATCTGGTCAGTTTCAGCGAAGCCCAACAAGGGCTGATTTCAGTGATGTTCTTGCCCAAAACGGAAGTAGCAGTGGTGATATTAGCACCGATACCGAGGTGTCTCAAGCTAATACTCTACTTGTTTTGAGAAGATTCGATCGCGCAACGATTACCCCGGTACGCTTCAATGATTATATTTTGAATTCGAGTATGATTGATGAAGATTTTAGGGTTTATTTCTTGCGGATGACGAACCGGCTTATTTTAATGATGCAAAAAATAAACTGGAGTGGATGAAAGCAATGCGTATCGAAATCCACTCGATTAATAAAAAATAATACGTGGAACCTGACCGAAGTACCACGTGGTGCAAAAATGATTGGATTGAAGTGGGTTTTCAAGGTTAAACGAAACGCGGATGGCTCACTAAATAAACACAAGGCTAGACTTGTGGCGAAGGGTTGCAACCCGGAGTTAATTTTGATGAAGTGTTTGCTTCAGTTGCTCGACTCGAACACTTCCGTTACTGTTAAATCCGCGTTTCTACATGACGAATTAAAAGAAGAAGTTTATGTCGTTCAACCGGAAGGGTTCGTTAAAAAAGGCGAGGAGCATAAAGTCTATAAATTATCAAAGGCGTTATACGGGTTAAGGCAAGCTCCACGTGCGTGGAATACGAAATTAAACAATATTTCTATAAATTTTCAAAGGCGTTATACGGGTTAAGGCAAGCTCCACGTGCGTGGAATACGAAATTAAACAATATTTTGTTAAATATGAAATTTCACAGGTGCTCGCAAGAACAAGCCGTATACCGAAGAAACCATTGGAATACGAAATTAAACAATATTTTGTTAATTGGCGTTCTCGGTCGGAGTAGCCAGTCGGTACATGCAATGCCCAAAGCAATCTCATGCAGCTCTTATAAAGCAAATTCTTCGATATTTACAAGATACTTTTAGTAATGGCATTACTTATACTTGAGGAGAATATATGTTGGTTAGGTACAATGATAGTAATCACAACATAGATCCAGATGATGGAAGAAGTACTACGGGACACGTGTTTTATTTTGGGTCTTCCCCAGTTACTTAGTGTTCCCAAAAGCAAAGTATGGTTGCTTTATCATCGTGTGAGGCGGAGTATACGGCGACTAGTGCAGCCGCGTGTCAGGCGGTTTGGCTAAAAGAACTAATTGGTGAATTACTCGACAATAAAATTCAAGCGGCAGTGTTACTGTTGATAATACATTGGCGATAGCTCTCATGAAGAACCCGGTTTTCCATGGAAGAAGCAAACACATTAAATCTCTGTTTCACTATATTCCGGTGTAGATCGTGAAGATATTGTGGTCGAGCATGTTAGTGGCATTGATCAAAAGGCATATATTTTGACGAAGGCTCTTGGGAAGATCAAGTTCAAGGAGATGACTAAATAGCTTGGAGTAGAAGACTTGTTAGATACGAGTTCGAAATTTGGGGGGTGATTGTTGGAAATTTCTAATTAAGAGATTCATTTGCGTGCAAGGCAAGGAACCATGGAGTGGATAATTTTTAGAATATTTAAACGTGATTAAGTTTAATTATTTAGTGATAATTATAATGTCCAATATAATAGGTTTATTAGCAAGCCTAGTTATAATCTAATAGGAGTGTTTAGATTATAAATACCATGCTTTGGGTATTAGAGATTGTAATCAAGTTTTGAGTCAGTTTCTTGATGATAATAAATGTTTGGGTGTTAGCCAAATATTTTGCAATTTCCGATTTACAATTCCGTTCGATACCGATTCATCTTGAAAACTAACTTTTATATGGATGTTAGGAGTGCTAGATGGCCATTTTACTACGAGTTCCAAAAACTCAAAAGATAGACAAAACAACAGAATTAAACGTACAAAAAATTATTGGATATAAGATTTTTAAATTGGTGTTTTCACATAAACTTTAGTTAACTACTTTTTTTTGTCCATGTAGTTTGCTGAAAATGACTATTACATTGTATTAATTTAAGAATTATTAGTGCTCACTAACCCTATCCACGTATTTTATAGTTTTATGTAAAATAATCATAATGCCCATTTTTATTAAAAGTTAGAGTAAAATACAATTTCAGTCTCTGGGGTTTACACCCAATCACGGGTTCGGTCCTCATTTGAAAAAATCAACAGTCCAGTCCCTGTGGTTGTCAATTGCTCGCAATCAAGTCCCTGATGCAAACGCCTGTTACTTCAACGTTAATGAATTGGTTAAATGACTATAAAGGACCAAAAGTGCAAAAGTTCGATCTTCTTTATTTATAACTCTCCGCAACACACAACTAGATTCATCACCATCCCTGTTCCCCCAAATCATCATTAATCAAATTGTTTCCTGTGTACAAACATTGTCAAAGCATAAATAAAGATTCCCTTCTTCTCTTTCTTTGTATATTTCTTCTATTAATTAGATCTCCATTTCCTGAAAATAAGGCAGAATTTAAATGGAGGTAGCAACCACATTTCTTCTTTCTCTATGTTTACTTTTGTTTCACAATAGCTACGTTGTTGAACTTATTACCCTTTCAGATTATCAGACAGAGACACTGATCTGGTCCAAAATGAGAAGGTTCTCTGGCAGAGCCCAACTCAACACTGGCTTCCCGGAATGAAGATATCGAAATCATCTTGGGCGATTAGTCAACATCCACTTCCACTTGTAGTGACATTACATGGGGTTCTAAGAATCATAGTTCCTCATCACCCACCTTTCTTCATCATCTCCATACATCATCATATTCATTCATATTTCATCATCATCGTAATATCTTCCTTCATCATCGCCGTCGTCATCATCATCATCATCTTCTCTGTGTGACGGTTCTTTTTTCAGTCTTATCAACAACACCTGCAACTTTCAGTGTTTCAATTGTGGGTCGGAGTTGAAGTATTGGGGGGAAACGATTTTGAAACAATGATCGGTGATCTTAATCAATGGTCTAAATCAGTGGTCGATGATCTGAATTTGTGGTCTTAGGGTGAACGAGTGGTTGGGGGGGTCTAAATCGGTAGTCGGTAACTTTGAAACAGTGATCTTAGGGTGAATGAAGGGGATGTAAGAGGCGATTGGTAAACAAATGGGTCCACATCATTTGTCGTAAAGTTTGTATGGATAAATACGGGGAGCATGCAGTTCACTGTAAAGAGCTCTCTGGGTTCAAATATCAGCACGACTGGGTGCGTGATGCTTTGTGGGACATCTTAAGAAGAGCTGGGATTTCGGCTAAGAAAGAGGCCCATGTGAATTTCCTCACGGACCCTATGGAAAGGAAATCTACTCTGCGACCAGCGGATCTGCTCGTCTTTGGCTGGGCTAGGGGAAACATGCTTGTGTAGACCTCACGGGGGTTTCCCCTTTGGTTGGTTTAAGGGAAAACGGGTTTGTAGTTGGACAAGCGGCAAGAAAGGCAGAATCAAAGAAAGTGGATAAGCACGCTGAAGCTTGCGCAAAGAACCAGCATGTCTTTATCCCTTTTGCCTTTGATACTTTTGGCTCCCTAGCGCCAGAAGCTATCCACTTCTTGACGAGGGTTCAACGGGTCGTCTACAGCAATTGTTCAACCCCAAGGGGGCAAGGGTTTGTATTTGGAAGGTTAGGGTTTGCAATTCAGAAAGGATTGGCGGCGCAGCTTGTTGCCCGGCTACCTTCTGTTTTGATGTAATTTGGCAAGTTTTCTAGCTTATATATGAATTATATTTATGTGCCTAAAAAAAATTTATATATATATATAACATTTACTAACAGGGGTATCATTGTCATTTCACACACAACTAACAGAATAAGTGGATGGAGTTATTGAGAGTGTCAAAATGAAACGAATATGAAACCTTTAGTACTCTGTTTTTGACAATTTTTAACTATTGGATTCAGATAGTTATTTTGAACAAACCTTAGGGAAAAAATGACAACTAACTATCTACATTTACATTTCTAGGCAAAAGATCAAATACATGTGGTCTTATTGTACAAAATGTACGGAATGCACGAAAAGGTAAAAAATCTATGACATTTTTGTAGTTATTTATCCGTAGAGTAAATACCAAAATTACCTTACAAATGATTTTGTAGGGTAATTTTGATCTTGTATGGTAATTTTGTAAAATGGCATTGTAAGGTAATTTTGGTAATTTTGTAGAGTATCATTATTAGTCTAAAAATGATCTTGTAGGATAATTTTAATCTTGTATGGTAATTTTAATCTTGTAGGGTAATTTTAAACATGTAAGCTAATTACGAGTAAAATAGTTACTAAAATGTCACCACATTCTTTTTACCTTTTTATGTCTTTCTTACGGTAAGAATATTTGTCCAACATTTTTACCCTACCTTTATAAGAGAGACAACTAAAAGAGAAAAAGAAAATAAAAAAACAAAGAGAAGTAGGTGCAATATAACCATTTCGAATCTAAACATTACCAACGTGTTGATCAGGGGATAAGATAACACACGAGCGAGACACGTAAGGCTTATTAGTCATTTAATTGAATGATTTTTAGACACAACAAACTATACAAAATCATAAATATTTTATGTTGAAACAAATAAATTCACTCGGTTCAAAAATATTAACAATAATAAGAATAGGAATGTTAGTAAATTTGAAGTTGACAGAATTTTCATTTTTTTTGTTCAAAATGAAAACAAACCCTAATTTTTCCTTTTATGTTATTTTTACAAACAAAAAACATTTTTCCTTTTATGTTATTTCTACAAAAAAAAAAACCATGCTTAATTTTATTTAAAACAATAAAACTTGATGATTTCCAACTTCAAAGCCAAGTCAAGGCCATCTTGGTGCAACTTTAACCTTCAAGCCATGTTTCATGTAGAGAATGACCGAAACATTAGGAGCCACAACATGACCTTTGACCATTTCGAAATTGTAGTTGTGCAAATTGGTTGCACCTACGGCCTTCATTTGATTGAAGGCTACTTGTTTCCCTATGCATGTCCGAGGGCCCGCGTTGAACGACAAGAACTTATACGACGGCTCATGCCTTATCGTGTGGTTCTCGGTAATCCATCGCTCCGGCTTGAATTCCTCGCTATCATCACCCCATATCGTCTCCATTCGTCCCATCGCGTATAACGAAAACATAATCTGGATATTAATGGCAAGAAGATCATTATGTGTTAGTTTGTTACAAACTAAAATCATTATCTTATATAACCCTAAACCTTAAACTCTAAATATGGTTTAATCTTACCTTTGTATTAGGATCAACACGATGGCCGCTAGGAAGTACATCCGGTTTAACCGGACCCTTATGTTGGAATGGAACGGGTGGGTAGAGCCTTAACGCTTCACAAAATGCGGCATGCATGTAAATAAGTTTGTTGGTTTCTTCGGCTTCGAATATTCGAGGTTTTCCAAGTTCATACTTAGGAATAATCGTGTTTATTTCATCTCTAATTTTTCTCTCCACGTCAGGGTGGGACATAACGAGCCAGAGAAACCATGTTAGCGAAGAGCTCGTTGTGTCCCGCCCAGCGATCATTATATTCAAGATCGCGTCTCTCAAGAACTTATCGTCTTGTTTGAACTCATCACTATATGTTTGTTTCTCCGTCATTAAAGAAGTCAGGATGTCGACACCCATTGCTTCGTCTTTTGACACAACCCCGTCACTCAAATCTCTTCGTTTTCGCGCAATGAGACCACATATCACATCATCTAAAGTCTTCCATGCCTTTTTCAGTTTCTTCTCTTTCCCAACACCTAGCCACCTTTGCAGCTTCCACACGCCTTTCGGCAAGACATGCCGCACGAAAATCGCTTCTTCGGCTTCGTCCATGGCTCGTGAAAACGGGACATCTTTGAAATCGACCGATAAACACCCGGGGTCATATCCGGTTACAAACATACAAGTCGTGTCGAACGTAAGCCGTTGAAACACATCTTGCATATCCACTACCACCCCTCTCGAGGCAACATTGTTAAGAACCGGAACCAAACCGTTAGTAATTTTTTCAGTGTTCATACGAGCCAAAAACCGAAAAAACCTTTGATTATTAATCAAAGCATTAGTCACCTTTCGATGACTACGCCACAACTCGTAATCCGAGTTGAAAATCCCATCTCCAAGAACTTCAAAAATTTCCTGAAACTCATTGCCTTTCGGGAAATTCAAGAAGTTCGAGCTCATGATGTGGTGGACATCATACGGATCAACGGTGGCCAACATGTCCATGTGGACGAACCACGGGCCTTTGAACAAGAAAGTGCCACCAGTCTGACGGAGAATCTCCGTGCAGCGTTCGTGGATTTTTCCGGCCCCACGAGCGAAGGCCGGAAGCATTCCCAGCAACGGCCAGTCGTATAATACGGCGTGCCGTTGTCGGAAGAAAAAGAAAGAGAAGTAACAAATAAGTGCGAGAATGAGCTCAAAGTAGCCGAAAGGCAACTTCATTATTAATTTGGTGTAGTTGTGTTGGGGAAAATGAATGTGAAGAGACTAGGTTTCATACGTAGGATTTATAGTGATGAAGTTAATATTTAAGACATTGGTTGGTTGTTGTTTGACGATGTAGTGTAGTGTCACTTGAAATTATCCAAATGAATATACAACTCATGCATACTGATTTTGAGTAGTTAGAATTGTTATATATTTAGGATATTGTTGTTACGAATATAAATTTAAAATCAAATTACATACTATACACATGTAACATAGAATAATGTTATTGTATAAATGAGCTTAACACCCTAAACACTAAAAGTGAAAGAAGTTTTTTTCTTTTTTTTTCTATCCGGTCAAGCACGTACTTTAGTCCTAAAATCTAAAAAAATAAAAAAATTATATAATTACACCATAGTTATTAAAGGCGTTAGGCGCACTCAAGGCGCATAAAGAGCGAGGGCCTAAGAAAGGAAAAACGCACAACGAAAACAAATAAAGAATATTTTATGTATTAGAAAATTAATACTATTCTTCAAATAAAATAAGCTAAAGCTAATGTATAACATTTAATATCATCTATTTACTACCAACAGTTCTAAAATATTAGTGTATTAGTATAGAAATGTACGTTTTGTTAGATAAAACTAGGAAATCTAGCTTGAATGTGACCGGAATTTAGAGAATTTGGCTGGAAACTCTCAAGAATCTAGGAATCTCTCGGAATCTGCGCCTCGACCATGATTTAGAGAATTAAAGCGCAATTGCCTTGACTTAAGGCGTAATCGCGTCGCCTCGGCTGGAAATAGACCTAGGCGCGAGAAACGATGGCTTTTAACAACAATGAATTACACGAGTATAGAAATTATATAATCACTCTAAAGTAATTGCAGATAATTACTTTACTAGAATAACTACATGATTTTTTTTTCAATTAAACATCATGATTAAGTAACTGAAATTTTTTTCAAAAAGTAAAATAAAATAAAAATCTTCATTGACTTGCATATTTAGTATTTTAAGACCTATTTGTATTTGTAATTGACTTTTACTCTATATATATGATATATATATATAGAGAGAGAGAGAATCTTAATGATTTTCTTAAAGGAAATGTCTAAAAGTAATGGGAGGCGACAGATGTACGCGCTCCGGTGTATGAGCAGGGTATTTGCATCATTTACAAATACAATTTTCTAATTTCCATATCAACACAACGTTAAATGGCATAACAACCAGCTTTTCGTAATCAAAACATCATTCCAGACCTGAATACATAATAACAACACTATGTAACTATATTAGCCATATATTCACGCCCTTTAAAATAAGATAACTGCTACCTTGTAAACTAACATAACAAAACAAAACAATTATATTGCGTTATGTTACACCTCTTAGAAATTCAATTTTAAAAAATACATATATATATATATATATATGGTTAAGATCATGTGAGAAGAAGTAGGCTATTTGAGAAACTTGAGAAGAAATCTGGACCACACATTTTCTCTAAGCTTTTCGTAATATACACATATGTATATTTAAAAGTGACTATATACATATATGTATATTGAATTATACACATATGTATATAGTCAAATGTAAACTATACATATGTGTATATTACAAAAAGCTTAAAAAATGTGTGGTCCAGATTTCTTCTCAAGTTTCTCAAATAGGGTGTATATATATATATATATATATATATATATATATATATATATATATATGAAATTATAGGGTTAACTGGTTATGGAATTATGTCCTTTTAAAAAATATTTTGAGTTGAAGTAATATTTTTATGAAATTATAGGGTTAACTGTTTAACCGGTTGAAACCTTCCCGCCAATAAACAGCTACTACAACAATGATGAAGAAATTGCAAGTGCAGCGTAATAAGTTTCATGCATGAGGTGAATATGGCCTACGCATTTTATTTTTGTCTCAAAATTTAATTTAATTGGTGGCAGGTATAAATGAAATAATAGACAACTTAACCGAGGGGGGTCGTAATGTTTTAAATAAATTTCTGCCCCCATGAAAATTATTTTTTTAGATATTGTTCATGATTTTGTAGGCTTGCCGGCCATCTTTTTGGCCCATTAAAATTTTAATTGTTTTCTCATGAAAGCAACATCCAGCAAATGTTTTTTTTCCCTCACTAAAATCACTAATTCACCAAAAGAATGTTGGTTTTAAAAAGATTATATATTGCCCTCTACGTGTTTGATAAGAGGCTTTAAAGTTATGATTATTTCACATGTGAAACAAATTTTATGGTATTCTTTTATGTGTGAAATAATATCACTTTACATTGTGTATATATATATATATATTAAATTGGTATTGTAAGCTATAA
Source organism: Scalesia atractyloides (assembly GCA_947069175.1). Lineage (NCBI taxonomy): Eukaryota > Viridiplantae > Streptophyta > Magnoliopsida > Asterales > Asteraceae > Scalesia > Scalesia atractyloides. The sequence continues at coordinate 73,022,000 of CAMTDV010001633.1, read as the reverse complement.
TGAGTGTTTGTACCGTATCGGTACTGTAATGAATAGAACTGATATCGAAATCGGTATTATCGGAACTGGTACCGACATTCGTTTTTAAAGTTTTCTATTGATGTAAACACGTGTCGATATCATTTTGTGGATATCCGACTTTGTGTTTTGAACTTTCTCTTTTAGGTTGTTATACCAAGTATTGTTACCGTATTGATACTAACGAACAAAATTGCTACCGACCAAATTCTCTTCGCGTGATGAATCGAGTCAATATCGACCGAACACCCATTACGTGAGGGAATCCCACTAATTTAGCTTTGAGATAAGAGTTTTTTTTTCTGTAGCTTATTCCAAGTCATAACCGAAATTAAAAAGAAAAAAAAACTATCGTAAGCACTTACATGTAAACGAAATTAAACATTTCTAACATGTTTAAAACTATACTTAATAATCTTTTTTAAATATAGGATCATTGTAATTATTAATTATACAAATATTAACTTCGTAACTACAACTACATAAGTATGTTGTACCATATATCATGGGTATCATGTATAATTTAAAACTAGTTTTGCTTAAAAACTAAAACTTAATTATAAGTATAACCTCAGTCAAAAAATTCCCGTATAATTTTTTTTAACGGCCAACTAAATTACTGGATAAGCATCCTATGATGCCCTCAATCGAGCAAATGCATCTCCTCCTCCATAACGGTCAGAGTTAGATGCATACCCCCAGGCACACTGCAGTAAAACCCGGTTCGGCGCGGTTTCGAACTGGTGACCTCCAAAGAGGCCTTGTTCTAAACTTTATCGCCACCACCAATGTCTTTCAAAGTGATGCTAGTGGGAGTTGAACTTGGGACCTCAAGAAGAAAAACCAAGTAACGAACCACTAGACCAACACTCAAACTATAATACTCGGTTTCCTTAATTCATAAAAAAAATAAAACAAAATAAATATAAAGCGAACTGCCAACAAATATCCATACTATATATTTGTAAAGTAATAATTGTTTGTATCTATTTTAATAACATGACATCTTAACTCTTATCTATAAAGTATACCCTGCCAACAACTCTTCCTAATCTTTAAAGGTTACTTCATCCTTTTTTTATCTGTATATTAATGGTGGAATTGTGTGTGGTTACACCTCTTGCTTACAAAAATAGTGACTTCAATAGTTATGCATATGTATGGGTAGATGATATATAATGCTAACGGATGAGGATTCAAATCACTTAGTGGAACGCAAAAAAACATGGATTTAAATGTACATTTTAAACATTAAATAATAATAAATATGGCATACAAAAAAATATAAAATAGTAATAATCCCATCTTTAAAAAAGTTACGGGGAAGATGTTATATTAAAATTTCTTGTTAGATTTTGAGAAATAGCTAGAATAATAATTTACAAAACTGTTAAAAGAATAAAAAAGGGTTTATTATTACTTTAAGTAATAAGTATAAGGAAATAACTATTTAATTTTGATTATAGATTGAAGGAGAAAGTGTTTACCATGATTAATCATAGGCTCTAAACTATACATATTTTTTAATGTTAACTAGAATTATGTCCGCGCATATTGCGTCATGGACATGCCTAATGCAAATTTTTGTGACATAGGTGTATGTTAACTATTGTTGCTACGTATTCTTAGTTTGTAGTACACGACACTTTCATGCAAAATATAAATGAAGAAACCAAAAGGTACAACCAACTATGCCTTTGATCATCGTTGTTGTCATATTTGCAATCGTTTTGACAATGTCTGTTGGTGTATCACTTGAACTTGTTGCCGCCTCTTCTACAACCCTTGTCACCACATACTGAACCTTCCTCACAAACAGATGCAACATATTCTCCTTGCCTACCATGAGCGCTATTTGGTCTGCGAGTTTCTTTGAATATGTACACCGTTGCTTCATCACCATGTCTTGACAACTTGTGTTAAGGACTACTAACGTGCATTCATTGTAGAATGTGACCTCTGTGGTGTCGCTATAGCCGCTAATGAGTGCATTGATATAGAACCTATTATTAGACAAAAAGATACACAATCTAGTTATACATTACATTTTAAGCACAAAAACAACTAATTGCATGTTCACCTAATTATATGTAAGTTAATTGAAAAGGCTAATGTTACTTACATGAAATTTGGCTGCACATCAACGTCATCCTTACAAACATAGTTAAGAGATCTGTCTTCCTCCGGATATAGTGTTATGGTGCACATTGAATACAACACATAAAACAATCCTCTGTGTAGGTGTGTCTTTTACAAAGTTACTAACATTTTGTACTAAGCAATAAGTTTAGAACATATGAGAGTTGTAGTAATGTATGTAAGAAAAAACAATTATTAGAAAAGTAAATGTATCTTTCATTTTTGCTAAAGCCCACAAGTAGGTTAGAATACATTTTAGACATAAACCTTAGTAAAATGAAGTAGATGCATCCGTAAGACAAAATGATTCTCAGCATTGTTCATTATGTGCTACCATCATCAAGATAGCTAAAACGTAAACATAATGAATAGTGATTTGCGAAACGTACCTTGTTTCTTTCTTGATCTAGAGATTTCAGTTCAATGATTTTTACCTGAGGTTCATTGTTAGCCAATTTCTCTAAAGCTGGCAACGCTTTCAACATGTCTAAGTACATGTTAGTGAACGTCATCGAACAAACGATAACGTGTACATGTTAAGTAGATAAGTTGGACATTACTTGTTCACATGTTCAACTGTCTGTGGCAGCCTTGGATTAAAAATGATTGTTGTCAAGAAAGTTAGACTCAAGTTGCATCAATCATGTATATAGGTTTGTTGACATAATAAATTGATAAAAATAACTTTTAAAGTAACCTTACATACAATTTGAAGCATATGCATATACCAAAGTAGTTTGACACCGGTGTAGAAGTAATGATGATGTTGATGTCTCCAGCAACCACTTCCTCTCCTACCAAATGTATCTTGTCCGAACACAAAGAGATCTCATAGTGTTTTCACTACATTAATACGATGTCAGTATGTTAGTTAACTGTAGGAAGTAACTTTTTTTCTTTAATTTTTTTGACTTACATATAGTCATGTATAGGCACCTTCTGTAAGGTCTTACTTTTTGTTGTCGACAGAAGATAGTTGTCATCCACTCGACCAATGAAATCTGCCAAAACATTGGTAAGTCTTTGTTAACATGGTATAATATATTTTTGGTTTATGCACGTACCTGTCAAGAATTTGTAGCTTTCACTCTGTCAATCAACATCTCATATGTTGAAAACTTAAAGTATACATAAAGTATGTCCACTATTGGAGTAAACCTAACTTTCCTTCCAATGATGATGAGACAACATGATATATAGTAGCCATGTAATCCTTGGGTTTGCCGCATATGAAGATTGTCACCCTATACGATGAATGTAAACATATGACTGGGTCAAAGTGTTCCACCTCCTTGGCTTCTGCGATTGCCTCAATACCATCACCCTGTATGACAGATTTATACGAAGCGTAAACATTTTTAAATATAGTCGTAGAAAAAAAAGTACATATAAATCATTCAAAGTGTTATAACATATGTTGTGGCACTCACATGTATATCAACAAATTGATAGCACAAGTCATCTTTTTTTATCACATATGTTGTGTCACCAAACCTGCTAACTACTATCCATTTCTTTATCACACGAATTTTAATTGGTTATGCCTTCTCTTTTGGCCTAATGGCTCATGGTCTGCCAGACATGTTTGATTTGGCTTTCACAACTGCATGTCAGTAACAGTTATTAGTTGTATAATAAAAGTATACGTATCAATCATAAGCAACAAAATCTTACTTACAGGTAATGTCAATGCATCATAGATCGGAAGCAATGTTGCAAAGAAAGTCATAGAACAACAGGATCATCCTCAACAACTAAATACAATATTCTTCCAACCACAACATGACAGGAGCAAATGCAAAGTGTAAATAGTCTCGAACAACTAAAGAGTCATCCTCGCCGACTAAAAAGCCACGGACACACAAAAAACCATGGGACCTTCAAACACTTAGCAGAATCCAAACAATAAACAAATGTCTAAGGTAAGATAAAAGTCACCACCATAGACCTAAAATATGCGAATGTAAGAGCAAAACATAACCGAGTACACATCAATACGTAACCAAATACCCATCAGTTCAATGATCGCCTCCGAACCGGGGAAAACAAAAAAAAACAACATTACATGATCCAAAACATGCTCGCCTCATCGAGATATGTAATGTAAGAGCAAAACGCAGATTTTAGACTATTGGTGAAATTCACCACATCGAGATATGCTCGCCTCCGAACCAGAGAAAACCCTCACCTAGAGCCGAAGCTCGTGAACACTCGCCCAAATGCACAACAGTGCGGTGAAGTAAAACCCGCTCAGTTCAATAATCGAACTAGCGATCATCGCTTACTCGCCTAGTCTCCCATCATCACCAGGTACTGCCGGAACTAAATTGTAGGGCCAGAGATTGTACTTGGGTAACTTGAAACACTAGGTCTCTCCCTTACCACTTTACCACCAACGCATTGGTAAGCCTATGATCAATAGTAAGTTTGAGTTTTAAGTTGTTTTGTAAGAATATATTTAATATATATTTATTTGGAGATTATTATCTTTTATATTGTAATTGATCATTGACCTTATTGCACTGTTCATTAATGGTAAATATTTGATGGAAGCATATACCCTTACTTGAGAATAGGGTTTCCCTTAGGTGTATATATAGAGCTTATTAGATAGCGTTTAGGTTGGTCACCAGCATTTACAACACCACCATTATTCACCTCTCTCACTCTCTTTAAATATCATGATCTTCAATATCACTAACCACCATCATAATCATACACAAAAAGGGGAATCCGATCTATAGAGTAACATCCCTCCTCAATCCTGTACACAAGTTCTAATCTTTTGTTTCTATTACGTTTAAAATTTATGGGTGGCAAAATGGGTGGGTTTAGGGGTGTTCACAGTCCGGTTTTTGCGGTTTTTCGTTCAAACCGTTAGTGACGGTTTTTGACTTTTGTAAACCAAAACCAAACCGTAGAATTATTAAACCGAACCAAACCAAACCGTTAATAACGGTTTGGTTCCGGTTTGGTTTCACGGTTTAGGCTTGTTGGGCTTTATTTGCCAAAAAAATGATAAATAGAACAATAAATAATAAAAACCATACAACCTGTTCAATATATTATCACAAGAGTTACCATGAATGTTACAGTAACCTATTTAAAATAATTAGCCATCCACAAATTACACCTAGCACAAAAAGCAATCCAAATTCATCAAAAACACAAATGCCCAAGGACATCAAAATATAGTTGCTAGACTGTTGGCTCCTATTATATCTAGAAAACATGCCTAAATACATCAAAATACAATACAGGTCTTGGCTGCTGTTGTAAGTGCTCTACAAAAACTGTTGCCCAAGCTTATGGTTCCATCCAACTTCCAACTCTACTCAAAGTCCAAACCAAATAAAAGTATATATATTATAATATATTTAAAATGAATTAAATAAAATCATACGGTCCGGTCCGGTCTTTACGGTTGGTTTTTGCTATAAACCGTGAACCAAACCGTTTGCTACGGTTTGAAAATATTGAAACCGACCGACCGAAAGATCATTAAAAAACCAACCGTGAAACCAAACCAATGGCCGGTTTGGGCGGTTTCACGGTTTGAAACCGGACTGTGAACACCCCTAGGTGGGTTGGGCAGGTTTGGATAATGAGTTAGGATGAGTTTGGGTTAAGAGGGGTTTGAGTTAGGATAGGTTTGGGTTAAGATGGGTTTGGGTCAAGATCGGTTTCAGTCTTATAGGCTAAAAGAAAACAAAAATTAAAAAAAAATAAAAAAAAATATCTAAAAAAATCTAAAGACAATCCTAAAAAATAAAAAAATCAAAAAATTCTTAAAAAATCAGAAAAAATCTAAAAAAATAGATTTTTTTTATATTTCAGAAGTTTTTATTTTTTTATTTTTTAGGATATTTTAATTTTTAGAAATTCTTTGATTTTTTATTTTTTAGAATTCTTTATGATTTTTTTTCTATTTTATAGATTTTTTTATTCTTTAGAATATTTCGATTTTTTTTTTTGAAATATTTTGATTTTTTTATGTTTTAATTTTTTTTATTTTTTTTTATTTTTTTTTAGAATTTTTTTTGACCTTTTATATTTTTTTGTCATCCATTATGTTGGATGTTAGATCATGGATCGGATCATGATCCATCCATTGAAAGGCCAATCTTAAAACTCATCCTACTACCTAATTAAGTGATTTTAACACATCCTGACCCGTTTGGGTTTTATCTCATGCCCATCTTGACCTACTCGCTTTTTTTATTCAACACTTCACAACATATCCTAACCTAGTGACTAATTTTGTTTGACCCATATTAACCCATCTTAAAATTTAAAATAGAGATGGGCATAAAAACCGGTTCCGAACCCGAACCGGTAGAACCGAACTGGACCGGTTCCAGTTCCTACCCGACATTAAGTAGAACCGGTTCCGGGTTCAAAATACCCGTTGGTTCCAACCCGGTTCCACAATTTTACCATTTGAATCGGGTAGTAACCGGTTCCTACCCGTACCCGGTTCCTACCCGTACCCGGTTCCTACCCGTACCCGGTTTCACTAGTACCCGGTTCCATCAGTACCCGGAAATGCAGTTCTAGAAGGAACCGGTTATACCGTTAAAATGTTACCTTTGGAACCGGTTATAGCCGAAAAAGTGGAGACTAACGATAGAAAGAAACACAAAAATACAAACACAATAGAAAGAAACATTACACAAACTTTATTAAAACACCAAACCAAACGGGTTACATCAAACATTTGAAGAACCGGTGCCGGAACCTTCTCCCGTCTCATTTTTCTTTGCCTTCGTCACTGGGCAATGCCGCTCAGTGTGTTTCTTAAGGGTTGAGTTGGCTGCGGCCTTCATAAATTTTCCGCAAGCTTTGCATCTAGCCATCTCGTGGCTGTCGGACATTAAACAGAGATCAAAATTCTTCCATGTAGCTGGGTTTCTTTTCGTCTCTAAGACAGTAACAACTTGTTCGTTGCTTGCCATAGGTATTTTGCAAGATTTTTGAGAAGATGATTGAGTTTGTAAGTTGATGATGGTGAGTTTGTAAGTTGATGATGGTGAGTTTGTAAGTTGAAATGGTAAGTAGGGAGGGGTTTATATAAAAAAAACCGATTTCGACGAACAGGAACCGGTTCCCAACGGTAACTTTTTTTAATCAGGAACCGGTTCTACGGTAACATTTTTAGCAGGAACCGGTTATAACGGTAACATTTTTATCAGGAACCGGTTCTGAACAGTAAAAGTCAGATTTTTCGACTGTCAGGAACCGGTTCTGAATAGTAAAAGTCAGGATTTACTGTTAGGAACCGGTTCTAAACAGTAAAAGTCAGATTTTCGACTGTCAGGAACCGGTTCTAAACAGTAAAAAATCAGATTTTCGACTGTCAGGAACCGGTTCCACACAGGAACCGGTTCCACACCATACCCGGTTCCATAATACCCGTACCCGGTTCTACACGGTTCCATATTCTTGGGTGTGAACCCGGGTAGGAACTGGACCCGGTTCCACACCATACCCGGTTCCAATGACATCCGAGCAGAACCGGTTCCGGGTTGGAACCGGTTCCGGGTTGGAACCGGTTCCGGGTAATAATAAAACCCGATTATGCCCATCTCTAATTTAAAATGCCCATATCAACCCAAAATATAATGAATGGACTTATTTTTGCCAGGACTAAGTTTAATCTAATAAGTTTAAATTACTAATGGGCTGGGCTGGGCTGAGGTGATGGCCCAACATGCTTTACATTAAAATTCTCCACTTGAAACAAATTTCTATTACAAAATCCTCAATAACAATATTTGGCGGGAGAGATATGGCGAACAAGCGAATCACTGAAATGGGTCTACCAAAATCCATTGGCCACATACTCGCAGCTCGTAATATCATCACGGCTAAGGTATATACTATATACGCTACTGATTCTTAACTATATTTAAGAAAAAGTATCACTGTTCATGCTATTTAGGGATTTAGGGTTCTTATCCCCTCATAGTTCAATCGAAACACTGTTTGATTTGGATACTATTCTGTTATGTTGAAATTCATGTTAGAACCAAAGGCTTAATGCTACTACTGTCTGTTGTTATACTAGAAATGTGTGGATTGGTTGTACTAGGTTCTAATTAGGTTTGTTAAATGATATGTTGTTGGATGGATTTAGAGATTTTGTCACAAAAAGGAGATCTTTTTATGTTATGGAAGCTTTGATTGTGTTTAAATGATTGTTTAGTTTTAAAAATGGCAAGATGAAACATTTTTTTTAATAATGATTGCTGCTTTCAAAATCGACATGGTTAGACCCGTGGATTCGGGTCGGGTGACAGTGCAAAGGAGTAGTTTACCCAGTTTAAATCCGTATCTCGTATGCTGTGATGTGTTTTATTCTTTTATCGGGTCACCTTGGTTTTAAACTGCGTGATGCGCTCTGATGCGTTTTGTCCAAAAATCTGATGCGTGAAGCGATATGATGCGCTCTGTATAAAAAAATATTAAAAAGTTATTTGTACATAAAAACTTATAAAAACATACTTAAAGTAAAACAAATGTCGTAACAAGAAGATAAGAGTTGTGGTTTTTGGTTCGAATCAAGATTCAAGCGTACTAAGATATTAATTATTGAAAAAACCGAACACAATTCATAACATTTGGAAAAAAAAACATAAGAAACAATGTTGCGTGCATCAGAGCGCATTATGTGAAATGCGCGCAATATTCTCGCATCACGTAAATGCAATGCATCAGCTTCAGCGATGTGCTCTCATCAGCGCATCAGGCTCATCACGTATAATGCGTGCATTTTAAAACCAAGTGGGTCACAATGCAGGTTGCAACCATAAGAAACCCCTTAAGAGGTCCACGGGCCTGAAGCCCTATGGACACTCTGACGCTCAAGTCAGTCGGGCCCCATCGTCAATTATATGTAAGCATGATTATAGCATAGAGAGAGTTAGCGAAAGCAGGAAAGCCTCGTGGTTGTTGTGGGTGAGCTTTAACCCTAATGGGCCAGCTTTGACTTGAGTCTTACTGAAATTGGGCCAACTTGGGTACCTAGTTGTCAATAGCGAGCGTAGCGATCGCTATAGCGCGATACGTAGCGTATAGATCTAGGCTCGCTATTAGGGTTGTAGCGATAGATAGCGATAATAGCGACAATTTATTTTATTTTTTGTTTTTTTAAATATAAATAGCAATTAAATATAGCTATAAAATAGCTGGATTTTAGATTAAATATACATGTACATTAGCATATATATGAGGGTATTTTGATATAATATACATATAAAAAATTTTAAATTTCTTTTCTAGTGTATCGCTATTTATCGCTATTCGCTATGTAGCATATAGGTACCTTATCGCTATTTGTCGCTATTCGCCATTAATAACTATGCTTGGGTTGGGCATGTCTGTTTAGTTGGATTCAATATGAGGATGCCTCATCAACAGGCATCTCATGTATGTTAATTGTTTAAGATAACCTGTTTATGAAGTACATATAATTTTATCCTGGAATCCATGTTTTGACTAAATCTTTTGTGTTAGGATGCATTATCATTGACTGAATTTGAGTTGATGGAATTATTAGATGTGGGTTTGGCACAAGTAAAGTCCGCACTAGCTCTCATTAGTGAGATGACTTCTCCGTGCTATCAAACGGTATTTCTTATATTTCCCAACTTAAGTTATGCATTACCCGATCCTGTCAGTTGTGAAGAAAACAGACCCCATTTTGTTCTTGGTGACGGATGTCAAAAGTAACTGATTCAGCTGCTGTTTTAGGTCCAATCCCTGCTGGAGCAACACATGCAAAAAGAGTATCTAACGGGTCATCTTCCCACTCATCTGAAGGGGCTTGATGCAGCATTATGCGGTGGACTACCGTTTGGTGCTTTGACGGAGTTGGTAGGCCCCTCAGGAATCGGAAAAACACAGGTATGACAATCTTTCACATCATGACTTCTTCGTATAGTAAATAGAACACTACACTATACAACAATGAGAGATTTTAGACGAAAAGATCCAATTGCATAAGTAGTTTTTATGGTATTATCCGTTATCACTAGAACAGCGATTAGCTAGCAATGAAAAGACAGTTAAAGAATCAGTCACTTCCTGAAATCCTAAGTTCAATTGTTTGAAACTACAATCGCTCATTTTCATTGATAGGGTTTGTTGAGTAGACTAGTATTTAGGGGTGTGTAGGTTCGGTTTTATGGTAAAACCGTAACCAAAATGTTTGGTTTCGGTTATCGAAAACCGTTCGGTTATGATTTATTCGGTTTTAGCAACGGTTCGGTCCGGTTTTTCGGTTTGTGGAACAAAATTATGTAAGATTAAAAAAAAAAGTATAATCCAAGATTTAATAATCTTTCTTAGATGGTTACATTTAAGTTATTATGCTTAACCTTTTTAATAAATATCGTTCACATAACCTAACTTCTAATCTATATATTTATGTTTTTCTAAAGTTCTTATTAAGACATTTTCTTTTATAATACTTTGAAAATCATAAAATTTTTTATGTTAGATTTTGTTATTTTTTGTAGGCAATTGATAATTCATTTCAAGGATAAATAAATATGTTAATGTTTTTGTTATAAATACTTAACATTCAAGAATAAAACAAGTAATTTCTAAATCAATATATAACAAACATTTAAAAAAAAGATTTTTTGGGCTATTCAGTTCGGTTTGGGTTTTTTCGGTTTTCATAAAATGAAAAAACCGTAACCAAACCATAAATTTCAGTTCGGTTTTTTTGGCAAAGTTTTTTTTTTCAGTTTTTTGTGTGGTTCAGTTTTTTCGGTTTCGGTTTGGTTTTTTCAGTTTTCTGCTCATCCCTACTTGTAGTCATGTAGGGTTATCTTCATTTGCAAATGGCATCTATATTATTACTAGGATATTAAAAGTTTTATGATTAGTTACATTGTTTCTATGCATGCTAATATCCGGTGCATTGATCTAGAATCATCATATTATGGTGGACGCTAACGAAATATCATCAATTAGACACATTATAGGCCGTAAACACTTGATTCTTTTTTTATTGTGGAATTTGTAGTTCTGCTTGAAGCTTTCTCTTTTGGCTGCACTGCCATCTTGTTATGGAGGCTTGGATGGTCACGTAATTTATATTGATGTAGAATCCAAATTTAGTTCAAGAAGGTACCATTGACGTTGATCTGTTTTTTTTTTTCTAAATATAATAGATAATTCAAAAGTTTTGATCTGTTGCAGATAAAAAATGATATTTTCATATTATTTTTACAGGTTAATTGAAATCGGTATTAATAGTTTCCCAGAAGTATTTTGCTTGGAGGGCATAACAAAAGAGGTATTTGACTAGTGGATGATGTCATAATTTGAACTAGTATTTTAATTAATTATTAAAAATTTAATATCTAAAGGTTATCTTTTTTCATGTTTTGTGTAGATGGCAGGTCGGATCACAGTTCTAAGACCTGGTTCCTTGACAGAGTTCACCGAGAGGTTATTTCTACAAATACATATAATTATAATAATGATAATAATATCAATCTTTGTGCCATTTCGGTTTTCTAATTATCCTGCTTTACCAGCTTGCAAGAAATCAAAGTTTCGGTCCTCCAACACCAAGTAAAGTTGCTAATCGTTGATAGCATGGCCGCTCTTGTTTCTGGGTACAGTAAGATCTCTGTTTCACATCCAATTAATAAACGTTGGAACGTATCTTATTACATAGAATGCTCGTATTCAGGGAATACGAACAAGGACCTCAAAGACAACATCCGTTGGGCTGGCACATTTCATTCCTCAAGTGAGACCGGTTTTATTTTATTTTTATTTTTTTGTTGTAAAACACTAAAACTACTCCTATGTGCGTTATTAACTTACATTTTTAATTCACATTTTCAGGTCACTTGCTGAATTTTCACGAATACCTGTGGTGATGACAAATCAAGTACGATCTCGAGGCGCTAATCAAATCTCACAGTATATTTTTCAAGGCATGAAGTTATTGTTGTGATCATGTGTTTGTAATTCTTTTTCGGTTAATACCATAAAAAGCCAATATGCTTTCTATATTTATGAAAAGTCCCTCGATCTAAATTTGGTATATTAACGTCTCTCAACTTGTAAAAATAAGCGAAAAAGTCACTAAACTAATGTTTGTATATTAAAGTCTCTAAACTTGTCTAATTTTAAGTGTTAACAAGACACTAAAAGAATGTAAAAGTATGTACATTATAGACAAGTTTAATGACTTTTGATGTACAGGAATTAGTTTAGTGACTTTTTGCTTTTTACAAGTCGAAACTTTTAAATACCACAATTAGGTTGAGGGACTTTTTTCGTTAAATATTACAAAGTATATTGGTTTTTTGTAGTAGTAACATTTTATTTTTTCTGACGTTTAGTTTATAAATACAATGCATGCAGCAGAGAGCGCTGTAGAGGATAATACCGAAAAATATGATTCTCGTCTTGTTGCTGCTTTGGGGATTCACTGGGCTCATGCCGTTAACATTCGTCTTGTTCTTGAATCTAGATCAGGTTAGTTCGAGATTATTCTAAACCGTAAAATAAAAATATATTTTTTAGCAATTGTGACACTGTCGATGCAGGGCAGCGATTTATAAAGGTGGCAAAATCTCCAATGTCACCACCACTTGCATTCCCGTTTCAAGTTACGTCAATGGGGATTATATTACTTAACGATGATGGAGTAGAAATGGCAGGACCGCAAATAAACGCCATTGATCATCAAGGTTTGTTGCGGCTAACTTATATTTTCAGTTCAGTGCTTTAATAGATACAATATTTGACTTTTTTAATGAAAATGCAGGTCATAGTGACATAATTTTTCATGGAGATGAAAGGTGAAGATCATTGGATGATACCATTTGCCAGAGCTGTGAAGATCATTTGATGACCAAAATATTATCAGTATTTGTTGTAAGATGTACAGAAAACAAATTATAATCAGAAATTGCTACAAAAATCATTCAACCATGTATATATCTAGTTGCAATGGTGACTAGTAGTTGGCGTTGATCAGAAAATAAGTGACAGTGAGGCATCGACGTGGGAAGAATACGATGTTCAGTGTTTAGTCTGGCCATATTGGGCCGTGTTATATTTTGTTCCGCTTATTCAACCGAATATATACCAAGTTAGAAACATGCATTTGGTCTAAAATAGTCCAACATGTTATTATGAACAACCATAGTGACCCAAAATTCGATATTTGGGTTTGTTTTAAGAGCATCTGCAGTGGTAAAACTCACAAACGTCCAAGATGCCTAGTCACCTAAGCAACATCTCACTAATTTTTCTCAAGCAATGTGTATATCTGCTAAAGTTTTCAAAACTGAAGTTTTATTTAGGTGCAACACTTGCTTTTATGATTCTTAGTTCCTTTTCTTTATTTGTAAATATATATATATTTTTTAAAGATGTTTAAATAGTAATAATCTTAGAATAGTTTGAACTATTTGGTTATAGAAAATAAGTAACGTTTAGCGTTCAATCGTTCATACTTCATAATAACCAAATATCCAACCATAACAAATTATAACTACTAATTAGGAAAAAAAATGATGCACAAATAATAAATAAGATAAAAGCTTTTAGATAAACTAAAACATATTTATAAACCAAGTCACCCCATGCTACTATACATAATGCTTCCCAAACATCTGGAAACCGAAACCCACGCTATAACTCTACAATATCATACGCCAGCATACTTACTATCGTATACAAATTAAACACATTAGCTAGCCAAACCGTCAATAACTTTAACTTTAACTTCCACAGGCCATACATTCCTCACGGTTCATCAACGAACACACCATCTTTGACATTTTCGTGTTGTCATCTTCATTTTCATCCTCCGCTATCTTCCATTTTTTCTGCATTTCAATTATCACGTCAGTTTGTTTCAATGTAACAAAGAAACATAAAGACAACTTGAAAGGTATACAGTATACATACATCGAGAAGACACGCGATCGCAGATAGTACATACCTGTTTTAAGCCCTTGTCACCACAACAGCAAACATTTACCGACTATGTAAGTAACTAAATAACATTAACAGACAACAAACATATCAATGCACGCGGAAATTTTGACTATACCTTTGACCAAGCATGAAAGTGCAAAGATGTAAGCTTGTTATAGTTTGGTTGGTCCATATGTATATTTAGGCTTTGACGTTGGTCTACGTAGCATCCACGGTCAACAGCCATGTCAACCAACGTCTTTTGTTTGATCTCCCACACGGTTCTGATTCCATGCGTGTAAATATAAGATAAAGTACAACTATAAGATAAAGATCAAAAAAATATGAGACTACAAATCATACTTGTAAATCTCTTTCAGATGTTGAGGAATTTCAGAGATTTTTTGAACGGAACCGTCATCATATATGATCTGATTCTTAAGAGTAGGGGACCAAAGACCCATCTCGGTCAAATCATACAACAAATGCTTGTTCACTACAACAAATTCACCACTGCAGAAGAAAAGTACTGGTCAGACACAGCAAATACTCTTTATAAGTCAATATTGGAGTAATATATCATTTTCGTCCATGAGGTTTGGGCAGTTTTGAAACTTTCGTCCAAAAGTTTGTGTTTCCACATCTGGATCCAAAAGGTTTGAAATCGTGTCATTTTCATCCGGCTCCTTAACTCCGTTCATTTTTTTCGTTAAGTCAGGGGTATTTTTCGTCTTTTTTTGTTAACACAAAAGGCAATTCGGTCTTTTTCAGGGTGTTCAGTTTTTTTACCCCTGACTTAACGAAGAAAAATGGAGAGTTAACAAGCCGCGGATAAAAATGGCAAGATTTCAAACCTTTTGGATCCAGATGCGGAAAAACAAACCTTTGGACAAAAACCTCAGAGACAAATATGGCATTTTACTCTGAATATCATTAAAGACGAACTCTTGAATCACTTGCCTTAAAACTCTGCGACTGTAGATATTGGAGGTGTACGGCTCAAAGCACTCGTTATTTCCGAGGATTTGACTTGTTGAAGCGGTTGGCATAGGGGCTACAAGCAATGAGTTTCTTACACCATTCTTGGCTATCATTGAACGGAGCGCGTTCCAGTCCCACCTGTCAGAAGGTGTTACTCCCCACATGTCCGGTTGCAGAGCTCCCTAAAAGAATCATTATTATTGTTAGTCACTATCTTTTAAAATCTCAAAGTTGTAGCACAAACATCACCACTGAAAGCACACACGTATTAAAAGGGACACAACATATCTTGCTAACGGGACATCCGTTGTATGTTTCGTAAGTGCCTTCCTTTTCAGCTAACTCGAATGACGCTTTCAGAGCATGGTAGTATATCGTCTCGAATATGTCCTTGTTCAACTGTTGAGCCTGCAGAACAAATAATGTGAATCAACCATTTTACTCATCTCTAACAGCTGAGCTCCAAAAGGTTGACTAAAAAGGAACCAGCCCGAAGTGTATTTCTAACGTATAACGCCTCTAGAATAATTTTATTCAAATGATATGATTCTTGTAACGATAGCTGACACTCGTAAGTACTTTATTCAACATCAGAGAAGAAGACTATTACCTCTGGTGAATCAAAGGGCATACCAAGCAGTATGAAAGCATCTGCAAGACCCTGAACCCCAATACCCATGGGTCTGTGCCGTAAGTTTGACCTTTTTGCAGTTTCAACAGGATAGTAGTTAACATCGATGATTTTGTTGAGATTTGTAGTAACAACTGATGTGATCTGCCAAACAAAATACTTATGATCAGATTGCCTAAAAGCATAACCGAAAGTAAGTTTCCAAGAATGAAGGGATAAGAAACAAACCTCAGCTAGTTTGTCAAAATCGAAGCTTGGCTTACCAGAACCTTGGCTACCAACAAGCTTTGATGGTTGAGATTCCGCTGGAACTCCCTGAAATATAACTTCAAAATAAGCACAACCGAAAGGATATTGGGCCAGTCATATATTAAAAACCGTTATCAATCCTAAAAGGCTAAGACCATACCTTTCTCGAACATATCGTGGTAATGCAATGGATGCCAGATTACATACAGCGCCTTTCTGTTGGACTTGTGTACTCAATAATCTCAGTACAAAGATTTGAAGACTTTATGGTACCCAGATTCTGTTGGTTGCTTTTTCTATTACAAGTGTCCTAACAAAGGAGCAACATAATTAATTTATAGAAATAAATAAAATAACATAACTAGAATGTTTGAACTAAAGTAATGATTAACAAATTACCTTGAAGAGCATGTAAGGGGTCCCTGTTTCTATCTGAGATGTCATAATAGTGAACCAAAGATCCTGTGCCTGAACAACTTTCTTCGCTTTCCCCTGAGTTTAAAAAAAATCAGTATTGGCTGATAAAACTATTTTAAAAATCAAACTTAATAATGAAGATTAAAGAAAATAAGAAACTACCTGTTTTTCATATTGGGTATAGAGGTTCTCAAACTCTTGACCCCAACAATCAGCCAAACCCGGAGCCTCATTTGGACAAAACAGAGACCACGTGCCATTACTCCGGATTCTCTCCATAAACAGATCAGGTACCCAAAGAGCGTAAAACAAATCTCGAGCCCGTTGCTCTTCCCGCATGATTCATAATCATATAACCACTTTTATGAGCATAAAATAATAAACAAGGTTTATAAATAGTAGGCCTATAAACAAACTGAACGTTCATGGCCTGTTCGTGAACATGAACAAATTTATTTGTTCGTTCAATTAAATGAAAGAACATAAACACACATGTTGTCCGTTTGTTTATGTTCATGAACGTTTGTTTATGTTCGTTTATATTTTACCAAATACATATGGAGTTGTATTTTATAAATATATACATAAAGAAAGGTTTTCTAACTACTTATAGACACAAAACTGATTGATAATTGGGCTTTCTAGTTATAAAAAAGTGATTCCAATACAACTTATCGTAATTAATCAATAATTTATATAGAAAAAAGCTACTTTATGTCTGTTTATGTTTGGTCATTTATGTTCATTTGTATTGTTTTATATTTTGTTGAATTCTGTTCGTTTAAGTTTGTTTATATATGTTCATTTAGGTTTTAAACAAACTAACACGAACATGCCATTTTCTTAAATTACGAACATGAACAAAAAAATTTGTTCAATTATATGTTCATGCTCATGTTCGATTAAAGTTAAATGAACAACCACGAACATGTCTTTGTTCGTGTTCATTTGGTTCGTTTACAAGCCTAACAAACAGCAAGTGCATTTTCTACCTTTCCGTGGTTCTTCCTCAAATCGAGAAACTTGTATATATCAGCATGCCATGGCTCCAGATAAATAGCAAATGCACCTAGAATTATTGAATAAATTACCACACGATAACACAAACATATAGACTGAAAGAGAACGCCAAAAAAGCATATACGTTATACCCTTTCTCTTGCCGCCTCCTTGGTCAACATAACGGGCGGTATCATTGAAGACACGCAGCATTGGGATAATGCCATTGGATGTACCATTTGTTCCGCGTATGTAACTTCCAGTAGAACGGATATTATGAATAGAGACACCAATTCCACCTGCTGATTTGCTGATAACAGCACATTCCTTTAAAGTATCGTATATGCCCTCAATGCTATTGTCTTTCATGCATAACAGGAAACAGCTACTCAACTACAATACAATACCAAATTACGTTATATTCACATAAACTATAAAAATAAAGAAAAATGAAAAGTATAAACGCAACAGTAATCGTACTTGAGGTGCTGGTGTCCCTGCATTGAACAGGGTGGGAGAAGCGTGAGTGAACCACCTCTGTGACATCAAATGATAAGTCTTGATTACCGAATCAATGTCATCTTTGTGAATCCCAACCGAAACCCTCATCAACATATGTTGAGGTCTTTCAACAACCTTCCCTCCAATCTTCAATAGATATGACCTCTCAAGGGTTTTAAAACCAAAATAATCATAATCAAAGTCCCGATCGTATATAATCTCACTGTCCAAATTGGCAGCATACTGATCCATAAAAGTTATAAAACAATTAGTAAGTTTAAAAAGATATTATGATTTGAAGCAACATAATAAACTATTAACATATGGGCACCTTCATGATGATTTCATAAACATCATCTGCAATAAGGGGAGCCTTCTTCCCAGATCTCTCACAGACGTGAAAGTACATGTCTTTAATTCTGCAGATACGAGTAACATTACATGACTAAAAAGGACATACGGAGATCAAGCTCTTCCTTTACGCACCAACAAAGTGAAAATACAGTTTATTTAGGTGTATAATAATGCTATTCACTTACGTCTCAGAGAATAATTTCTTCGTGTTCTTATGCAGATTCGATACCGCAATCCTTGCAGCCAGCTGTACAAAATGTAAATTACATCAATAAACAGTTCAGTTGACAAATTAACAAATCCAGAAAACAATAAATTGTTTATAGTAGTTAATATCATCAACCAAACCTATAAACTTCCAAGACATTCAACTAAAAAAATTTACAAATCCAGAAAACAATAAATCAATTATAGCAGCTAACTTGATCAACAAAACCTAAAAACTTCCAAGCAATTCAACTGAGAAATCAACAAATGAGAAAAAACAAAAAAAATTATAGTAGTTAATTTGATCAACAAAACCTAATCACTTCCAAGCAATTCAGTTGAAAAATTAACAAATCCGAAAAACAATAAATCAATTATCATACTGAGTTTGATCAATCAAACCTAATCACTTCCAAGAAATTCAACTGAGAAACTAACAAATCCTAAAAACTTCCCTCACTTGACACAAATCTAACAAACTACTATAAATCAAAACTGAAACACAAACTGAAGCACCAAAGTGACAGATCATAAACAAAAACGATCGATCTACCGTTTTCAACATCACAAAACAGACTATCAGATAATCTAGGTTTAAAAACTTACAGAAGCATAATCCGGATGATTAGCAGTCATCGCATCAGTTTTATTCATCAACAAAACCTAAAAACTACCATCGCTTGGCACAAACTAAGAAATTACAATCAATCGTAACCAAAACACAAACTGAAGCACAAAAGTGACAGATCATTAAAAAACGATCGATCTATCAACTTCATCATCGCGAAACAATTTACCAGATAACTTAGGCATATAAACTTACAGAAGCACAAACAGGATAATTAGCAGTCATCGATTATTACAGCAGTTGAATTTATCAACAAAACCTAAAAACTATCGCCGATTGGTGCAATTTCAACAAGTTACTATAAATCAAAACTAAAACACAAATTGAAGCACAAAAGTAACAGATCGTAGATAACTATTGCAAAACAACGTCAGTTAGAACCAAAATAAAATAAAACGATCATCTAAATTTCAACAAATTACTATAAATCAAAACTAGAACACAAATTGAAGCACAAAAGTAACAGATCGTAGACAATTATAACAAAACAACGTGAATTATAAACAAAAAAAAATAGTTTAAAATGATCGATCTATCATTTTTCACCATCGCGAAATGAATTGAAGCAACGTCAATTGATAAAATAAAGATATAAATCTATCAATTTCATCATCGCGAAACGAATTATCAGATAACCTAGGTTTAACAAAAAAAACTTACAGAAGCATAATCAGGATGATTAGCAGTCATCGCAGCAGCAGTCTCCGCCGCGAGTTCATCAAGCTGGCTAGTAGTAACACCTTTGTATACGCCAGAACACACCTTCTGCGACACAAGCACCGGATCACAGTGGTCGATGCTGAGTCCGTAACTGAGTTTCTTCAACCGAGCGGTTATTTTGTCGAAATGAACCGCCTCTTGCCGTCCGTCTCTTTTGATCACATACATGATTGTGATTGTTTGTTTGTTTGTTACAGAGAGTTGTTGAGATGTTGTGAAGAAGATGATCACGAGAAGGTTACCGCCATTGGTTGCTATATAGCGTTGGGAAGCGTGAGGGGATTTGAAATTTTGAATTAGGGTTTCGGTGTTCTTTTAAAAATATATCAGTGTTTCCCGCCAGTTTGAGTGGCGCGTTAACATATTATATAGATTTTTTTTTTGGACGGCAAAGAATCCGGCTTAAACCGACCATGTTTAGGGCTATGTTTAATGTCGACTCCTCGATCACTATGAGACAGTACCACCTGATGCATCGGAACCGGATTGAATCCATAAACCCTCGTCCCCGTCAGGTTTGAATCCGGGATTAAAACCTGGTTCATCCCTTCACCCAAATGTTCTTTGAAAATAGCCCAAGCGGAAATCAAAACTACGTCTTCACGAAGATACGTCTTTTGACCACTGGACCAACAAATATTATATAGAATTATTTTTTATGAAAAGGTTATTTAACTTGTCTGATATGAATGTATTTTTGAAGATGTTTTGTAAAGTAATGACTTTATTATTATGGATGTCACTTTCTTAAAACAAACTTACAAAATATGTGTATTTGTATCATTTGTATTTTAAACAAGTTTAAGTCTGTAGGGTGTCGGCGGGAGTTTGGGCATGGGTTAGAGGGGCAACGTCAGTTTTTCATCCCGGAGGACTTGGCTTTTGGCGTTGCCCTTTGGGCTTGGTATATCGGGGGGGCTGGCAATGGTTGGTTGGGCTTTATAAATATAATAATTATATTTTAAAAAAAATCAATTCACATGGCTGGCCATGCCCAGCCAGCCACGCCCTTTTTTCAACTAGGTCAGCTAAGCTCACCCATGCCACATGTCAAGCAATTCACATGGCTAGCCATGCCCCGCCAGCCACACCCTTTTTTCAACTAGGTCAGCTAAGCTCACCCATGCCACATGTCAAGCAATGCCCCCAACCCACGCCCCCCTCCCCCCCCCCCCCACTCCTAGCGGTCTAAGAGTTTGAGATAAAATTAGTTCGGCGTGTTTAAAAAAAAATTACCAAGTATTCCTATACTAACATTTTAATTTGTGAACAATTAAAATTCTTGGTTGGTCGATTTTGTTATTGTTTTATTAGGTATATTATTTTGTTATTGTTTTATTATCTATATAATATTTTGTCATTATTTTATTATTTTTAGTGTTATAATGCATGTGTGTAATTAATAACATGATTATTTTTATTGACATTTTTATGTGAATTTTTTTGTGTGGTTGGTACCAATATACAATTACGATTTGTTTAAATTAGGATGTACTTTGCATCGTTTGTTTCGATGTTTAGAGTCAAACCACAGCTACAACAAACCGAACACATGTATATATTATTTTGGTTGATGTTACAATTTTTTTTATTTTATTTATCCTTTGTCATAGTGTGCGATACTGATTGAACTCTCATCACGTCCCCGCCACAATGCTGTTTAAATTAAAGTTTGCGGTCTATATTAACTCTTAATTACACCACGAAAAAAATGTAAATTTTCTTTTTTATTTAACTATCATAGTTAAAGCTAACTTTTAATTGTAGACATATTACTTAACCGTGTTATTTGCTTATTTTTACTGTCATTTCTAACACCCCGCCACGAAGGGCGGGTTACAATACTAGTTAACACTGTATAATACTTGAAAATAAAAAAAAGTAAATATATAAAAAAAGATAATAATAAAAGTCCTATATAACTAATTAAATAAAGTGAAGTATAGAGAAAAAACCCACTTGAGTTGAGAAAACTTAAGAAAACCCTATGTAACCTTTTTATTTTTTCTAAAAAAAAGGCAATGTAAGTTACCTGTTAATGAACATTTTGTAACAAAAAAAAAACAAAAAGCGCCGAATGGTTTTTTTTTTTTTTTTTTAACTTAAGTGTTTACAAAAAAATGCTAAAAAACTGAATTTTGTAATTTTTTATAGAAAAAAATCCACTCGGCGCTTTTTATTTTTTATTTTTGTTAGAAAACGTTCATTAACATGTAACTTACATTCCCTATTTTTTATAAAAAAAATAAAAATATTACATAGAGTTTTCTTGAGTTTTCATTTTATCTTTCCCCAATTAAATAAAACGAATAGAATTTGGATGGACTGTTTGATTTAAATATAAGGGAAATGATTAAATACAAAGTTTAGTTTGGCTAGGAAGTGTAGGATGCAATAATAAGATGACATGTGCCAAATAATAAAAAACATAAGCAGAGGCATTTTAGTCAATCTCATTTCATCTATTTTATTTATCATTCTCTGCATCTTCAAAACTCACCATTTTCAAAACCTACCATCTTCGACCTTTCCTTCACTTTCTCTCTCTAAAATTACTACATCATAGTGCGATTATCTTCATCAATGAACAGTTTAAATATTCAATCAACGTGTTCTTCAATTACTCTTTGAAGAAACCCAATTTATTTTTTACAATTTCTCATTTTTTTCAAGTTAACATAATACGATGGAACATGAGAAATCGTTTGAACTCTTCTCAAATTTCTCAAACTTCCCTTCTCTTGATGTATTCTTGCGTTTGGGCAACATTATTGGTTTAAATTTTATTAAGAAATCAGTGGTAAAAACTTACACGCCAGGTGTTTGACAAAATGTCTCAAAGAAAATTACAAAACAGTTTTCAATTTAAACTTTAAATTTTAGAAATTTTTGTGGTTTTACAAATAATGAAAATAAGGAAAAACACATTTTTTGTGTGTTTTTTGTGTATTGTGTTTTACAAAATAATGAAAAACACAGTTTTTTTCCATTGCGTTTTACAAAATAATGAAAAAACATAGTTTTTGTGTGTTTTTTTGTCATATTGTGTTTTATAAAATAAAAAAACACTTTTTTTTTCCATTGCGTTTTACAAAAAATGAAAAAAACATTTTTGTGTGTTTTTTGTTTAATAAAACCGTTTTTAGATAAAAAAAGAACAATTTTTGTGTTTTTACAATTGCGTTTTGAAAAACACTTTCTTTTGTATTTTTACTCCATTGCGTTTTAAAAAAAACACTTTTTTTGTGTTTTTGATGCATTGCGTTTTAGAAAAGACATTTTTTTGTTTCATTGCGTTTTGAATAAACACTTCTTTGTGTTTACATGCGTTGAAGACATTTTAGTTTTGTCATTGCGTTTTAGCAAAAATCACTTTCTTTTGTTTTTTTGTCCATTGCGTGTTAGAAAGAACACTTTCTTTTGTGTTTTTAGTTTATTGCGTTTTAGAAAAAAAATCATTTTTTGTGTTTTTTGTTCATTGCGTTTTACGCATCTGGGTTATCGAAATTTTTTTTGAAAGTATAGCAATACTGTGCTCGTTTTAAAGATAAAAAAACGCTCGTTTTTATGGTGCAATTTTTATAAAAAATAATGTCGTATGAAATATTTATTAACGTTTAAAACGCATGGGGGAATTGGAGGAGAGAGAAACTATTGTTTTGGATTGACTAGAATGCCCCTAAAAAACACACGTGCCTCCTCTTTTTTATTCAATTAATTAATTAGTCTTAACCCTTGATTACTAAATTGATGGACAAAATTACTTCTTATCCTTCCTAGTGATAGAATATACCCTTAAATATAAATAAATTTGGAAAAGGAAGTTGTGTCATGTACGCAACTCGTCCATCCGACCCGATTAAGCTTCGACCCGTTTGACTTTTTATAACTTGTTTCTTCCAGAACAAGTTTAATCGACTAATTATTCCGTGATCCTTCGTGTTACGAATTTTTTAGTAACGGTCATGTAATACGGTATAAACTAAATTTTATGACATTTGAAAATTGTTAACGGTTTCCTTTTACCAGCATTTTCTTACACTTCACACTTGCAAAAATTTAAGTTTTTTAACCTACACTTTTTTTATGTAGGCAAATACATGGCCGTCCCCGATAATGATAAAATATTTTTGGGTCCCATACGAAACAAATAAATTTTGGACCCTCCCTATAATATAAATTCATGAATCATATATCAAAAAACCACAATACGATATAACTGTTATAAAATAAGCAAAACAAAAATAATGTAGCGTAGCAAAAAGAACTGAATATATGTAAACATATCCAAATTAGTTTGGCAACACGTACCTTTTCATATAAAAAAAAGAATAGAACTGGATATTGAGTTATTCTAAATTTATATTGTAAGTGGTTAAATGAAAATAAGAAAACATGTAAAGTTTGTTATGTAAATGATTAAATGAGAAGAAATTTAGATGTGAAAACTCAAAACTAAACTAAAAAATAAGCTTGCAAAGTTGCAATTGGTGTGAGCATAAATTAAAATTAGGAGTTAATTACTGTTTTCGTCCCTGTGGTTTGACAAAAATCACTATTTCAGTCTATTAGTTTAAAAATTGCGATTTCAGTCCCTGTGGTTTCACTTTCGTAACCATTTCAGTCCATGTGGTTTCACTTTCGTAACCACTTCAATCCATTTATTCTGTAAGTACAGGGACTGAAATGGTTACGAAAGTGAAACCACAGGGACTGAAATCGTAATTTTTAAACTAATGGACTGAAATAGTGATTTTTGACAAACCAAATGGACGAAAACGATAATTAACTCTTAAAATTAAAACTAAAAAGATAAGCTTGCAAAGACAATATGGGGCTTTTCCCCCTATTGATAAAACAAGTTGAAATCAACCCTTGAGGCCTATGAATTAAAAAAAAAACATGACAGGAGAATTCGAACCCAGAATATCTGACTCTAAAGTTAATGGCTGCATCCATTGAGCCAAAGGACTTATTTGTACAATTCTTCTTACAACAAATTTATATATAAAATATATATTATTTTTAAACGATTTTGGGCCTCTAGATGTTTTGAGTCCTGTGTGATGACACATCTTACACAGACCCGAAGCCGGCCATGGGCAAATATCATCCCACCAAACCACTATTATGTATGAACAATTGAAGTACCTTTAGTTTTACCTCCACTACACTTAAAAATTCTTTAACTACTTGTTGCCAACGCCAACTAGCTACCAAAAGACATTCCCACCAACAAGTTGTTCTACCGATTAGGGATGAGCATTTAGTATCGAGTGTTGATACCGTACCGTATCGGGTATATGGTACCGGTACCTAGTTCTCTGTTTTTCGTTACCGACACCGGTATATTTGGTACCGGTACCAATTTTGCCCGTTTTTCGGTACCGAATGGGTACCATGCTCATCTCTACCGAAGGGTTATTCTTACTGACAGAGTTAAAATCGACTGGAAGAAGATGATCAATTAAGTTTTTTGATGAATATCTTATTGTCTCTATTTGAAATTTATTTATTTTAATCTTGTTGTTATAAGTAGCAATCATGTTGTTAGAGTCGATGCTTTTTTAAGACTTTGTGTATTTCGAATGAAGTTTGTGTGTTTGTTGAAAGGAAAACTAAGGTATTTGGGATAGTATTTGTATAAAACTAGTTTTATGCCTTGTTCGCGTTGCAGGGCGCTAGGCCGAATATTTTTCAACAAATTAAATAAAAACATTATCATTAAATAAAAACATTATCATAGCATTACTAAAAACGATGTCAAGACTGTAATTTTTAGCTGGGGGCAAAACAGTAATTTGTAAGGAAGAGTGAGCGAGTGCTAGGCAGCTGCCTGGCACGGATAAAAACTACATCGGGCTAACCAATTAAAACAGAACACTACTATAGTTTTGCTGAAAAAAACTAAAACGATGACAAGACTATAATTTAGAACTATGGGCAAAATCGTAATTTTGAACTGGGGTAAAATCGTAATTTGACAAAAGCTTAAACAATGGCAAAAATGTAATTTTAAACTGGAGGCAAAAAGTTGTAATTTTTAACCAATGCAAAAGTTGAAAAGTAAAATCTACACAAAAGAAATGAGTAAGAAAAAAAAAACGAGTATTATAGAATTTTTGATGATCAAGAGGTCTCACTTGCTTCTAACACCTCCCTCAATATAAATTTCGTATTTATTATACGTCAGTCTTCATTTTGTTACATATGAATAAATACAAATTCTAACCTAAAAACGGTTAACATCCAAAATTTGAACAAAATAGATGACGTTATATTAGTTATTACATACCAATCCAAATATCACAACATAAGTTATATGGCTTGCTATGAACCAAGAGAGATCACACGCACACACATATCATCTTGACAATTAGCTTTGCAACTTATTATCACCAATCACCATACATGCATGTGTAACATAATCATATAAATAAATATATATAATAAATAAGCAAGTTGCGTTAAAATATAGAGTTTTATGAACTAAAAGAAAAAGATATATTTTTCGGCTTTAAAGATAACAAAATTATTGTCACTATTTTATTAGAACGACTTTCTTAACAGACCTTTTAAGACTTAAAGTAGTGACTCTGTTGTGATTTTTATACTAGTTTAAGAAGTTTTGATGATGGGAATGAAATACGTATACATCAATTTCAAACCCCCCCCCCCCCTCTCAATTTGAAAAACTCCACAAACCGAAAACCATAGCGTGTTTAGTAATTTATAACCTTTGAAGTACATAGATATATCATGTTGCTTTAGTGGATATGATGAAGTGAGTGTTTCCCTCTCGATGTATCCACACCGAGTCTTTACGAGTGCTAGCCAACCAACTCAATATGTCAATTTGAAATAATTGGCGGAGCCATCATACTGGAAACGGCGTCGCATGATACCATTGAATTTCACGTATCATATGTAACGCGTAGGAAAATTTCGAGCAACATCATTGCTTTTTATGAGCGACAACCTTTTACATAGTAAACACATTTATAGTTTAAATATAAGCCCACTTAGTTAACTTTTATTAGTGGACTTTAAATCATTATTAAAGAAATAAAAGAACATGTTTAACTTATATACCTTTTAACCCAATAAATAATGTAGCACATGGCTAGTTAATTTCTATGAATTCTTTAACCTAAATTAAACAAAAATTAAAAAGAAAAAAAAATACTAAATGCATACCACAGGAACTCGGGAAAGGACGAATAGGAGGAACTGGATAGTCACAAAGAGGCCAAGAGGGTTGAGGGAGATGTGACGAGTTCAATTATCATTATTAATTTATCATTAACATTCCAAAATTCATTGTTCAACGGACAACAAATCAACATCAAATAAATCGATTAGACCAAACACGAGTAAAGATTAGTTAGTTATTCTTTAATATTTAAACTTGAAATTAGACGTGAATACTTGTTTCGTTTTTATCAAACAATGTTATGTGTTTTTATACTTGAATTTTGAATACTTGATTAAAGTTGAAATTAGTTAACTAAATGTGTAATTTGTTTATGTGATTGTTATTTGTTATTTCATTATATTGTAGACTAACTAAACCTGGTCACTTGGTTATTGATACTGGTGAAAGTATAGCACTTATAGAGTTATAGGAGTATCAATTTTAGTTTTTGGGCTTGTTTACTGTTTAGAGGTTCTTGAACGTAGGGAGCGAGTATAAAATGTGTTTTTATATATCTAACTTTCAGATAACTTTATCTTTTTATGATATTTTTTCACTGACATTTTACTTTTATTATAATATTGGCTTTTATTTTGTGATTCAACCTGACTTACCCTGAACCGAAAATTTACTTAGGATTACTACAAAGTACAAACTAATGTATTAAAAAATGACACCATAAGAAGAAAAATTAATGCTTCGCCCAGTGGCGGATCTAGAAAATCCGCCAAGCGGTAACATTTTATAAAAAAAACGGTAGCGAAATCGAAAAAACGTCAAATTTTTCCAAAATTTACACTAATTTAACACTACCGCCGGAGCGCCAAGCGGTAGCGGGCGTTCCCCCTTGGTATTAACTAGATCCGCCCCTGGCTCCGCCACTAGGTGTAATATATATTTTTCAGAATTATAAAACCATTTTGTCTTTCACAAACTTATGGACGTATATATATAAACTTATGGACGTATATATATGCAAGTACATGGATGGTAGAACACCCAAAGTTCTAAGCAAGATGGACACCAATCCAACACTTAGGAGAATAAAAACCGAATCCAAGGATTTGTAAGAGGATTCGGTTGGTTTCTTTCAAGAGAGAATAAAAAAAAAGTGCCAAAGATGGCCATACAATGATGAGTATCATACGTTGAACATACATGAATCATAATATCATATTTATTTATTTATTTATTTATTATGGCCGATAACACATGTTAGCTGTAGATCCACCGAAGTAGGCAGTCTTAACCAGATGTGTAATAACATGTAAGCTCGAATGTCAGAGCAGAGCCAGAGATATCAACCATCTCTCCTTCTTACGAACACCACGTTGACGTATTTTATTGCCATCCAAGTGTATTTTTATCAATATTATAAGAAGAATATGTGAGGTGGGAATAATGGGTTATAAAAATAGGAAAAAAAACATAATGGCTCTTAATGACTCATTATATAGAGTCTGAACCTCTAATCTGAATTGGTTAGACATTTGCCTCTAAACGGTTAAGCATTATACTAACTCTTAATGGTTCAGATCTCTTACTAGTTCAACATTTAATGATTCAGATAGGGCTGGCAATTCTGACAGAACACGATAACATGACATGAACCTACACGAAGTTATCATGTTTCGTGTTTGACCTTAACAGGTTTCGTGTCTAAACAGGTTAAAACCCGTTAACCTGTTAAGACCCATTAAATACATGTTAATAATTAAATTTTTTTAAATAATTATATGTGGGTGTGGACATGGGGTCATTAGACGTGGGACCTGGGATGAATTATACACAAACACACGCGGTTCTTTTTCCACAATCCAAACCCGGATTTTTAAATCTCTCTGACAAACGCCACCATTCCCAATTCAGTGTGTTCGTGTCTTAAACATGTCGTGTTCGTGTCTTAACATGTTGTGTTCGTGTCTTAAACAGGTCGTATGATACGTTGGTAATTTTTTCATGTCTTAACAGGTCGTTTCGTGTAACCTGTTTATTAACAGGTTCGTGTTCGTGTTCGTGTTTCGAAAATCTGACACGATAAGATTTCGTGTCGTGTTCGTGTTTACGTGTTTCGGGTTCGTGTCTTATCGTGTTCGTGTCTTAACATATCGGGTTGACCCGTTTTGCCAGCCCTAGATTCAGACCTCTTATTTTTTAGCACTTAATGATTTAAAAGTTGTCAAAGAGTCCTAGAAGATAAAATTTTAAGTAAAAATAACTATATATTGTCCATGGCTTTATAGCCTAGTGGCATCTTGGTGGTGGGATAGGATTTGAGACCAATAGGTCCTGGGTTAGATATCCACAAGGGGGTTTTCCCATATTTAATGGGTTTCCTTCTGAATTGGTGTGGCATTATGCCTAGTGGAGATGGATATGATCGGGTGGTTCCTCTGGTGACACGATGATACTCCAGTGGTCCGTCAGTGATCCAAATTTACCATTAAAAAAAATAACTATATATTAATCCATGAAATGAAACCACCATTAGCATGAGTTGGTTGTTGATGATTGTGGGCTCACTAAACCAATCATTTATTTTTCAACCAACCATTTTAAATAACCACAAACTTCCCTGGGTGTTCAACTACCACTGGTCCCGTAATCAATTGTAAGTTTCCCAAAACTCAAAAACCTCATGTTCAGAACAAAGTACAATTCTAGAAGATGAATATACATGTTGGCTAAATGTTACTCCGGTGTATTTATGAACCACATGTATGTTACATATTTGTCTTTTTTTATTTTTTATTTTAGGCCGTAGAATTGATATAATATAGGCATAGTGGTAAAAGTCGCTAGTTGCTAGTCGGCTGGTGAGGTACTGACTAGCGATTAATCGGATTGGGTTTTTATATGTAATTTTCAGTTTTTTTATCTATATATACAAATAGTTATAGGTAAAAATTTTAAGTAGAAAAGTTTAACCTTTCATCGACCTATTTTTTTAAAAGTATAAAGATAAATCGACGGAATCTACATAGTTTGGTTGGAAACTGGCAGAAAATTACAATTTTTGGCCGGAATACCCAATTTTTAGCAGGAATTGCCGATTTTTGGCGGCCGACTAGAGCCGACTACTGATTACTGGACCAATTAACAAAGAATTACTCAGTACCAGGCCAACTAGCGATTAATTGTTGGAAATTTTTTAAATGTGATGAATGGAAGAAATTTATTGAGACTATTCATATTAAATTTTACATATAGTGACAAACTCTTGAGTAGAGTTATTTATGTCATTTGTTTAATTTTCTATTATAATAATAAACTTTTCATGTGGTGTATTGATGACAACTCTTGAGTAGAGTTTCTTTTATGGCAATTGATTAGATATTTTATGGCAAAATTATGTCTCTAATTATGTTGGACTTTTCACCACCCATGACTCTTGCATACTTAGTAGGCTATATGCCTCTTTTGATGTAGCTAGATACAAGAAAGAAAGATGTATCCATGAAGAGTTCTTGGAGAAGAAGTACTTGATGACCCATATGTTGGGAACATATAGAGATAAGTTTCTCTAAACGATTCAACTTCATTTCTATTCTAAGTTTCCAAAATTTCTAACACTATGATTTTACCCGGTGTAACCTCGGGCGCGTGGCCTTCTCCGACAGTACAGACTGCTTCGGCTGTTGTACCCTGGGAGACAGACGCGTCGTCTTTAGTAGAGGCGCGAAATCTGTTTTAAGATTGTAGGACATGGGTGACAATTATAATAAAAATTATATAAATAAAAACTAGTAAAGATACTCTCTTTACACATTTGGGAAATTGTAGTACATGACCGTATACAAATTCAAACAAAAATTAAATATGAACTACAACATATTTAATATAACAATCGATTCAAACCAATATCTTCAAAAGATAAAGTCTTCAACTTGATCTTTAGGAACATATTCTTGTAGTCTCCTTAGCAAGATCTTTAAAAGATAGAGTAATCAACTTTGTGCTCAAACAAGGTCTTATTGTAGTATCCCTTGCTGCAAGAAACTGGTTTATATGTATTTGATATAACTAATAAGACTTATAATGATTTTTTTTAATCATATATTTCTAAATGAGCGTGTTAGAATTGGGTTTTATATATAAACTTATATGTTTATAATGATTTATCTAATCGTTTATTTTTAACGAGTTTGTTAGAACCTACTGGTATGATAATGATTTTTATAATCATTTATTTCTAACAAGTATGTTAGAACATATTTATTGATAAGCTTTATAACAATTTTTGTAATTGTTTACTTCTAACAAATGTGTTAGAAACAGCTTATAAAAAAAACGCAAATGATTTTTGTAATCATTTGTCTTCTAACATGCGTGTTAGAAACGGTTTATGAAAAGTGTTAGTTTGAAAGCAATTTTAGTTGTTTATTTTCTAACATGTGTATAAGAAGTGACTTATTTATATGAACCATAAACGTGTTTATAACAAGTCGAATTAACATTTTGTGGAAATGTTAATATTTCTAACGTGCGCGTTAGATTTTTTTTCCTTTCAATTAAACATGATTGTTAAAATTGTTATAATACAAATGTTTTAAATGTCTTATGTAAATATTTTATTTAAGTAATTTGTTATAGAATTATTTTTAGTGAATATAAACACATTAATGTGCTGTATGGTTTAAAAAAAAAACTCATATATTGAAGTTGATGTTGGATTGGCTTCAAGAATTAAATCATCATAAAGTGATGATGTAGTTGTGTGAGATTTTTTCACCAACTTTAGTTTGTGATTTGTAAATCCAAATGGTTATGTTTTGAATATATAAAATGACTTTAATTTTCTAACATGTGTGTTAGAAAATGTGTATCACGAATACAAGGTTAGAGATTATTCATTTTATGAGCCTAATAAACGGAAATGTTTTATGTAAACATTTAATTGCCTATGTGCGCATTAAAATGAAGAGAAATTGTTTATTTTATAAACTTTATCCTTAGAAAACGTTTTATGTAAACGTTCGATTCCATGATGTGCCTGTTATAACATTTTTTTTAAACATGCGTGTTAGAAAACATTTAGTACATGCATAGTAAGATTAAACAATATAAAACCGTTTGATTTTTTGGGTTTTGATCTATGTTATCATAAACTCTAATTGATATCATTAATATTGTACATTGCAAACTAAAAAATATTTTAAAATAATTTTTAAAACAAAGTTTTGCATAGTTTTGAGAATTCAAATGGTTTGCTACTCTTGCTAGATGGTGAACTTGTTGAATAAAGTAACAATCTCATGGATATTATTTGGTGGAAAACGACTTGGTGTTGTTGTGTACAAATTCAGTTGTTTAAGTTTACTACTAAAATATAGCTTTTGTAACAACTTGATATCGTTTTGAGCAGAATTGTCCAAGTTTAAAATTTCAAGATGAAATGGGAAACTTGTACTTACAAGTGCATGGAGTCTTATTGAGGGAGTACCTTAAGATATGCCATTGGACGATATCGTTGAAAAGATTTCGATCAGATTATAAAGTGTTAAAGATAAAAGCACTTTGATATTTGATATCTACATATCGTCTATGTTTCCGTTTAAATTTCAAAGTTTCCAACGTATCTTATTGTTTTGTGTTCAATATCTTCGGATAACACATGCAATTTCTTACAAATAAATAAATCAGTAATGTTTGTGACGTATAAATTATTTTTGTGGAAAATAATTAAAATACTTGGACATAAACAACTTAAGAGTTGTTGCATTGACTAAAAGTCAAAGACGAGACGTGGAATGCGTAACCATATCACGAGTGAGTCATGTCGATATACTTCGTTAGAAGTCTTTGGAAAATTCACAAGTGTGAATTATAACATATGAAAATAAAAAGTACTATATATGTTACTGTATACATTTAATAAATCTTGCGAGATTTATACGTAGATGCGTCTACCACTTGAATATGAAAATTTTACATTTGTTTGGGAGAACATCCTAAATATACATATCTCCTAATGAAAAACAATAGATGTGTGCAAATCACTTATGGCAAACTTATGATTGTCATGTTGTTGAGTGTGGATCTAGTTGACTATATCTTCCACATAATAGTGATTGTAGACGACGAACATTCATCTTGTTGGCGATGAGCTTGTTCACCAAGTGACTTGGATTAAGACTTATATTTAAGTCCTTACGAGTCAATGGTAAAGCGCTGGAGATCAAAGGTAAACAAGTTATGTTCCTTAATTGAATGATAAAATTTAGCTATGTGCTATATATATATATACAATAATTTGTGAGACATTCCTAAATATTGATGTTTTATGATTATGAGTAAGTCTCATTATTTTGTCTTACCAAAGGATGAATGTTGCAAAGTGATATCATGAAATCCTTGGGGCTGTGAAGAAGTAGAATGATACATCTTCTGTTCACATGCTAAAGTATTGTAGTCTAATGTCACACCCCGACCCGCAGCGGATAAGGTGATCGGGGCATGATTGGGTTATCATCAAAGCTCATGACATTTATTAAACGTTTCATATTCATTAATACAATTTAAATGGAAATTTACAATGATTGCTACAACATGATCTAACTACAATCTAAACTTCTTTGTTCTCTTCTAAGGCATATCCTATGTTTTCCTTGCTTCAACCTGTTCACCTGTATCATGTGTAAAAAGGTTTTTGGATCAACATAATGTTGGCGAGTGAATCCTATGGAAAACATTTGAACAATTTATTTAAATTGATTATGAAATATGTGCACAACCAAACATGAGTAAAATTAGATGTAACTTGATCAACAATCATAATATGTTAAATGAAAACACACATGAACAATAATGGAACAATTAGAGGCACGCGATGCTCAACTCGTCTCTCACGAGGAACTGAGGGGCCTGATGAATGAATTGCATAAACATGATAATATGAATAACACACATACAAACAATATAAACTCAATGATACACACATGAATAATAATGAATTTGATGTGAAGCACGCGATGTTCTACTCGTCTCCCACGAGGAACTGATGGGCTTAATGTATGAGTTTCATATGACTTGACAAAAGGCAATAAGTAAATCACAACAATAAAAACAATCTAAGTTTAAGTCATGATGTGGTATGGCACAAGTTTAAATAAATAAATTAATTATTATCATAACACATGACACACCCCAAAACGTGTAATTTAAAAGGGGGAATTGTAAGATTCACTCACAGTGGGTGCGTTCGGTTGATGACGTTGAATGCACGCGAAGTGGTTTTAACCACGAGTGAGATTTAACCTAGATAAATCGCATTATGGTTTTGTAAGTAAACGGATTTTATTAAACTATTTTAGTAGGATTGTTGGGTGCATTTTTGTGAGTTTGAGGCTATTTTCTAATCTTAAAAATGTTATTTTTAAGTATTTATAATTGATTTTTAATTAAAATAATTAAATAAAAATATTTTATTTTTTTCTGACCGTTGACTGACCCTTTGACCGTTGACCTGACCGTTGACCGGTTCGATGGCAGATTATTGTGCGCTGAGTGAGGCTCGAACCCGAGACCTCTCGTACGCGTGCACGCAGCTCTACCAACTGAGCTACGTGTCTAACCCGTTATATATCCGATTTTAATTACATATATACATTAATTAGAATTAAACAGAAATCCTTTTTATTTTAAAAACGGTTTAAACGAAACGGTCATGCACTCCACAGGTCTCGAACCCGGGACCTGTGGTTTAATCCAACACACAGTCCACCGCTGGACTGTGTGTTCAACATGTTATATCATTCGGTTTTTATTATACTTAAGTACTAATTATTTATTTCCTTTTCTGCCTTAATTAAAAAGAAGAGATAATGGTCCGAGTCGGTGCTGAAGACCGGACTCGAACTCGTGACCAGCGATATAAACAAACACACAGTCCACCGCTGGACTGTGTGTCTAACTTGGTTATTATTCCGGTTATTAATATACTTAACATATATCTAAGGCGACACCGGTTCAGTAAACAAAAATGGATTTTTATTAAGGCAGCGTGTGTGAGACGGGAATCGAACTCGAGACCTTTGTATGTATAACGTTTTATGTGCACACAGTCCACCGCTGGACTGTGTGTCTAACCCGATTAATTTCATGATTTATATTATACTTATAACATACTGAAATTCATCGTCTTCTTCATCCAGTTTGAACCAGAATCGGAAATCGACGGGTTTAAGATTCTTATCAGTTTATTAGCGTTTTACAGTTGATTAAGGTGAGATAATTGTGAAAAAGGAAAAGAAATTTGGCGGAGAATTATACCGACAGGACTCTCTGTTTTCCGGCAGAACTCCGGCGACAGAATTCAACTCCGGCGTCAGGTGTCTTGCAGCAGCAAGTCTCCGGAAATCTTGGAAAGAGTAAGGGTGACTTCGGTATAAACTTAGGAGGTTCAGAAAAACTCGGCAGTGGGGAAACCGGTTTTCCGGCGACGAACAGGTTTATTCCGGCGAGTGGAATTACGCCGAGAAAAGGTGTGATTTTTGAGCGAAAGTGTTTGTCGTCGGTTGTGGGTCAATTTATAGGAGAAAACGAGATGTATTTGGTCTGATTTTGGACTGCATTCGTTTATTTAAAATTTCCGGAGGTTTTGAAAAGTGTCGCGGACTTCAAACATCGGTTATAACCGATATCTGTTTAATGGTTTACGTTATAACGTAAACTGGTGTTAAAACTCGCGAGAATTCCGGGATTCCGACGACTGAACCGTTTGGGCGCCGATTTTGAATTCGTAACGACACTTTATCAATTAAATGATTCTATTATTATTATCACAAACAAAGTAGTTGGCGCAGTGGTTCAGTGTTATGTGTTAAGTGTTGAACTGATTCGGTACAGACCCGGGTTCGAAACCCGGCAGAAGCATTTCATTTTTATTTTGCGATTTTCAACAGTTTTTCAAAAACTAATTATATATTCGCGTATAATAATTGATTACGGATCGTTTAAAAATGTTTTGGACATTTAATTCGCAACGAAAATTTTGACTGACTGTTCGGTTGATAAACGGAGCGGGTTTGGTAAATCCGTTTTTTACGGATGTTACAGTATCCCCTGCTTTTTAGAAATTTCGTCCCGAAATTTAAATAATGATATATTTTGACTAAAAGGATGGTGATGTTTTGTTTGACAGTTGTATGCTTAACAAAATAAGGGCTTAAGTTTTTTGTTCGAGGCGGTAACGTTCCGTGGAAGGGTTAAGTACCCTATTCAGGAATCGCTTTTTGTTGCCTACTGTATGAGTATTGATAAACAAGAATGATTTGCTAAAAAAATGATATCATGCATAAGAGTTTAAATACGTTTGGGAAAATATGGTTATATCCTAAGGCAAAACTTCTAACACTACAATCTACATGGGACATAAAAACACAACAGCTGATATTCAATCATGAATGAACACATCAGCAAATATTTGAACATGAATAAACACATCAGCAAATATTTGATCATGAATAAACACAACAGCAGATATTTGAACATAAGTAAACACAACAGCTAATATCCGAACATGAATAAACACATCAGCAAATATTTGAACATGAATAAACACATCAGCAAATATTTGAACATGAATAAACACATCAGCAAATATTTGAATCCACATTCTGATAGCATATATGTTTGAATGATGGAAGTTCCTCTCTCGTTTGTTATGACGGAGAGGTTAGTTTATGTAGAAATGGAACACAATCCAATCTCTTTAAATAACATGATGATATCAATGTAACACAAATTCCAACCAAGGCAATACTAAATCCTACATGGAACTTCTCATAACCGCCTGATAATGCCTCTGATCCTTTGGCAAGAATACTTATATATAGGAAGTACCAGCGGCGTATCCACCATATTCTTGCCAAATTTTCATTAGTTTTATCCACAAGTTATGATTGGTTACCAAGAAACTAATAAATCCTACATAGAACTTCTCATAACCGTCCGATAATGCCTCTGATCCTTTGACAAGAATACTTATATATAGGAAGTACCAGCGGCGTATCCACCATATTCTTGTCAAATTTTCATTGGTTTTATCAGTGAATTATGATTAGTCCTATAACTCTACAATCAATACAACAAACATAAAATACTGAAATGAAATATATCTGTGCGATCAAGGCTCAATCGAACGGAGCCGATCGTATTGCATGTACTGAAAATGAAATGGATGTGCGCTCAAGGCTCAATCAAACGGAGCCGAACGTATTGAATGTACTGAAATTGAAATTGTGTGCTCAAGGCTCAATCAAACGGAGCCGAGCGTATTGCATGTACTGAATATGAATAACTTAACCACACAAACAGCCTATGCATGGAACCTCTCATAACCACCTGATAATGCCTCCGATCATTTGACAAGAATACTTATATATAGGAAGTACCATCGGCGTATCCACCATATCCTTGTCAAATTTTCATTGACTTTATCCGTAAGTTATGTTAGTTCGATGCGACTCTACTACAAACACCACAACCACAAGATACTGATAATGAAATTGTCTGTGCGCTCAAGGCTCAATCAAACGGAGCCGAACGTATTGAATGAAATTGTATGTGCGCTCAAGGCTCAATCAAACGGAGCCGAACGTATTGAATGTATTGAACTTGAACAACTTAATCTAAACAACCATCACACAATCAGCCTATGCATGGAACCTCTCATAACCGCCTGATAATGCCTCCGATCATTTGACAAGAATACTTATATATAGGAAGTACCATCGGCGTATCCACCATATCCTTGTCAAATTTTCGTTGACTTTATCCGCAAGTTATGGTTAGTTCGATGCGACTCTACTACAAACACCGCAACCACAAGATATTGATAATGAAATTGTCTGTGCGCTCAAGGCTCAATCAAACGGAGCCGAACGTATTGCATGAACTGGAAATGTAAATTGAAATATGCGCTCAAGGCTCAATCAAACGGAGCCGAACGTATTGCATGTATTGAAATGTAAAATGAAATAACCGATCAAGGCTCAAACAAACGGAACCGATCGTGCGGGCACGCCCTGATCAACCCATAATAAAATGGGGATCAAACTCAACCTCGATGGATGGGGAGCTACGGCCTCGGCAAAAGCATATACTGAAAACAATATATAATATATAATATCCAATAATTTCTCTAACAGTCTACACATGTGATAAAGAAAAGCATAAGACTAAACAATAGGAGTTGAATCTGGATCTTCGGCGAAGAGGACTAGCTGAGTATCTTCGTTTGGGCCGTCATTATCTTCGACAGGATTGGCGTTGATATTGAAGACTCTTCCTCTTGTTGGTGGCATAGTGGTTGGGTTTTATTGGTTTACTTGATTAACTGGGTTTGATTGGGCTTGAGTGTTGATAACGTTAACCAATTGAGGGCATGTGTTTCTAAAGTGGGTAGGGTCGCCACAATTGAAGCAAGCTCGAGCATATGGAACATGGGGTATTGGGGTTGGTGATAAGTTTGGGCCATGTTTTGAGTAGGGAAAAAGGTTTGGTCTTGGAAGGTGCGACAAACATTGTTCACATGACCATAGCGTCCACAAGTTGTACATAGCCGGCAAGGTAAAGTAAGGGGATGGTGATAAAAACAGTTGTTGCATCGAGGGTGAGGTCCAAGATATGGTTTCTTATTTGGGTAAGTTGAGTTGGGTGCCACTTGGGTGATCGGAATAGCTCGGATGGGTATGGCATGAAAAACTGGTTGATTTCGTTGAGTAGCAGCGAAAAGTCGCCCGACTCTTCTTCTCTTAGGATTGGGTTGAGAAGGGGATTCGGTTTGAGTGGAGTCGGAGGTTTCAGTCGATTCTTTATCCTTCTTCTTCTCCTCCTTGAAGTCTTTGTTTCGGATTCGGTTCTCGGTGAGCTCTGTTGCTAGCTCCATTGCTGCTTCCAAAGTTGCAGGCTTGGTACTTATCACAGGGTCTTGAATCTTTGACGGAAGACCACGAATGTAGTGCTCTATCAAACGGTAGAGGGGAGTAAACATGTTGGGAACCATTTGATGTAATTCGAGGAATCTTTTGTTGTAGGTGATGTGGTCTCCTTCCATTTGCTTCAATGAATAAAATTCATCTTCAAGCTTCTTGATTTCGCTCCTTGGGCAAAATCGTCTGGTCATGATTTCCTTCAATTCGTTCCAAGTTAAGGACATAGCATCTTCAACACCTCGTTTGGCCTTCTCTGTGTTCCACCAAGTAAGTGCTATCCCATATAGTCGACCGGTAGCATAACGCACTTTGCGATCATCAGGGCAATCGCAATTTAGAAAAGTATTCTCCATTTCTTCAAACCAATGGAGGAGTGCGGTGACACCTTCAGTCCCTTTGTATTTCGGAGGGTCGCATGATTTGAAATGCTTGTAGGTACATTTAGTGGTATTTGGGGGAGGGTTGAAAATGTTTTGGTTTGCTTGATTGACGGGATTATCGGTGAGTGCTTGTTGAACTTGGATTACAATGTTGGGTATTACGGCAGCCATTTGTTGAGCGATTAAGGTAGCCATGCGTTCGCGAGCTTTTCTTGCTCTCGTCTTCCTACGGGCGAGGTTAGAAGACATCTACAATGAATACATGACAAGAGTATGAGTTGGATGCTTTTGGGATCATGGGTCGCATTCAAGAATGATCATTTATAAAATAATTATACAAAAATACTACATCCATAGGATGTCTTGGGCTTTGCTCGCTGTTAGGCCCGTCATGCCGCCATACTTTACCTGTGTAATCATGTGGGCCCCCATGAATACCGGTTTTTCATATGGTTCGCACGGTTTCTGCCTGGTTGCGTACACAAAAACCCGGAGAAAATCGAGAAATATGTATACAACGTGTGATGTTCGGAATGTGTCCAGGTGTAGACACGGTGACACCTCAAAGTAGGGTTAGTTCGAACGACGTTTGGTGTGGCATGCTTTGGCCTAATAGGTCCTTCGTACTCTCATCGTTGGTCCCCAGGTAGGCAAACTGGTCCGTTATATTGGATTTATACGAATGCCAGCCTAGACAGGACGTTCCGACTACCGGTACTCGTACCCTTCCAGTTACTACATGCCCGTCGCAGAACTTACTTTGATGAGATTTGAAAATTTGCACAAAATCTTTGGATAATGAGAATATGAAAATAAATTGAATTCATGAACATCGATATATGTATAATGTATATATGTATAATGAATATGTATATGAGCATGTATGTTTGACTGAAATGTAAACAAATATGAAACAAATAAATATCACAAGTTTGTATGTAACAACCTAATCAATTTAAAATTTAGGCAGACTATAGTATAGGCTCTAAGGGTCTAATAACCTATCCTATATCCCTATAGTCATGGCTCTGATACCAATCTGTCACACCCCGACCCGCAGCGGATAAGGTGATCGGGGCATGATTGGGTTATCATCAAAGCTCATGACATTTATTAAACGTTTCATATTCATTAATACAATTTAAATGGAAATTTACAATGATTGCTACAACATGATCTAACTACAATCTAAACTTCTTTGTTCTCTTCTAAGGCATATCCTATGTTTTCCTTGCTTCAACCTGTTCACCTGTATCATGTGTAAAAAGGTTTTTGGATCAACATAATGTTGGCGAGTGAATCCTATGGAAAACATTTGAACAATTTATTTAAATTGATTATGAAATATGTGCACAACCAAACATGAGTAAAATTAGATGTAACTTGATCAACAATCATAATATGTTAAATGAAAACACACATGAACAATAATGGAACAATTAGAGGCACGCGATGCTCAACTCGTCTCTCACGAGGAACTGAGGGGCCTGATGAATGAATTGCATAAACATGATAATATGAATAACACACTACAAACAATATAAACTCAATGATACACACATGAATAATAATGAATTTGATGTGAAGCACGCGATGTTCTACTCGTCTCCCACGAGGAACTGATGGGCTTAATGTATGAGTTTCATATGACTTGACAAAAGGCAATAAGTAAATCACAACAATAAAAACAATCTAAGTTTAAGTCATGATGTGGTATGGCACAAGTTTAAATAAATAAATTAATTATTATCATAACACATGACACACCCCAAAACGTGTAATTTAAAAGGGGGAATTGTAAGATTCACTCACAGTGGGTGCGTTCGGTTGATGACGTTGAATGCACGCGAAGTGGTTTTAACCACGAGTGAGATTTAACCTAGATAAATCGCATTATGGTTTTGTAAGTAAACGGATTTTATTAAACTATTTTAGTAGGATTGTTGGGTGCATTTTTGTGAGTTTGAGGCTATTTTCTAATCTTAAAAATGTTATTTTTAAGTATTTATAATTGATTTTTAATTAAAATAATTAAATAAAAATATTTTATTTTTTTCTGACCGTTGACTGACCCTTTGACCGTTGACCTGACCGTTGACCGGTTCGATGGCAGATTATTGTGCGCTGAGTGAGGCTCGAACCCGAGACCTCTCGTACGCGTGCACGCAGCTCTACCAACTGAGCTACGTGTCTAACCCGTTATATATCCGATTTTAATTACATATATACATTAATTAGAATTAAACAGAAATCCTTTTTATTTTAAAAACGGTTTAAACGAAACGGTCATGCACTCCACAGGTCTCGAACCCGGGACCTGTGGTTTAATCCAACACACAGTCCACCGCTGGACTGTGTGTTCAACATGTTATATCATTCGGTTTTTATTATACTTAAGTACTAATTATTTATTTCCTTTTCTGCCTTAATTAAAAAGAAGAGATAATGGTCCGAGTCGGTGCTGAAGACCGGACTCGAACTCGTGACCAGCGATATAAACAAACACACAGTCCACCGCTGGACTGTGTGTCTAACTTGGTTATTATTCCGGTTATTAATATACTTAACATATATCTAAGGCGACACCGGTTCAGTAAACAAAAATGGATTTTTATTAAGGCAGCGTGTGTGAGACGGGAATCGAACTCGAGACCTTTGTATGTATAACGTTTTATGTGCACACAGTCCACCGCTGGACTGTGTGTCTAACCCGATTAATTTCATGATTTATATTATACTTATAACATACTGAAATTCATCGTCTTCTTCATCCAGTTTGAACCAGAATCGGAAATCGACGGGTTTAAGATTCTTATCAGTTTATTAGCGTTTTACAGTTGATTAAGGTGAGATAATTGTGAAAAAGGAAAAGAAATTTGGCGGAGAATTATACCGACAGGACTCTCTGTTTTCCGGCAGAACTCCGGCGACAGAATTCAACTCCGGCGTCAGGTGTCTTGCAGCAGCAAGTCTCCGGAAATCTTGGAAAGAGTAAGGGTGACTTCGGTATAAACTTAGGAGGTTCAGAAAAACTCGGCAGTGGGGAAACCGGTTTTCCGGCGACGAACAGGTTTATTCCGGCGAGTGGAATTACGCCGAGAAAAGGTGTGATTTTTGAGCGAAAGTGTTTGTCGTCGGTTGTGGGTCAATTTATAGGAGAAAACGAGATGTATTTGGTCTGATTTTGGACTGCATTCGTTTATTTAAAATTTCCGGCGGTTTTGAAAAGTGTCGCGGACTTCAAACATCGGTTATAACCGATATCTGTTTAATGGTTTACGTTATAACGTAAACTGGTTGTTAAAACTCGCGAGAATTCCGGGATTCCGACGACTGAACCGTTTGGGCGCCGATTTTGAATTCGTAACGACACTTTATCAATTAAATGATTCTATTATTATCACAAACAAAGTAGTTGGCGCAGTGGTTCAGTGTTATGTGTTAAGTGTTGAACTGATTCGGTACAGACTCGGGTTCGAAACCCGGCAGAAGCATTTCATTTTTATTTTGCGATTTTCAACAGTTTTTCAAAAACTAATTATATATTCGCGTATAATAATTGATTACGGATCGTTTAAAAATGTTTTGGACATTTAATTCGCAACGAAAATTTTGACTGACTGTTCGGTTGATAAACGGAGCGGGTTTGGTAAATCCGTTTTTGACGGATGTTACATCTAAAGCGTGCTAGACTAGTACTTGGTTAATTATGGGTCTTGACGGAGACTAATTAACTCTAAACTTTCAAATGTGTATGAACACAAAAAGAATTTGTGTATAGACAAAGTGTGTGGGATAATTTTTCATTAATTATAAGGAAAAGACATGTAACTTATGAAGAGTTTGTTCGAAAAGAAAATGAGAACAATTCATTGTCTTGGCTTATTCTATATGTTAAATAAGAATTATTCTAAGTTGATGACAAACTTATGACAATGGCATGTGTTGCTTTGGTCAGCTTGGAAGTTTATGTAAGCTAATTCAATATGAGTTGAATTCACTGATACAATGAGGTTGATCTTGTTCGTCATTTGTATAAATGTCATAATAAGTGAAGTTACGAAAGCGTAGATCAAATGACAAGAAATGTGGGGGGGTGGGCCATTTAAGAAACAACCCTATAAGGGTGTGTAGAAATGGTTTTTTTCTTTACCTCATATGGATGTTATCCAATAACACTTAAATGTGGGGGTGTCTTGCATTTGTATAAAAAAATTTGGCAATAAGGATTTTGTAATCCAACCTAACATTGCAAACAGACGACTAAGTGAAGGACACAAAGGTCGTAGTGCATAATAGAGATGTGTTTGCCTTAAATGATACGCGTATCTTACAAAGACATATTATAACCAGATTCAGATGGACACTGAGGTTATAGTCTTAGAAGTTGACAATAGGCAAAATTAACTTGCGGGTTAAGAACACATCATGACAACTGATCTCAAATAAGTAAGTTATTTGTAGTGACTAGACAAAGATAATGTTATGGATCCAACAACCTGGGGGTTTAGTAGAGATTAAGTTGTGGAATGAGACTAAAGCCCATGGAAAAAAGGTGTGTGAAGGAAACCTAACTTAGTTAACTGGAGATCCCAAGATATAAGTTCAATAGGACAACGAATTCATATGCCTAAGGGTGGTTACTGTGGGGGCATAGCTGATATGCATAAGTTAGTACATATAATTATATATACCCCCTAAACGAGAAAATGGTGTTTAAATACGTCCTAGTTAATTCTTATAAAATTAAGTGACAAACTGTGAGGCTAAGCATATTATGTGGTAAACGATTTTGCATAATCATGGTAACCACGATGCTTTTAATGATTTAAGGAGAACCACCTATGTTAGAGAGAAGTGGGGTCGCTTTGAATGGAATTGGGGGCACAATTCCTAGAGCTCTCGCAGAACCAGGAAAGTGTTCCACGACCATTATTGGACACGACTATGAGGGGATGACTCGGCTAAGAAGAGTATTGTGTGAAGTGTATTGTCGTCTACACAAATGGGGGTTTGTTCAAGGACATATCGTCTACAAATCGCTAGGAGGCTAAGTATGCTTCACAACGGAAAGTTCAAAGGGAACACCTACTTATCCGACAATACGCAACTGTCGAGGCTGCATTGGAAATTTTATGTGTTTTGATCAATCTCCATTCATGTGGGGGATTGTTGGAAATTTTTTAAATGTGATGGAAGAAATTTATTGAGATTATTCATACTAAATTCTACATATAGTGACAAACTCTTGAGTAGAATTATTTATGTCACTTATTTAATTTTCTATTAGAATAATAAACTTTTCATGTGGTGTATTGATGATAACTCTTGAGTAGAGTTTCTTTTATGACAATTGATTAGAGATTTTATGGCAAAATTATGTCTCCAATTATGTTGGACCTTTCACCACCCATGATTCTTGCATACTTAGTAAGCTATATGCCTCTTTTGATGTAGCTAGATACAAGAAAGAAAGATGTATCCATGAAGAGTTCTTGGAGAAGAAATACTTGATGACCCATATGTTGGGAACATATGGAGATAA
The DNA here is from genome assembly GCA_947069175.1 of Scalesia atractyloides. Classification (NCBI taxonomy): domain Eukaryota; kingdom Viridiplantae; phylum Streptophyta; class Magnoliopsida; order Asterales; family Asteraceae; genus Scalesia; species Scalesia atractyloides. The sequence goes on along the minus strand of CAMTDV010001633.1, from coordinate 72,977,142 downwards.
GTTTCTCTAAACGATTCAACTTCATTTCTATTCTAAGTATCCAAAATTTCTAACACTATGATTTTACCCGGTGTAACCTCGGGCGCGTGGCCTTCTCCGGCAGTACAGACTGCTTCGGCTGTTGTACCCTGGGAGACAGACGTGTCGTCTTTAGTAGAGACGTGAAATCTGTTTTAAGGGAAGCGTGTTGAACACGTGCCTCAGCCACAACCGTCAACATCGTTTGTTCTTTCTTGCAGCAAGGGATACTACAAGAAGACCTTGTTCGAGCACAAAGTTGATTACTCTATCTTTTGAAAATCTTGCTAAGGAGACTACAAGAATATGTTCCTAAAGATCAACTTGAAGACTTTATCTTTTGAAGATATTGGTTTGAATCGATTGTTATATTAAATATGTTGTAATTCATATTTAATTTTCGTTTGAATTTTTATACGATCATGTACTACAATTTCCCAAATGTGTAAAGAGAGTATCTTTACTATTTTTTATTTATAATTTTTATTATAATTGTCACCCATGTCCTACATAATGGCCGACTAGTCCCGATTTTTATGGGAAAGAAAGATTAAAAAAGTAATATTTAAAAAAACAATACTCAGAGTTAAGAATATATATATAGGAGACACAAATGATGTCCAATCCTGCTCCACCATCGACAATTTTGCATGCTACCACTCACTCTTAATCAATGTTCAAATAACCGGAAAGGCTATCAAATCATTCGTTTCATCGGTTCACTGGTTTGAACAATTTTTAAAACCGAATGCCGTTCAATATAACTTAAAAAATTAATTTTTATACACAACTAATTTTAAAGCAAATCGTGAACACTTTGTTCCCGAGTCTCATTTAACAAGAGAAGGGAAAGAAAAGAGATGAAAATATAAAAAAACCATGTTCTCGGGATTTTTTAAGGATGGAAGGGGAGGAGAAATGAGGGAAAAAGGAGGAAAATTTGTAAGTATATTTATCCTAACAAATCGAAGAGATTAGGAGAGAAATTCTTATCAATTACTAAATTACTCTCATATCTAATTAAAATGTTTTATGTTTAAAGGGTATAATGGTAAAATTGTTCATTTTTTTCCTTATAACTCGGGAACCCATAAAATGCTTGATTTCCTTCTCTTTTCCTTTACTTTTCATTAAACTCGGAAACATGAATAAAATCACATTTTTTTCTTCATTTTCTCTCTTAATTCATTTTCCTTTCTCTCCCTCTGTTAAATGAGACTCGAGAACACAGTGGAAAGTATATTTTCAATTAAATTTGTAATGTTGATAAAATATAGAGTATGATGTAGTAAAAAGCTAGCAAATGATAATTTAGAAGAAACAAAAATAAAAAAAAATTGAAGTTCGATCCGACCATTAACCACTTAGTTTAAATGGAAGTGATATACAAATAGACTCAATCGGACTAATTATTATGTATCCGATTTTCAATCAGATCATCAAGTTTGCTTCTAAGTTCTAAGGTCTTAGGGACTAGGGTATACTTTAACCCTTCTCAACTCCTCCTACAAGCCACATCACTCATTTTTCTTATTTTACTTAATCTCACCTCAAGTAAACATTTTAATCTCATTAACTTCACCCAACTCTATTTTTAATGGATTTTAATTTAAAAAAAAAATAATTTAATTTCTTAACATCTGGTTAGATCCTATGTCATCCTTAACGGCTCGTATACCCAATGCCTAAATACCTTGCTTTTAATATAGTTGCCAGAATTTATGGTTTTAGTTGTGAACTTATACAAGAATCTTTCTTTATAACAAAGTCAAATAAATATATAAAAAGGTTATGTCAATAATGGAATCCAAATCATAATAGCATTGGACCATTATCTTTGGTCCGTCGTTCTCACAAACAAAGTCACTTCTTGGCCCATGCCATACCGTGGCCCCTTCATTTGTTTAATTTGTATAGTGTCTATATAGTTAATGCCTTTTATTTTTCAACATTCATCATATATATATATATATATATATATATATATATATATATATATATATATATATATATATATATATAGGGTTAGAGTAAAATAAAAACTCATATGAGTTGTGAGAACTTAGAGAACTCGGTTTTACGAAAGGTTTTTTCAAATTTTTTAACAAAAATCCTAAAAAAATCAACTTTTCCAAAAAATAATTTTTTTTAAAAAAAACTTGTTTTTTTTTTTCATTTACGGCAGCCGTAAATGCTGTAAAAAGTGATGTCATGCCTATGTTATCACTTTTTACAGCCACTGTAAGGGCCCGAAAAACCTCACTTCGAATTTTTTTAAAATTTTTTTTACGGCAGTGTTTTCTAACGTTTTAATCTAGGGGTATGAAAAAAATGGGGTCGAAAATCGCACGGGAAGGCCGAGTTCTCTAAGTTCTCACAACTCAAAGGGGTTTTCTCTTGATCCTGATCCTATATGTATGGAGAGAGAGAGAGAGTAACATACAATAAGCTTATCGTACGAGCGTACGCGATTGTGAAATCGCATGTTATAAAAAGCATGTTGGTAAAGTTGATGAAATCGCATGTTGGTGAAGTTGATGAAATCGCATGTTGGTTTTTTTGTACAATTTCACATGTTTTCAGCACAAATCGCATGTTAAAAAGTAAAGTAGCACGTTGAAAAACCAATCGCGTACGTTCGTACGATAAGCCCTGTTGTACAATAACCAACCTATATATATATATACATATATATATATTTGTATGTTTGAAAGCAATTATATTCTCTAAACCTAAATCTTATATCATGGGATGGATTTTTTTATCATATGTTTGATACTAAATCTTCTATTATTTGTTAATTGTGAAAATTTGTTGGCCAACTCTCATTTAATTAACTTTTTAACCTAATGATTATGTGTTTTAGTACTAATATATTTGTATGGTTGGTTATCTTGTTCCTTTATTTTGATTTGAGAGTTGCTTAGAATTTAGGATATGGTGGTACTATCTAAGTAGGACACAAGATAAAACATGTCTTGTTAGATGATGTAAATGACATTATTTTAACTACTACATGTGAGATCTATGAGATCTACAGTGATGCAAAATAATAATAATAATACACTGATTAAGATATGAAAATTCAAAATATAAGAAGTGGGATGAGAAATTCATACCATGAGAGGTTGCTAGAGAGAAGAGTAGATGATGTGTTGAAAACGTTTGAAAACGTGTGTTAAGCGTCAAGTGTTATAGTCGAACTTCACACGTATCAAAAATGTGTGTTAAGCCCCAACTGTTATAGTCGAGCTTCACATGGGAGAGAAGAAGGGAGATTGTTAGTGTCTCCTATGCTTTGTCGATTGTCGATTGTCGGATGGAGTTTTTGTGGACCGCTTGTTCGATTGTCCCCCTTTACAAACCGAACCACATATAGCATTTTAGATTATTTTCTTTTCTATTAATTAATTTTTATAAACTTTTTTTATAACTTTTATTTCTTTTACTATATGTTTTATGTATAACATTTATTTAAGTTGTTTAATGTTTTTAATTATTCAAATAGTTTACTTATTCTTTATGTTTATAATTATTCAAATAGTATATAACTACTTTTAGTTAATAAGTCATTATCCTATCTATTATTTAAATATTTATTTATCCACCTAAATCAATTTGTTTTTTCTTTCCTAACAAATGATGTATCCAGATCATTTAATTTTTTTTTTCTCATGATAACTTTAATTACTTAATCAGCTTTATGAATATTTCAAAGTTGATGTTATTATTAGACTACATTTGTCAAACTTTAAAAAAAAAGTTTAAAATCATCATACCAAAATAATCTTATTAAATTGCCAATACTAATTATATTATCCCCACCACACACTCAATTAAATACGTGCACATGTATTTAAAAAATATGAAAAAATATAAAAATCCTTTATTTCAGTTTCAATGTTAAAGCAATGCCACAATTTAGTGGGGCTATATATAAAGTCACACACCAACAATCCAACCACACACATGTAGCTTTAAGTTAAGGTATCTAATACTACTATCTACCTCTTGAAGTGTTTATTTGATCATGGAGAAAAGTAAATCATTTCCTAATTACTCGACACCATATGTCGAGGCCCGGTTCGCGTTTGAGGATCGCGATAAATCGTTCAGCTTCAACGGCCAGGAGAGCGAGGAAATCCCGAAGCAAAGAGAAGGAAAAGAGTGGCTTCATATAACATGTATACCATGGAAGGCAAACTCAAGTCTTCTTTAAGAAACAGCTTCAAGTGGATCAAGAACAAGTTCACCGATACCTACGGTTGATGATGTTCTTGATTTCGATCTTGTGTAAGTACATAAGTGTGTCGGTTTTTTTTTTATAGTTTATTGGTGCTTTATATAACTTGTTGATGATGATTGATGGTCTTGTTTAAGGTTGTTTTTAAAGATGACAAGTTTCTTTACATGTCTGTTTATTTAGTTACGATAGAAGATTATTGTGTTTTATATATATGGGCGCGTACAAATAAAATTTAACATGTTAAACACTAGAGTAATTATGCTACCAAGTCCATCCGTACTGGCAAGTTATATGGCGCCACCACCCCCATAACGCCCTATGGCACCGACAAACACCGCCACGGGGGGCGCTATAGCCCGGAAAAAAGTCTGGCTCACGAAAATTATAACGGCGCCATAATCCTCCACCATTTGTTTTTTTCTCTCTCTTTCTCACACACATATATATATATAATTGAAGGGTATAACCCAATACACACTCAAGTTATATAACCCTCCTTTCTTATGATAACAATTGCCACAAGTCGTATAACCTCCCATCTTTGGGGGTTATGAGGCTTGACCTCTACACATGGCCTAAAAGTTAAACTAGAATGATAATTATTACGTTATAGTTTTAAAGTAGCATAATAATTATTACGCTACTCAAATTTTCTTGTAGCGTAATATAATAATTGCGCTATTTAAAAACCGTAGCGTAATAATAATTATTCTAGCTCAATTTTTTAGTAAGCATAATTACACACTTCACACCGAACAACATTTATGGATGTTGAAAATGTGCTTTGATACTTCTGGTAAAACAATTATCTGTTGTACGAGGGGATATCAATGTTGAAATCAATGCTTTGATACCCAAATTTATATGAACATAGATCTATGACAATAATATAGAGTATGACTCAAAACCCTAAAATGTCAACTTCAGTCCCTGAACTTTCAAGATATACACCTTACACCCCTTAGTTTCCAGACCTCAGAATGCACAACTTCAGTCCCTCAGCTTTCTAACCGTTCAGCTTTAATCCCTCAGCTAAATTTATTAGATCTTCTCAACAACATAAGAGTGTACATCAATTAGGCCTCATAGTAGAGTTTGCTACTGAATTGTACATTTTTAATGTTAATCGAATGTATAAAGTTACAAATGGTATCAAAACCACTCATGTGCCGCTCAGGTTGGTTGAGCAAACCTTATTGAGGATGATGAGTCTCATAAGTGTTTTGTAAGACAACCTAGGGGAATCCCACATCCCTAACTCAGGGGCAAACCTTATCGAAGATGATTAGTCCCTGTGGGGGGGGGGGGGGATTGATTGTAACACCCAAGACAAATTTCGCATCACTACATCAGTCCTGGCCAGTAGAGATATGGTGGTTCAGAAGAAATGTATGCACCTAAAACACCACCAACACGTTTTGGACGCATTGAGGGAGAGCAGTTGATCATGATGGGTTGCCTTATGGTGGATCATCGTCTGCGTACACCGTCCGATGATCTTGACCATAGTATTTTTGGTGTGTGTGTACTTAACCAACCTCCATCATTACCTGATATATAACTGAAACAATTTGCATGTTCACCCATTTTTAGAAGTGGAAAAGATGACATTAAATGCTAAAATTGCAAAAACTTTTTCTTTTTCTAATATTAATAAACCTCAAATTACAAGTCTTATTATCTTGTAACAACATTATAACAGAAAAAAATGAAACTAGTGGTTTTGTACAAACTTGAGATAGAAACTAAACAAAATTTGGAAGTTAAAAAAGTGTGGGCATTTTTGTTATAATGACCAAAAAATGAACTGATTTTCAAGCATCACCCAAAACACCCTTTAGAACATCGAGTCCTTCAGCGGATATGCTCCTGCGTCTGTTCATTCTCGGTATTTCAATCTTCGGTGGTGGGTCGGATGAGAAACAGATGACGACGACGGTGAGATTATCGCAACTATTCCGCTTTGAAGCCTCCATAACAAGTTGTCTAGAGCACTTTTCCGGATCGTTATGCATCATAAGTTCCTTCCTTACTATTGTCACCGCGTATTGGCTGCTCATCACGTCCCATAGACCATCACACCCGATTATTAAAAACTCGTCTTCTTCACATAATGTTACCTCTTCCAGCTCTGGCTCGGCACTCAAGGGGCCATCTGAACCTTTGGGACCCTTCATGTGCCAGTCTCCGAGCGCACGCGCTACTGACAGTTGACCGTTGAGATACCCGTCGTAAATCACACCTCCAAGCTTTTCGATTCTCATTTTCTCGGATGTGCAGCTTGGTTTGTGGTCCGTTGAAAGCTCGATTGCTCTTCCCCGTTTTCCTAGCACAGCTCTCGAGTCTCCAGCATTTGCAATCAACATATTCCTGTCGATAACCGTAATCATTATGCATACCATACAAATCACTGAAATACGGTGACCCACGTATGTAGGGTTGCAAACGAACCGAACGTTTAGCGAACAGGTCGTGAACTGTTCGGTAGGAAGTTCGTTCGTTCCATAGATGAACGAACACGAACAAGAAATTTCGTTCGTAAGTTAAATGAACGAACATGAACAAATGGCGTGTTCGTTCATTTACGTTCGTGAATGTTCGGTAACGTGTTTATTTATGTTTGATAGTTCATTAGTGTTTTAAATTTTTATATTTTATTTAAATACTTCAAAATTTTGACAATGTTTAATAAGTATTAGTGTATTATATATTCTGTTCATGAACTCTTGTCTGTGATTATTCGTTTTCATTTGTTTTCATGAACATTAGTTCGTGTTTGTTTGTGTTCCTGAACGTCATTGGCATTTGTTACTTAAAATTAACAAACGAACACGAACACATTCATTTCCTTAACGAACGACCACGAACATGAAATCTCGTTCGGTAAGTGTTCATGAACAGTTCGTGAACACATATATTTCCTTAACAAACGAACACGAACAAACAATTCGTTCGGTTCGTTTGCAGCCCTACGCGTACGTTAAATAAGGAATATTGTTTAAGGCATGTTAGGGAGCATGAAGTAGCTAACCTTCCTAATATGAGGGCAGTCAATGCTGTAGTTCCAGAAGAATGATCAAGAGATCTAGTGTCGGCTAGTGCATGATCAACTTTAGCAAAAGCATTTTTTACGGCTTTCTTCACCACTTTTGGAAAACTAGAGTCCTCAAGAATGAACTCGAGAATGTTTCGTTTAGTAAACGATGCAGCATCAATGCCACCATGCCCATCAAACACCTGCAATAATAGATGAATACGATCCATTATCAAGACTACTTTAGTTGAAAATCAGTCATTTTGGATCAATATAAGTTACCCCATAAAAAGCTCCAAGAAAAGGGTAATCTCGTTGCGCATCTAAATGTTCTCGTAGATCGTCTACACAAATATATTCGTCCTCCATATATGGTTTTGGACCCATTTCCGAACAACTTCCAGAGCGAAAGATGGGCACATACGCGCATCTCTCGTTATTTGGTGATTTCACGCCACTGCCTTCATTTGTTGGTCTCTTTACAAACAACAAAAAGAACAAATTAAAAATTCCAAAAGATAGAATTACCATATCTATAATCACATAATCAATTGCCTTATGTTTTTTTTTCTTCTAAATCATATCTATGAATCTATACACTAGCAGTTTGAAGTATCTAACTATCTATCACTTGAATTTATTCATAAAAACATGGGAAGATTTATAAAAACAAAAATGCAGGCCAGTCTGATTGGGACATCTTATTTAAAAAAAAACAAGACAATAAAACCACCAAAACAATTTATGAATTCATCTTTAGCATACAGTTTTTATAACCAAAAGAGTAAATTGCATTTTACGTCCTTTAAGTTTGAGTCAAATAGCAGGCGTTGTCCTTTAACTGACGAAATAACACTGGATGTCCTTTATATTATTGTTTCTCGTCAAGCGGGGCCTTTTTGCCCTAACCCAGTTAATTTTTTCTGTTAACTCTTAACACGGGCCACTGACATGAGGGTATAATGGTCATTTTAACTTAATAACTAAAACAAAATCAAATAAAATAAATATACATTAGCAAAAAATAAGTGAAAATGACCATTATGCCCTCATGTGAGTGGCAGGTGTTAAGAGTTAACTAGAAAAAATTAACAGGGTTATGACAAAAGGACACAGCCTGATGAGAAATAGTAACATAAAGGACATCCAATATAATTTCGTTAGTTAAAGGACGACGCCTGTAATTAGGCTCAAACTTAAAGGACGTAAAACTGAATTTACTCTAAGCAAAACAAAGTGCAAGTTTTATCACTAATATCTCACTTGAGTGACAAACAAATATCACGGAAACCTATTCTTATCAATGGATCACTAACATTATTGTAAGTCGAAACAGGATCATGCGAAATCGGTCAAATTACAAAACACGGTCCTCAAACATACTAACCGAATCCGAGGCGCCAGCCAACATCGCCTGGCTAATACAATGCCGCATAGGCTGATAATTCCTCGGCGGCTTAGCCGCCTTGGGTTGACTCACATTATCCGAATCCTCAGGCTCATCATCCTCTTCCACACATTCCTTCAAACACCCATTATCCAAGGAGCTACATTGAGGCCACACATCAGTCCCAGGACCCATTTCACCAATCTCTCTTTCAATCAATCATTTCATCAAATACTTGGTATGCAATATCAAACTTTTTAACAAAAAAACCTTAATCCCAACAGTTACTTCATTTACGAATTACAAATTAGAAATTAGAACCAACCCATTGTGTTTAACTTACACCACTTGATTCTCAATCCACAATACATGATTTTGAACAAACTGGATGTGTAGTCTTGCATATTGTAGAAATTGGGGCCAAAGTGGGTGCTTTTTGGGTGAGAAAAGGTGTGGGTGAAGCAAGTAAGAGGGGGACGAAAGAGGGAGAAGGGGGAATGAAGGGGAATGTAATAAAGAAGATGGATTGAAGAGATTCAATTGCGGAAGCAAAGTAGTAGGAGGGGGAGGAGGAGGAGGAGGACCATTGTTTGTGTTTGAGTTTTGAGATGGGATCCATTTTTCAGGAGATTCATGACACGTGGGAGAGAGTTTTTGAAATATAAATAATTTTAAAGAAAGTTTCCTAGGGCTATTTGTTTACCTCTTAATGAATACTTGTTCAGCACTTAATGGTTCAGACTGTTTGTTTCGTGAATAGAAGTCTGAATGGTTCAGACATTTGCCTCTGAATGGTTAAGTATTATACAGAGTTTGAATGGTTAAAACCTTTAATCTGAATTGGTCAGACATTCGCCCCTTAACGGTTAAACATTATACTAGCTCTTAATGGTTCAGACATCTTAATGGTTTAGCTTTTAATGGTTTAGACCTCTTACTGGTTCAACATTTAACCATTCAGAAGTTGCCAAACAGCCCCTTAGTTACTTTTGTCATAACAAATTTAATTAAGGGATATTGACGTCTAATAATCTCAGCTATACGTCATTGGTCATTGCCAGTCATATTTTTTTTATTTCCTCTGACAGTCCTACCTTTCAACTATTTTTTCCTCCACTGGTCCTTAGTTAAAAAAACTTAACGGAGTTAAGTTTTTTTTTCTGAATTACAAACTGGCGTTTTGGGGCTTTTTATCAGAATGAGGATACGAGTCGAATCATGTAAAACTTACCTTGAAATTGTGCTCCAAACGACGAAAACGGTGTTTCAATTCGGGTGTTAGACTTCCATTTAACAAAATTTAAGTCGTTTGGAGCACAGTTTCAAGGTAAGTTTTACATTATTCGACCCGTATCCTCATTCTGCTCAAAAGCCCTAAAATGGCAGTTTGTAATTCGGAAAAAAGCTTAACTCCGTTAAGTTTTTTTAACTGAGGACCAATGGAGGAAAAATAGTTGAAAGGTGGGACTGTCAGGGGTAATAATAAAAAGGTAGGACTATCAATGGTCAATGACGTCTAGTTATGATTATTACAGGCCAATTCCCCTTTAATTAAACATGCGAGTAGATTACAAACATCGAATGGAATAATTCAAACGTTATATGATAAGTTAATCATATCAAAACACGCGTTTCGACGTATCCGTTGAACTCAATGTAACACATATAAGCATTGCAATTGGATCAAAACATAAAGTAAATCAAATTTATACCATACAATCATAGCGTATTATATGTGACTCAACTCATACATGGAAGACGTAATTGGTATAACGGAAAAATCTAACATGCATAATCAAAAGAGATTAATTAGATATTTTGAAAACAAAAATTTGCCTCCACTCTGTTCGAAACAAAATTTACGAAAGATCCATAAAATAAGCACGAAAACATATTATATTTGACCTGACTCGTTTTCCAAAAAGTTTACGTCAAAACATACACCAACTCGAATTTATATCGAAACGTACATACAAACATGCACGTGAAAAATGTTTTCTTTAAACGAAAATGTATTATATTTGACCTGATTCGTTTCCAGAAAAAAGTTTATGGCGAAACGTAGAGAAATCGAATTCATACCGATACGTACAAAAAAATACGCCCGAAAATATTTTTATAAGTAAAGGAGGTATAGGGGTATACGCAAAAAATATTATTAGTAAAGGCGTAAGGTTTATAAAAAAACTTTGTTTCGTTAGAAATACATATACGTGTTCGTAGTATAGAGTTTTTTAGTTTTCTCATAAATGATTGTTTGATTAGAACGAACATTGAGCACATATCACCATTTCAACGAGGAATCGATATAGAAGCAAAACTATAGTCGTTGAACTCGTTTCAAAGTCTCCATCAACTACACGTATTCTTTTCCATGCCAAAGAAAGTTTGATATAAGAGGCCAAACCCTTTGAACTATAATGTTACAACGAATATTGCCCGAGTTTATCTTTCTTTGATTTTGCTTTCCACCATCATTAACTATTATGAATTAGCATCATAGGTGTGCATTAGTGGGTTGTAACATGTGCAGAGATTTTATGGCTACTGTCAACCATTCTGCATTGGTAAAAAGACACGCTTCATACCCACCCACTGAAGGTCAAGAAATACCAAAATTCACTATGAGATGCTTCAAAATAGAATTAAGAACAACAAAGTCCTAACAGGTACATTTAACTACATATACACATAAGTTAATAAACATATAATTATTTAACTACATATACACATAAGTTAATAAACATATAATTATTTGTTAAGTTTTTACAAAATATATACAGATTACATCGGTCGTGTTGACAAGAATTACTTAATGCCAACTACAACAAACAAGATTTTGAGAAAGGTCACCATGACAGATGAATGGTATGAATCCATCTGGTGATTCACACACTTTATTTCTAATATCCCTAATTCAATATCTTTAAATAGGAAAAACAAAGTTGAAATTACTTTGTGGCCAGAGATGATACATCTCATCGGGGAAGAAGTTGTAGTGGGAGACATAGTGGCAATCATGTGCGCACAAATCTCTAAACACAATGGTATACATTCGTAGTTTAAAAGTTTTAGAAACTGCCCACTTCTAAAATTATTTATCAGTCATCTATGTATTATACCAAACAGGTTGGTTAACACACCTAGCCACTGTTGTTGTTAACCCAAAATGCCAACATATCGCTGATAAGATAGCCAGGTTAGCCAACCAATACATTATACATTTTTACTAAAATCAATGTTTATACCACCCAAACTAAGTATTGCCTTAATCGTTTGTCAGGTTGAAAAAGCGCTTCCGCCCCCAGACTAAGCAGATAACAATGATCCACTAATCACACTACAAGAACTGAAATCACCAACTACCACAAAATATGAGGTAACTACCTTATTTCAATACAAGTATACACATTAATAGTATTACTGATTTCACCTATGCAGCCCCTTTAAGTATATAAGTATATACAACAGTTAACTGCCATGGTAGTTACGTATATAGGAGAACAATTTTGGTGGTCATGAGAATTACAGTAATGTTGATCTTTTTTTTTGGCGTCAAAGACCTTCAGACGGTATCTAATTAGTTAATATGAAATTAAAAAAGTTTTATAAGATTACCATTCGAGGGGGAATTTCTTAGTACTTGGGTGATTTTTAGGCATTTCGATAAAAAAAAAGAATTGGATAAAGGGAAAAAAAAATTCTTACAAAAACCGTAAAAAAATGTGTTTATTACCACAATAACATGAGTATATCTACTTTGATCCAGGGAGTAACCCGCTTCAGGTGCCGTTCATGGATGGAAAGCATCGATATAAATCGCAGTTGGTACTACGTCCATTGCTCTACGTGCGATGAGAAAGTATATCCAGAAGAAGACGGAGAACTTCACTTCGTTTGCAAAGACTGTGAGGATGTCACGCCGATATTCAAGTACATTTCCCTTCAATTACCTATGTATACAAACAATAATGCTGTTAAAAAATCTAACATTGTCCAACCTTTTATGTGTTTACAGGTATAGTGTTAACGCCATTATTAGCGACTCCACTAAACCTATAGAGGTCGTTTTCTTCAACGAAGGAATGGAAGCACTCTTGAAGACAACCTGCAAAGACCTCATAACAAACCATGGTTGCACTGATCCCAAAAAGCTCCCCCAACAAATGGCATTAATGATAGGCAAGTCAAAGATCATGCACTTATCACTCAGAAAGGAAAATGTGGTGGTAACAAATGTCTCTGAATCAGAGACAACTGTCCAAGTCGATGCAGCAGCTGAACAAGTCACGTCCTCAGCCTTACCTCCAGCAACGCCCAATCTGAAGGCCAACAAGGTCAAACGTCTGTATCCTGGGTCAGGAGGTAAGTTATATTATATCTAATACTTAGTCACATAACAATGAAATAAAACCTCCGTTACTAACGTCATCTTGCTGTTACTTATTACTCACAGAATCAACTCAGTGCGCCAAAAAAGCGCACAAGGACTGATTTACCAACAACAAGCATTTTCATCGGCTGCACACAATGAAGACCAGGCAACCAGAAGCCTAACAAGCCATTGCCTTAATGAAGCTTACATATATATGATATGTTAGTTTAGTAGCCAAGTGTGGACCTTATCCATTCGCCGAGCTTTTTTCACGTTCCAGGTTTACTCAAGTTTCTACGCCGTGTTTTTACGCCGCAGCAACGCGCGGCGGGTAAACAACCTAGTTTAGATAACAAAGCAAGATGTGTTGCCCTTAAAGAACCAATACGAGCACACCACTTGGTTGGCGGATCTAGAAAATATTTATAGGGGTAACGAAATCGAAAAAGAAGTCAAATTTTTTCAAAATTTACACTACCGCCGGAACGTCAAGGGGTAGCGGATGCTACCCCTTATCATAAGGTAAGTCCGCACCTCGTTTTGATGCCATGACCGAAGCCCACCTAGCCCAATGGATTTTCTTACTCGACCAAACACCACTCCACACAAACAATTTTTGATCCTTTAAGTGGCATTGATCACATGTATAGATAAGTGGAGGGCTACTTAATACGATTTTTATCAAGGTGATACGTATGGCATGGTAGATAAGTGGTTAGTAAAATTACAATTTGAATCATGAGTTATGTGGTTACTAAAATTAAAATTGAATCATGAGTTATGTATTTGAAACTTGGGACTCACATTGAGGAACAATGATTGGCCCGACTAAAATCGAATTTTTTTATTAATCAGGTATAACAGTTTACCAGTTCTACCAAATTACAGTAAAAAGAAATTTGTCTTTTAGTTTATGAAAATTATAGTAACTAGTTTTAAGCCCCCGCGTGACATCGAACAACGACTAAAACTAAGAGAAACATAAAATAAAAATAAAAATTTCTAACACTATGTGACTCAAGTGACATAAAACAGTGATGGAATAATACTTATACCAACATGTATTAGAAATTCAAGGGTGTCAAAGTGATATTGTAAAAAGTTTTCAGAGAAAACAGAGGCCAAATTGGCTACTTCGAAAGTTGAGGGAAAAGACAAAAACCTTTCACTAAAAGGAAAAAAAAAAACAGAGGGACCAAACGTGACCATCAAACACTATTCTAAATAGCAACCGAACAAAGATCATAATTGGAAAAAAAACGTAGAGTAAAAAATGAATTTTCAATACCAAGTGACTCACATAACCAAACCGTGATACAAGTATTGTGCAAATATGAATAATCCTTAATTTTACTATGCTAAAAAAAAGAAGAAGAAAAACACAAGAAGACAAAATAGAGCACTATTCACCCAATATGTTATAAATTAATACTATATATATATATAGAATTTTTCTTAAAAGTAAAATGCGAATTTTAATTATTTTTTAACATATTTGCTGACACGTTTTTTCCAAACGAAAAATTTCTTTATCCAGATCCAATGATATAATAACTTATACATTACATGTTGAAGGTTGTACATTATTTTTTTTATGTTTCAACTCTTTTTCCTTTACTTTGTGTTATTGATTAATCATCTTATACTTATAATATAACTTCTAATTATTTTATAACCTTGATCATACCTTTATATTTTAAATAACTTGTGTTCCTTGATTGTCGGCACCGTATACGTAACGAAACGAAACTAACCAGACCGATATATACTAAGTGAACGTCGGTACCGGTTCGGTATTCCTTTTTTATTGTTTTCGATTTACATGTATTTTTATTGTTATCGATCAATTATTTTTGTTTCTCTTTCGATTGTTATAGCAAGTGCCATCATCATATATTTATAATATATATTCTCATGCTGATGTGGAATCAAGAGAATTAAGGTTTGGGCGGCAATCTCTATTCCTCTGTTCTCCATTCTGTAATTCACAGGGCTTTAACACCATTCTCTCTCTTTCCAATCATTCCAAACTACTGATTTCGTTTCCTTTCTCTATGATAAACGTAGATGTAAATCCACAATCTTCATCTTCATTCGAGAATATAACAGGGAGGCAGATGAAAAACACTAGATATAATTCTATGATTTACCTTGCCGATTCTTCTTTAGATCGATTCGTCTGCGGGTTTTCTTTCACCTATTGGCGATTCATCTTAAAGTCGGTAATTTTATGTCCTGCATCATAGTTTGATGTTCTTTAATCAAATGTGGTAACCTAATGGTTTAATTGAGCGATGGGTGTGGGAGATTTTAATGAGTTTATTAGATTGGTGGTTCATTGGGGAAGTTGATTATTGGGTGTTTTATTAGTTTACTTTTTAGTGTTTGCAAATTATGAACATTGGATCTTTGTTGATCATGATTTGAGGTTCAATAGCTTAATTGAATAAAGGTTTGTGTGGACTGAAATTGGATCTTTGTCCATTAATTTTAATAGTTTTATGCGTTAAGTTTAAAATCTCCAATGATTGGAGCAGATTCATAATGTATCAGTCATGTTCTTATTTTTCGTCATTAACGCTTCTTTTATAGTTAACTTTATACGATCTATATTAACTTGCCTGGTTCATTTGAATAGTCCATCGATTTTAGTAGATTCATGATGTATTGGTCATGTTTTCGTTTAATTAGGGTTTTGTGTTTTACGAAAAAGATTTTCTACCAAATGGACGTGCGTTCAATTTTTTTGACAGAGTTACAGGTCCTTTTTTATGTTCTCTAAGAGTTTCCCATGTGTCCTTTGGAACAAAACAATACGAAATTCTACAGGTGTATAACTATTGAAACAAAATAAATTTTATGACAGAGCTACAGGTCCTTTTTTATTTTGAGTTTTTAATACTTTTTTATGTATTTGTAAGCAGCTGCTGGGGAAAAGGGAAAACAAATGTAGGAGTAGCTGCTTAATGTTTTTCGATACGACTTCCATGGTAAACTGAAAGCTTCTTAAGTTGTTCGGTTTGTTGTTTGTATTAAAAGGCTTTTTTCATAGTTAAATGTGATTATTACGTTAGGATAAGGCCAAAGTTGTATGTGTAAAGAACTGCCACAACCACTTCATAAATGTTGTCTGTTCTGATTGAATATTTATCTGTGTAGATTGATAGTGATTCATTTTGTGGTGTGATTGTTTTATAGTCGTCTTTACCTAGCAAAGTTGTGTATGATTAAGAGGGAAATGGCGTCATTGTGAATTTAAATTTCTTTGTTTTGCTTATTTTAGTGATGTTCATTAACTTTTTGTGTGTGGATTGGTTTTTGATGATGGATAATCAGTGAAATTGCAATGGTCAAAGCAATTAATGGTTCCATTTAACATCGCAACTTCTAAAATTGTGGACGTTATTGAGCTCGAGCTTGGAAATGGAAGGTCCTATTTGTTGTCTTGATGCTATTTGATGAATGAAGAACTGATGTAGAATATTTATATATGCACTTTTTCAAATTTTGTAGGTGGAAACTAATGAAGCAAGAGAAGTTAAAGCTAAGCGAGAATGCGAGATCCAACCGTACTTCCTAAAGCCAAGTCTCATGCGAAGTAAGTCTTCAATTGCATTATATATGTTCATTTTTTTCATTTATGTTGTACTTTTCCATTTAGGTAGAATGGCTACTACTATCATAAGCAACAAATGACTTAGTTAACCCTATTATATCAAGTTATTAAATGTTATAATTATGCTTCGAATTTTTGTGCATCACATGCTTATTAATACATATTGATAAAGGGTCATTTGTGGGGTCATTGAACTTAGCTTTCATGATTTATTCAAGTTATTGTATTGATTGATATGTTATGGTAGATTTGAAGATGTTACACTTCCTGATAACCAACCAGCAGACTGTGGAGACTTTGAGCAACATCTTCAATTTTTTAATCCAGACACACTAATGGGGATGCACAAAAGTGCTTACATTGACATGGTAAGTTATAGCAACAAACGGGTATGGGCTACTGTATCGATTAATTTTCTTTTCAACATTAACAGCTAAAAGTTCAAAATTGTGCCTGTTTTTTTGTTTACATAATCTTGACAACACAGATGATTTTTACAACAACCTACGTGTAGTTTTTTGTAAGGGGCTGTGCTGATAATATGTTTCCACGGTTCTAAATCGGATTAGGTTTATATAAGGGGTTGTCATGATAATTAGCTTTGATGCCCCTGTTTTAGGGTAATGTGATAGACCGGTTGCTGGTCCGTTTGCATCCATTTGGCTTTATCCTCTCCAATTGAAGATGAGATAGTCCGTACATTGGCTCGAGTGCTCGACATTTAGGACTATGAGTGCAGCTTTAATGGGCAGTCTTTGTAGTATACTATATTGACTTTTTTATTATGTAATGTCAATAATTTTCAAGTCCTTTTAGATGTTAACATCAAACATCATGAACATGTTTAGTTTTCTAAAAATATTTATCTAATCTTATGTTTGGTTGTGCTACTAATATGGTTGACGAGCTACTCATTAAAGGAAAATCGTGAGAATGAAAAATCATCGGTTGCTGCTGACGAGGAAAGAGAAGCCGCACCAATGCCACATTTGCATGAAGGCTTACAGTAAATGTGACACCTCGAAAATTTCGTCCAATAAAAATCCGACACGTGTCTCGGAAATTCTTGGTTGCCACATGTAGCCGAGAGGGACCAACGACGCCGTCATGTTATTTTTATAGCCTCTGAACGAGCATCGAGGAAAGTCGGGGAACCAAAGTGGTGAAAATGCCAAACTTCAAATTTCTGAAGGTCCTTACGGACCGTAAAAGCATCTGGTTACGGACCGTAAGATTAAACAAATCTTGGTTTCAGTAAGGCGGTTACGGACCGCAAGCCTTTATGGTTACGGTCCATAAGGGGGTGCCAGCGACAGAAACATGGCAGCCTGCTGTGCTTGCCACCTTGCTCGCCATTGCCACCCTCCTCCTGCTTGTGCCACGACCCTAGCCACTTGTACTCATCCTAGATCAACTCCTAACACCTAGAGTGATCCCATGCTTCCTCCATTGCTATTTTCGTGCTAAGGACCTTAAGTAAGTGTCCTTTCCTCCCTCTTTCAGTTTTATTAGGCTTTAAGCCGAGGTCAAAGCGTTTACGTAAAAACACTTTGACTTTGGGCTAAGACCATAATGGTCCAGTCAATGTTCGTAACAAACATGGCTACGTGATCATAATAAGGTAGGTGTTAACCCCTCAAGAGGGCACCTCCTGCTTACCACGTTTGCTTGGTCAATTGACGGGTCAAAGTTATGTTAATAAAAAGTCAAACTGGTCAGTTTTGAAATAAAATCATAATTAGCAATGTAGATGTTATAAAACCTGTTTTGACACTCTAATAACTTGGTAATAATTGTAATAACATGTGGGAACATGTTTGGCTCGTCAATTCCAAGTCTAAGGCCGGTTCGCAACCGAAAGTCGCAAAGTTTGACTTCTGCTTTGACTTTCAGTTCTGACCCGATTTAGCAACATTAGCTACTGTCCCTAAGTTTCATTATGACCATGTTATATTATACTATAACCCTCTGGAGTTATAGGACATGGTCATGTAGTAATCCGAGTCATTATGCAAGTATCCAATAAATATGCCTAAAACGCCCTTTTCACGTATAAAATAGTTTAAATAATAAACTTGACATCAAAACTCATTACCTACTGATGTAATATCATTATTAAGGTTATTTGAGATATTTATTCAGGTTGCAAACTGAGTTTAATCTCTAGTTTACACATTATGTCCTTAAATGACGATATCGCCCTTTTGGCACTTAAAATGAGTTTTAAACATTTTTATGAACCAAAACCTTATGCCTACTGATGTAGTATATATATTAACATATTTTGGTCATTCAAACCTGGTCACAACAACAGTTTCATTTAAATATCGTTTAAATCGTCATTTAGTGACTTAATCGCCGTTTCGACGCATAATATGGTTCAAAGCCATATTAGAGCATTGAGACTTGTTGCCTACTGAATTCAAAACATATTTTCAACTTATTAACAGTAGGTACATGTCCCAAACTCAGACTCCCAAATAAATTATCGAATTATATGTGAAATGACCAAAATGCCCTTTCGGAACATAGTTTGGTCTTAAACTATAAACCACGCATATAATTGATGTCCTACTGATATAACATCATAAAATAGGTATTTTACAGAATGTTTATTTTATTAACATCAGTTTACTTATAAACTCGTTTATTACATTTTAAAATGACGAAATTGCCCTTTTAAGGCATAGTTTGTTTTTAAAACCATAACGGGCTAACATATCAGTAACCTACTGTTATAATAACATAATTTAAACTTAATGGCATATGGAACTTGTATAAGACTCACCCGGTTACCTAGTTTCACTTATATGCGTTCGGTTAAGCCTACGTGACTAGTTTACGCAATTTAACCGAAACGGGTTTAACCATATCAAAATATTCTCAAATTCCAGAACGTAGAATGGTAACCCATATTATACAAGTCCTAGTACTTGTCGGGTCCAAAATGCATTCTCTTCCGCGTTTCGTACCGTTAGCTTTACTTCAAAGTTAGCCGGTCTAAGTCAAGGACTAAATAAAGACCCGTTAGCTATCTAATCGGTTAATAAAACCATCCATTCTAGACTAGAGACTTCCGGTAGATTGTCGCCAAGCTAGTTTATTTTGATTACGGCTGTGCTTTGCTTATTTTCTTATTACTAAGGACTTTGCAAGCCAGGTAAATACTTTAACTTATTTTCCCTTATACGGGCTTGGGATACGGTATACTAATACCGCATGGTTGGATATGGGATCAAAGACCAATGAGTCGGGAATTCAAATAATCCATTTTAATTCGTATTGCTTAATATTAAACATTTGGGGGTTAAAACGACCGTGTCCTGGATATCCACAGCTCATTTAATTGCAAATGGCCACGACCTAAGCACGGGGTGTAGGCATACACCCGTCAGATGCTAAATTAAAATTATGACCCATTAGGGGTGCACCTATTAAAGGTGTTAAAGTGGTGTGTCGATTAATCATGATCCCGGCATAGTATTAGCATGTAAAACTGATAACATGAAAATTATTTGTCCCAAGTTATTTATTAAAACTAAGTAACATTGCGTACACTAAATGTTTTCAAAATATTTTCAAAATGAGTCGGTTAAATGTATTTACCAGTGAAAACTAACGTATTTTCAAAAGACTAAGCGCAGGTGACAAGTATACGTAATTAGGCTGGAAGTGCTCGGCGAAGCTTAAGAGGAATCGCAACCCTTTGCTTAGAAGCCCTTAGTCTGTTAAATTTCCTTTTGTAATTACATTTCGATCCGCTTGTGGATCTAGTTACAAGCGTTGTATTTATTATTTTGAACTTTGAACATTCAAACGTTTGTAATAGTAATTATCCAGACTTCCGCTGTGTTATATTGTATTGTGTGGTAATGATGATATCAACTTACATCACGATATTCCCCAACCGGGCCCATCGGGTTACACGTGAAAATTAGAGGTGTGACAGATAAAGTGGTGTTGCCCGATTGCAACCAGTCATTATGCTTAAATTGCTATATTGATTGGTAAGCCTCTTGCTTAGGCTTAGGCTTAGGCTTAGGCTGGTAAGTTTTTGGAGTTTTTTTTTACTTTTTTTATGTTATAAATCTATACTACCTTATTATTTCTATTAGTTTTGTCACATATTGTACTATTGGTTTATTGTATGAAAGTTGTTGATACAATATTAGAAAATGACTAGCAATATCTTCTTCCTTTTGTTCTAGAGAAAGTTTTGTGTAGTGTAATGTTGGATTATAAATAGCTGCAATGTTTGAACTGAAAGTTTATGCAGTTAAAGAGGCTTTGTTAGGTATAGGTTTTTCAACTGTCAGGTTAGGATCATAACCTTTGTTGTTTTGGGTCACGGGTCAAAACGGGTTTGGGTCAATAGGGGTTAGGAACAATATGAGTTCGGGTGATAACGGGTTTGGGTCAAACGAGTTTGGAGCAAAGTGAGTTAGTGTCAAATCAGGTTATCTTAAAATAACTATCAAGAACAGTAGACATGGATTGGAGAATAAGGTAGTTACGGGTCTTACCCATGTTTCTTTTACCAACTTTATCGTTCTCTTTGCTTTATTCGCTTTGAATCTCACTAAATTTTGTAAGTTGTAACCCCTTTTGAGGTTTACTTTGTTCATCTTGATGCTTATAATCATGTTGTTCTTTTTTCAGTCTATGTATCTTTGAGGGTCTTGATTTGTTTCTTATTAATAGTGAGTTTTGATGTGTTCTCGTGTAGGTGCTCGGAAAACATTAGATAGACTTCGAGATGAAAGGCAAGTAAAAATTTATGAGATTAAAGAGAGAAATAATTATTACATCACTCAACAGCTCATACAGGTTCACTTTGAGTTGATCGTTAAAGATTTTTTTTTATTTTTTATTTTTTTATCATGATATTATGAGGAGTACTTGGTCATTTATGATGTGAAAGCGAAAATGGGTGAGATGAAGTACTTATAAGATATAACAAGGGGCAATTTTGAACCTTTAACTTATGACTATATTCCACTCAAGGATTATTGGAATTGCATCTGTAGCACCAACCTTCAGACTAATCACTAATATACATAGGCGCCGTTATTATAATATAAAATCTCATGATTTTTTTAACATCTTACAGCTTTACTTTTAGCTACATGTATCACTTATGTTATCATCTGATTATGTCATGATGTTGGGTTCTGAGTTACATGCTAATTTGTACAGAAAGAATTAAGACTTTTTAAATGAAAGGTTAGGGGTCACACGCCTCCTCAATGGCACCACTAATTAGGGATGAGCATTTGGTACCGGTCTTTACGGATAAGACACCGGTAAATAACAGTACCCACTTTTCTTGTTTTTTGGTATCGGTCGGTACCGAACAATGCCGTACTCATCCCTACCACTAACCAAGTGGAAAACTGAATTCTCAAGGACATTTCAGTTATTGTTTTATTTGGATAAATGGAAACCACTACAATTATCCTCTTATGTCTGAACAATGGGGATGGTAAGATATTGAGTTTTTAATAATAAATAACGTTTTCAACATCTGCCGCAAAGTCTACTCCAACAACACAACTTCACCGACATTGCGGTCCTTCCACTTTGTCGACTTCGCGTCAAGCGTCTCACCGGGTTTGGTCTGCTAATGAACATAATCCTCCCCGATCTGTTTTTCATCTAATATTATGTGGTTAATCATATTTTTTTATTTGTTCCATTATGTCTGGATTTATAGTATAACGCAAGTTTTATACTTTTATTATAAGTTGTGATCGTTGTATATTCATGTATTTCTATTTGTCGTTGTACTCTAATATATTCGTTTGTGTTTTAGCGTGTATAAAATCATAATATTTATATCAACCGAGATAATGAAGATATTTTCTATTAGCAACCCGTGAAATTCGCGGGTTCTTAAACTAGTTATTTAATATAACGATAATCACACCCTTATACTTTAAATAACTTGCGTTTGTTGCCTATATCGATTGTGAGTACCGTACTGGTAACGAAATGAATCGGACTAATACCAACCGAACAACATCGGTACTAGTACGGTATACTTTTTTACTGTTTTCGATCGATATCGTTTTTATTGTTGTCGAGGAATTGTTTTTTTTGTTTCTCTTTTGGCTGTTATAGTGAGTACCAGTACCGAAATAGACTGAATCAATACCAATAATAATTGTTAAAAAAGTGGAGCCCGGCCTGTCGTTAGGCACAGGTATAACTCCACTAGTTAAAAAACAATTAGTACACCTATTGAAGTCCACTTCGAAAAATTTTAGACAAACAATTATTTTTAACCAATATATAACTTTAATGAAATAAAGAATTAGGGTAGACGTATTCTCTTACTTGTCATATATCAAAACTTGGCATAATCCCCTCTTTTGATAAATCATTATTTAAGAAGTTTCAAAAACATTTCTTTAAAGAAATTTAAAGATTTAAAATAAAAAATAAAAAATAATAATTCAAAAGATGTTTATTAAAACTTTTTCTTTAACTAGTATTTTTATTGTTTACAAAATGCTCACAAAATGTATGTTTTGTATTCAATATAATATAATAACAAAGAGAATTGTGAAGAGTACTAATTCTCTATTGGGTCATTTTCATTACTTACATTATTGATTTAATATCAAGTTAATTTAATTAATTATAATTGGAAGTTTAGTGTTGAAGCTTGTTATATCTATAGAGTTTTTTATGTGTCACAATATTGAGTTTAGTGTTGAAGCTTGTTATATCTATAGAGTTTTTTATGTGTCACAATACTACCTTTTTCGTAATGATTTTATATCTTCGTATCAAAACTTTTTAGCAAGCATGACCATCTTTTTTTTCTCAAATTCATTGAAAATGTACTTTACTACTCTCTTGGCATCAAAGACTATTTTCATGGACCAGATGCGGAGCCGTTTCCAAAAAGAAAAAAAAAAGATAAAAAAAATTGGGCCTGTGCGAAATAAAATGTTGGGTCCTATTGACAAATTTTCATATATCATAAACACATCAATTATTTAATCACTAAAATTTATATGAAATTAATTTAAATAATTATTTTTAACTAAGTTTAGGTAGTAATGTATTAATTAAATGAAAAGATGTAACTCATAAAATTAGGCATTAAATGCCATATGTAGCTAACAAAAAAAAACCAAAAAATGATGCTAAATTAGAGAATTTGGAGATGCCGGGATTAGAACCTGCGTCTCTTGTTGTTTAAGCAAGACAATAACCACCCCTAATAAAAGCTTGTTTGTGTCATATATCGATATAGCACACACACACACACACACACACATATATATATAGGGGAGGGTTAGATAGAAAACCCTAGAAAACCCAACCTGTCACACCCCAACCGATGGCGGAAACATCGAGGTTAGTGGCACTAGGCGACCAGATTGATTTCACGAGATGTTCCATAACAATCATTTAACATATCACAACCTGCTTAATATCCCATACTATTAAACGTAACATTTAAACAATTATTAGAAAACTAAGATTTCTCATAAAATTCAACCGGGTTCGATTTCCCCTAGATTTCGTACATAAGTTCAAAATCTGAAATACATCAACAAACTAACTAAACAAACTAAACTACGCTAAGCATGCAACATCCAAGCATCCAAGCTATAAATCCTCAACCTGTTACATACGTTAAAATACAAGTCAATACAATTAAGTAAAGGCGAGCATACGAGTTTGAATAATACTAGCATAGTCGAGAAAGCGTTCGCGAGATAATATAACTCCATATCATGATACACTGAAACATTTCACACAGATTAACATAGGCTTATTCTCATGCTAACTACCGTGAGAAGGCTTGCGCGTCCATCCTAACTAGACCCCGTCGGGTGTAGGCCACACAATGGTACCATACTAGCTAAGGAGGCAAGTTAACGAAAATAAGTCCTAGTCACATGTTTCTAGCATCACGTATTGAGCACATATAATCAGATTATTCGCGTGTGATAAAAAAGTTTGATTTGTGTAGTGATTTTGATAAGAACGTATGTAACACCCAAAAAGTGCGTTAAAGCGAAAATGGGTCAAGTATGCTCACTGTGGGTGCATTTAGGTAAGAGTTCGGGATCTGAGGAGAGTCGAGAAGAGCGCCGGATCAGCCTGCATACGCGAACGGAAGTGCATCAGTCTCCGAAAAGCTGAAACGGTTAAGTCTTGGTTGGGCAGTAGACAAGTTCGGGCGAACTTGTATGATTTTGTTGAGTTTGGTGCCAAGTTCGGTCGAACTTGGTAAGATTCCTAGGAATTTTGTCAAATTCGGGCGAACTTGTAAGAAAGTCTTACTGGGAAGACAAGTTCGGGCGAACTTGTTTGATTTCTTGGGAAATTAGGCAAGTTCGAGCGAACTTGCGAGAAGATTTGATGAAATTGGCTCAAGTTCGGTCGAACTTGACCCATTTGGGTACAAGTTCGGTCGAACTTAACCTGTTGTGCTGGGGATTCTCGAGCGAACTTGATGTTTTCGGGTCCAAAATCTTGCGTTTTCGCTTCGTTTGCTGAGGAAAATCGAGTGTTCATCCCTCCAGCCCTGTGCTACTGAGCAAACTTAGGTCGGGGAGTTTTTTTAGAGCTGTTTTTGCCGTTTTACAAAAGCGTGGGCTAATCCAGGCGAACTCGGGGTTCGTTCGGGTTAGTCCGGCTTGTGTAAACAAACATAAACGTCCTTGTGCTTCCAGATATGGGATCTTGAATGATAGATGCTTCGTTTCATACCAGAAAATGAACAAAACATCATCAAAAGTCCGTATCTTGTGTAGAAATCAATGGTTTTCAAAGGTTTTTCTCAGATCTATCACTTACAAGCCAGATCTTGCAAATCTCGTGTTTGGGAAGTCTCTACTATCACCAAACGAACTCATATTGTGTAGATCTAAGCTTAAAACAGAAGTTTTTGAAGAAAAAGATGAAGATTTTTGTAAAAGAATGAGTTTTGATGAAAACGAAGGCTATACCTTGTGCCAAAATCGTTGTAAACCTTTGTAGATCGCTGATACACGTTTTTGCAGTGATATCGGGTTGATTCTTACTTAGAACACGAAGGTTTCGAGTTTTGAGAGCTCTGGGCGAACATGCAGTAAGTTCAAATGAGTGAACAGAGCTTGGTATTTATAGGAGAAGGCAAAATGATGGCTGATGGAGACCAAGTTCGGTTGAACTTGCATGAGATTCATGCAACTTCGGGCGAACTTGTGGGATATTAAAGGGAATTAAGCAAGTTCGGTCGAACTTGCTATGTTGGTGAAGGAAAGGATAAGTTCGAGCGAACTTATTAGAGGAAGAAGAGAGTTTGGTTAACCAGTCAAGTTCGGCCGAACTTGGGGTCACCCAAGTTCTAGAAAACTTGACCCAATTATTGGGTTTCTTTGTTTGTTTCGCGTTAAGAGTTCGTTTGGTTATTCGGTTCGTATTAGTTAGTTATATTAAGCGCTATAATAGAATTTTAAGCGTTATACTTGATATAATAGTGCGATTTAGCGATTCGAGAGTGCGAGAGCGTTGCGATAGCGAGCGTAATTATAACCACAAACACACATAACACATAAATAACATAAAACCACATAAATAACTGCGATTTGCGATGCGATGAGATTAACGATGCGATTTAATAAGCGATTAGATGCGATAATAAGGTACAACACCAAAATTAATTAACATAAACTTTATTATTAACCGAATCTCGGGATTACAAAAGAAGTACAGTGATAAAACAAAGAAAAAGATAACAACGAATTTTCGAGTTGTTACAGTCTCCCCTACTTTAGGGAATTTCGTCCCGAAATTAGGCAATGGCCGTAACAAAGAGATGCGGGTACATGGCCTTCATATCACTTTCCAATTCCCAAGTAAACTCGGCACCGCGTTTGCCCTCCCATCGGACTTTCACGATAGGGATGCGAGAGCGTCGGAGTTTCTTGGTCTCTCAGTCCATGATTTCCACAGGCTTTTCCATGAAATGGAGGGTCTCGTTGATTTGCTGATCTTCAAGAGGACATGCAGATTTTCTTCGGCGAGACATTTCTTGAGGTTAGATACGTGGAAAGTCGGATGTACATTGTTAAGTTCCTCCGGTAATTCGAGACGATAGGCTACTTTACCGATTCTTTCTAGAATCTTGAAGGGACCAATGTACCGAGGCGCTAGCTTTCCTTTCTTTCCAAAGCGGACCACTCCCTTCCAAGCTGCAACCTTTAGGAGAACGTGATCTCCCACTTTGAATTGTAGGGGCTTGCGGCGTTTATCGGCGTAACTCTTTTGATGACTCCGAGCTTTCAAGAGATTCTCTCTGATTTGGAGGATCTTGTTGGTTGTTTCTTGAATTAGCTCGGGACCGGTGATTTGTGCTTATCCGATCTCGTGCCATGCAATAGGCGATCGACATTTTCTTCCATACAGTGCCTCAAAAGGAGCCATTTGAATGCTGGTATGATAACTATTATTGTACGAGAATTCGATTAAAGGTAAATGCGTATCCCAGTTACCACCAAAATCTATGATGCACGCACGAAGCATGTCTTCGAGGGTGCGGATCGTGCGCTCAGTCTGACCGTCGGTTTGAGGGTGAGAAAAGCGGTACTGAGATTGAGATTAGTACCGAGAGCGGATTGAAAAGTCTCCCAGAGACGCGAAATAAAACGACCGTCTCGGTCGGAAATGATGTCACGAGGCGTCCCGTATTGACAAATGACTTCGTCGGTATAGATTCGGGCTAACCGTTCGACCTTAAAATCTTCTCGTATAGCAATAAAGTGCGCGGATTTAGTAAGACGATCAACAATAACCCAAATGCTATCGTGACCGGATGAAGTGCGGGGAAGTTTAGTAACGAAGTCCATAGCTATACTCTCCCACTTCCACATCGGGATTTCGGGTTGTTCAAGTAAACCAGAAGGCCTTTGATGTTCGGATTTAACTTTCGAACAAGTTAAGCCCTTTGAGACGTACAAGGCGATATCCTTTTTCATGCCCGGCCACCAGTACTTAGGACGAAGGTCCTGGTACATCTTGTCGACACCGGGGTGAATGAAATATCAAGATTTATGAGCTTCGGTCATTAGCAAATTACGGATATTATCACGAGTAGGAATCCAAATACGATCGAGATAGTAGTAAATACCATTAGGCTTAGATACGAGCTGAGTTTCGGCACCACATTTCATTTCTTCCTCCAAAGTATTCTCGTTAAAACAAGCAAATTGGGCGGAGCGAATCATGATTTCAAGATCATTCAAAGCTTGAGAGTCACGAATACTATACACATAGCTTCGTCGATAACGTTGCTTTGCCAGGATGGTAGCGTATCTCGCAATCGTAATCGTTGAGAAGTTCAACCCATCGACGTGGTCGCATGTTTAGTTCTTTTTTATTAAAGATATGTTGTAAGCTCTTGTGATCGGTGAAGACCGTACACTTTGTACCGTAAAGGTAGTGTCGCCATATCTTCAATGCTGTAACATCCGTCAAAAACGGATTTACCAAACCCGCTCCGTTTATCAACCGAACAGTCAGTCAAAATTTTCGTTGCGAATTAAATGTCCAAAACATTTTTAAACGATCCGTAATCAATTATTATACGCGAATATATATTTAGTTTTTGAAAAACAGTCAAAAATCGCAAAATAAAAATGAATTGTCTCTGCCGGGTTTCGAACCCGGGTCTATACCGAGTCACTCAGCGATTTATCACCTCACACACAAACCACTGCGCCGCGGACTTTGTTTGTTGTATAATAAAATCATTTAAGTGATAAAGTGTCGTTACAAACTCAAAACCGGCGCCCAAACGGTTCAGTCGTCGGAATCCCGGAATTCTCGCGAGTTTTAACACCAATTTACGTTATAACGTAAACCATTAAACAGATATCGGTTATAACCGATGTTTGAAGTCCGCGACACTTTTCAAAACCGCCGAAAATTTTAAATAAACGAATGCAGTCCAAAATCAGACCAAATACATCTCGTTTTCTCCTTTAAATTGACCCACAACCGACGACAAACACTTTCGCTCAAAAATCACACCTTTTCTCGGCGAAATTCCACTCGCCGGAATAAACCTGTTTTTCGCCGGAAAACCGAGTTTTAATCCCTGAGCTTTACTGAACCCCCTAAACCTTTACCGAAGTCACCCTTACCTTTTCCAAGCTTTCCGGAGACTAGCTGCTATAAGGAACCTGTCGCCGGAGTCGAATTCTGTCGCCGGATTTCTGCCGGAAAACAGAGAGTCCTGTCGGTATACTTTCTCCGCCCAGTTTCTTTTCCGTTTCACTTTTATCTTACCTTAATCGACTGTAACGCGCTAATAAACTGATATGAATCTTAAACCAGTCGATTTCCGATTCTGGTTCAAACTGGATGAAGAAGACGACGTAATTCGGTATCATATAAGTATAATATAAATCATGAAATTAATCGGGTTAGACACACAGTCCAGCGGTGGACTGTGTGCACATAAAACGTTAATAATACAAAGGTCTCGAGTTCGATTCCCGTCTCACACACGCTGCCTTAATAAAAATCAAATTTTTGTTTAACTGAATCGGAGTCGCCTTAGATATATGTTAAGTATATTAATAACCGGAATAATAACCAAGTTAGACACACAGTCCAGCGGTGGACTGTGTGTTTGTTTATATCACAGGTCACGAGTTCGAGTCCGGTCTTCAGCACCGACTCGGACCATTATCTCTTCTTTTTAATTAAGGCAGAAAAGGAAATAAATAATTAGTACTTAAGTATAATAAAAACCGAATGATATAACATGTTGAACACACAGTCCAGCGGTGGACTGTGTGTTGGATTAAACCACAGGTCCCGGGTTCGAGACCTGTGGAGTGCAAGTCCGGTTCGCTCAAATCTATTTTTAAAATAAAATGATTTTCAGTTTAACTAATTAGTATATATATATAATTAAAATCAGATATATAACGGGTTAGACACGTAGCTCAGTTGGTAGAGCTGCGTGCACGCGTACGAGAGGTCTCGGGTTCGAGCCTCACTCAGCGCACAATAATCTGCCATTGAACCGGTCAACGGTCAGGTCAACGGTCAAAGGGTCAGTCAACGGTCAGAAAAAAATAAAATATTTTTATTATTTTTATTTAATTATTTTAATTAAAAATCAATTATAAATACTTAAAAATAACATTTTTAAGATTAGAAAATAGCCCCAAACTCACAAAAATGCACCCAACCATCCTACTAAAATAGTTTAATAAAATCCGTTTACTTACCAAACCATAATGCAATTTATCTAGGTTAAATCTCACTCGTGGTTAAAAACCACTTCGCGTGCATTCAACGTCATCAACCGAACGCACCCACTGTGAGTGAATCTTACAATTCCCCCTTTTAAATTACACGTTTTGGGGTGTGTCATGTGTTATGAAATTAATTAATTTATTTATTTAAACTTGTGCCATACCACATCATGACTTAAACTTAGATTGTTTTTATTGTTGTGATTTACTTATTGCCTTTTGTCAAGTCATATGAAACTCATACATTAAGCCCATCAGTTCCTCGTGGGAGACGAGTAGAACATCGCGTGCTTCATATAAATTTCATTATTGTTCATGTGTGTATCATTGAGTTTATAGTGTTTGTAGTTGTGTTATTCATATTATCATGTTTATGCAATTCATTCATCAGGCCCCTCAGTTCCTCGTGAGAGACGAGTTGAGCATCGCGTGCCTTTAATTGTTCCATTGTTATTCATGAGTGTTTCATTTAACATCTTATGATTGTTGATCAAGTTACATCTAATTTTACTCATGTTTGGTTGTGCACATATTTCATAATCAATTTAAATAAATTGTTCAAATGTTTTCCATAGGATTCACTCGCCAACATTATGTTGATCCAAAAAACCTTTTTACACATGATACAGGTGAACAGGTTGAAGCAAGGATAACATAAGATATGCCTTAGAAGAGAACAAAGAAGTTAGATTGTTAGTTAGATCATGTTGTAACATTATTGTAAATTTCCATTTAAATTGTATTAATGAATATGAAACGTTTAATAAATGTCATGAGCTTTGATGATAACCCAATCATGCCCCGATCACCTTATCCGCTGCGGGTCGGGGTGTGACAGATTGGTATCAGAGCCATGACTATAGGGATATAGGATAGGTTATTAGACCTTTAGAGCCTATACTATAGTGCCTAAATTTTAAATTGATTAGGTGGTTACATACAAACTTGTGATATTTATTTGTTTCATATTTGTTTACATTTCAGTCAAACATACATGCTTATATACATATTCATTATACATATATACATATTCATTATACACATATCGATATTCATGAATTCAATTTATTTTCATATTCTCATTATCCAAAGATTTTGTGCAATTTTCAAATCTCATCAAAGTAAGTTCTGCGACGGGCATGTAGTAACTGGAAGGGTACGAGTACCGGTAGTCGGAACGTCCTGTCTAGGCTGGCATTCGTATAAATCCAATATAACGGACCAGTTTGCCTACCTGGGGACAACGATGAGAGTACGAAGGACCTATTAGGCCAAAGCATGCCACACCAAACGTCGTTCGAACTAACCCTACTTTGAGGTGTCACCGTGTCTACACCTGGACACATTCCGAACATCACACGTTGTATACATATTTCTCGATTTTCTCCGGGTTTTTGTGTACGCAACCAGGCAGAAACCGTGCGAACCATATGAAAAACCGGTATTCATGGGGGCCCACATGATTACACAGGTAAAGTATGGCGGCATGACGGGCCTAACAGCGAGCAAAGCCCAAGACATCCTATGGATGTAGTATTTTTGTATAATTATTTTATAAATGATCATTCTTGAATGCGACCCATGATCCCAAAAGCATCCAACTCATACTCTTGTCATGTATTCATTGTAGATGTCTTCTAACCTCGCCCGTAGGAAGACGAAAGCAAGAAAAGCCCGCGAACGCATGGCTACCTTAATCGCTCAACAAATGGCTGCCGTAATACCCAACATTGTAATCCAAGTTCAACAAGCACTTACCGTTAATCCTGTCAATCAAGCAAACCAAAACATTTTCAACTCTTCCCCAAATACCACTAAATGTACCTACAAGCATTTCAAATCATGCGACCCTCCGAAATACAAAGGGACTGAAGGCGTCACCGCTCTCCTCCATTGGTTTGAAGAAATGGAGAATACTTTTCTAAATTGCGATTGCCCTGATGTTCGCAAAGTGCGTTATGCTACCGGTCGACTATATGGGATAGCACTTACTTGGTGGAATACAGAGAAGGCAAAGCGAGGTGTTGAAGATGCTATGACCCTAACTTGGAATGAATTGAAGGAAATCATGACCAGACGATTTTGCCCAAGGAGCGAAATCAAGAAGCTAGAAGATGAATTTTATTCATTGAAGCAAATGGAAGGAGACCACACCACCTACAACAAAAGGTTCCTCGAATTACATCAAATGGTTCCCAACATGTTTACTCCCCTCTACCGTTTGATCGAGCACTACATTCGTGGTCTTCCGTCAAAGATTCAAGACCCTGTGATAAGTACCAAGCCTGCAACTTTGGAAGCAGCAATGGAGCTAGCAACAGAGCTCACCGAGAACCGAATCCGAAACAAAGACTTCAAGGAGGAGAAGAAGAAGGATAAAGAATCAACTGAAACCTCCGACTCCACTCAAACCGAATCCCCTTCTCAACCCGATCCTAAGAGAAGAAGAGTCGGGCGACTTTTCGCTGCTACTCAACGAAATCAACCCGTTTTTCATGCCATACCCATCCGAGCTATCCCAATCACCCAAGTGGCACCCAACTCAGCTTACCCAAATAAGAAACCATATTTTGGACCTCACCCTCGATGCAACAACTGTTTTTATCACCATCCCCATACTCTACCTTGCCGGCTATGTACAACTTGTGGACGCTATGGTCATTTGAGCAATGTTTGTCGCACCTTTCAAGACCAAACCTTTTCCCCTACTCAAAACATGGCCCAAACCTATCACCAACCCCAATACCCCATGTTCCCATATGCGCGAGCCTGTTTTAATTGTGGCGACCCTACCCACCTTAGAAACACATGCCCTCAATTGGTTAACGTTATCAACACTCAAGCCCAATCAAACCCAGTTAGCCAAGTAAACCAAGAAAACCTAACCACTATGCCACCAACAGGAGGAAGAGTCTTCAATATCAACGCCAATCCTGTCGAAGATAATGACGGCCCAGATGAAGATACTCAGCTAGTCCTCTTCGCCGAAGATCCAGATTCAACTCCTATTGTTTAGTCTTGTGTTTTTCTTTATCACATGTGTAGACTGTTAGAGAAATTATTGGATATTATATATTATATATTGTTTTCAGTATATGCTTTTGCCGAGGCCGTAGCTCCCCATCCATCGAGGTTGAGTTTGATCCCCATTTTATTATGGGTTGATCAGGGCGTGCCCGCACGATCGGCTCCGTTTGTTTGAGCCTTGATCGGTTATTTCATTTTACATTTCAATATATGCAATACGTTCGGCTCCGTTTGATTGAGCCTTGAGCGCACATTTCAATTTACATTTCCAGTTCATGCAATACGTTCGGCTCCGTTTGATTGAGCCTTGAGCGCACAGACAATTTCATTATCAGTATCTTATGGTTGTGGTGTTTGTAGTAGAGTCGCATCGAACTAACCATAACTTTCGGATAAAGTCAACGAAAATTTGACAAGGATATGGTGGATACGCCGATGGTACTTCCTATATATAAGTATTCTTGTCAAATGATCGGAGGCATTATCAGGCAGTTATGAGAGGTTCCATGCATAGGCTGTTTGTGTGGTTAAGTTATTCATTTTCAGTACATGCAATACGCTCGGCTCCACCCGATTGAGCCTTGAGCACACAATTTCAATTTCAGTATATTCAATACGTTCGGCTCCGTTTGATTGAGCCTTGAGCGCACATCCATTTCATTTTCAGTACATGCAATACGATCGGCTCCGTTCGATTGAGCCGTGATCGCACAGATATATTTCATTTCAGTAATTTATGTTTGTTGTATTGATTGTAGAGTTATAGGACTAATCATAATTCACTGATAAAACCAATGAAAATTTGACAAGAATATGGTGGATACGCCGCTGGTACTTCCTATATATAAGTATTCTTGTCAAAGGATCAGAGGCATTATCGGACGGTTATGAGAAGTTCTATGTAGGATTTATTAGTTTCTTGGTAACCAATCATAACTTGTGGATAAAACAAATGAAAATTTGGCAAGAATATGGTGGATACGCCGCTGGTACTTCCTATATATAAGTATTCTTGCCAAAGGATCAGAGGCATTATCAGGCGGTTATGAGAAGTTCCATGTAGGATTTAGTATTGCTTTGGTTGGAATTTGTGTTACATTGATATCATCATGTTATTTAAAGAGATTGGATTGTGTTCCATTTCTACATAAACTAACCTCTCCGTCATAACAAACGAGAGAGGAACTTCCACCATTCAAACATATATGCTATCAGAATGTTGATTCAAATATTTGCTGTTGTGTTATTCATGTTCAAATATTTCGCTTATGTGTCTATTCATGTTCGAATATTTGCTGTTGTGTTTATTCATGTTCAAATATTTGCTGATGTGTTCATTCATGTTTGAATATTAGCTGTTGTGCTTACTCATGTTCAAATATCAGCTGTTGTGTTTTTATTTATGTTCCATGTAGATTGTAGTGTTAGAAGTTTTGCCTTAGGATATAACCATATTTTCCCAAACGTATCTAAACTCTTATGCATGATATCATTTTAGCAAATCATTTCTGCTTATCAATACTTATACAGTAGGCAACAAAAAGCGATTCCTGAATAGGGTACTTAACCCTTACAAGGAACGTTACCGCCTCGAGCAAAAACTTAAGCCTTTATTTTGCTAAGCGTACAACTGTCAAACAAAACATCATCATTCTTTTAGTCAAATATATCACAATTTAAATTTCGGGACGAAATTTCTAAAAAGCAGGGGATACTGTAACATCCGTCAAAAACGGATTTACCAAACCCGCTCCGTTTATCAACCGAACAGTCAGTCAAAATTTTCGTTGCGAATTAAATGTCCAAAACATTTTTAAACGATCCGTAATCAATTATTATACGCGAATATATATTTAGTTTTTGAAAAACAGTCAAAAATCGCAAAATAAAAATGAATTGTCTCTGCCGGGTTTCGAACCCGGGTCTGTACCGAGTCACTCAGCGATTTATCACCTCACACACAAACCACTGCGCCGCGGACTTTGTTTGTTGTATAATAAAATCATTTAAGTGATAAAGTGTCGTTACAAACTCAAAACCGGCGCCCAAACGGTTCAGTCGTCGGAATCCTGGAATTCTCGCGAGTTTTAACACCAATTTACATTATAACGTAAACCATTAAACAGATATCGGTTATAACCGATGTTTGAAGTCCGCGACACTTTTCAAAACCGCCGGAAATTTTAAATAAACGAATGCAGTCCAAAATCAGACCAAATACATCTCGTTTTCTCCTATAAATTGACCCACAACCGACGACAAACACTTTCGCTCAAAAATCACACCTTTTCTCGGCGAAATTCCACTCGCCGAATAAACCTGTTTTTCGCCGGAAAACCGAGTTTTAATCCCTGAGCTTTACTGAACCCCCTAAACCTTTACCGAAGTCACCCTTACCTTTTCCAAGCTTTCCGGAGACTAGCTGCTATAAGGAACCTGTCGCCGGAGTCGAATTCTGTCGCCGGATTTCTGCCGGAAAACAGAGAGTCCTGTCGGTATACTTTCTCCGCCCAGTTTCTTTTCCGTTTCACTTTTATCTTACCTTAATCGACTGTAACGCGCTAATAAACTGATATGAATCTTAAACCAGTCGATTTCCGATTCTGGTTCAAACTGGATGAAGAAGACGACGTAATTCGGTATCATATAAGTATAATATAAATCATGAAATTAATCGGGTTAGACACACAGTCCAGCGGTGGACTGTGTGCACATAAAACGTTAATAATACAAAGGTCTCGAGTTCGATTCCCGTCTCACACACGCTGCCTTAATAAAAATCAAATTTTTGTTTAACTGAATCGGAGTCGCCTTAGATATATGTTAAGTATATTAATAACCGGAATAATAACCAAGTTAGACACACAGTCCAGCGGTGGACTGTGTGTTTGTTTATATCACAGGTCAGGAGTTCGAGTCCGGTCTTCAGCACCGACTCGGACCATTATCTCTTCTTTTTAATTAAGGCAGAAAAGGAAATAAATAATTAGTACTTAAGTATAATAAAAACCGAATGATATAACATGTTGAACACACAGTCCAGCGGTGGACTGTGTGTTGGATTAAACCACAGGTCCCGGGTTCGAGACCTGTGGAGTGCAAGTCCGGTTCGCTCAAATCTATTTTTAAAATAAAATGATTTTCAGTTTAACTAATTAGTATATATATATAATTAAAATCAGATATATAACGGGTTAGACACGTAGCTCAGTTGGTAGAGCTGCGTGCACGCGTACGAGAGGTCTCGGGTTCGAGCCTCACTCAGCGCACAATAATCTGCCATTGAACCGGTCAACGGTCAGGTCAACGGTCAAAGGGTCAGTCAACGGTCAGAAAAAAATAAAATATTTTTATTATTTTTATTTAATTATTTTAATTAAAAATCAATTATAAATACTTAAAAATAACATTTTTAAGATTAGAAAATAGCCCCAAACTCACAAAAATGCACCCAACCATCCTACTAAAATAGTTTAATAAAATCCGTTTACTTACCAAACCATAATGCAATTTATCTAGGTTAAATCTCACTCGTGGTTAAAAACCACTTCGCGTGCATTCAACGTCATCAACCGAACGCACCCACTGTGAGTGAATCTTACAATTCCCCCTTTTAAATTACACGTTTTGGGGTGTGTCATGTGTTATGAAATTAATTAATTTATTTATTTAAACTTGTGCCATACCACATCATGACTTAAACTTAGATTGTTTTTATTGTTGTGATTTACTTATTGCCTTTTGTCAAGTCATATGAAACTCATACATTAAGCCCATCAGTTCCTCGTGGGAGACGAGTAGAACATCGCGTGCTTCATATAAATTTCATTATTGTTCATGTGTGTATCATTGAGTTTATAGTGTTTGTAGTTGTGTTATTCATATTATCATGTTTATGCAATTCATTCATCAGGCCCCTCAGTTCCTCGTGAGAGACGAGTTGAGCATCGCGTGCCTTTAATTGTTCCATTGTTATTCATGAGTGTTTCATTTAACATCTTATGATTGTTGATCAAGTTACATCTAATTTTACTCATGTTTGGTTGTGCACATATTTCATAATCAATTTAAATAAATTGTTCAAATGTTTTCCATAGGATTCACTCGCCAACATTATGTTGATCCAAAAAACCTTTTTACACATGATACAGGTGAACAGGTTGAAGCAAGGATAACATAAGATATGCCTTAGAAGAGAACAAAGAAGTTAGATTGTTAGTTAGATCATGTTGTAACATTATTGTAAATTTCCATTTAAATTGTATTAATGAATATGAAACGTTTAATAAATGTCATGAGCTTTGATGATAACCCAATCATGCCCCGATCACCTTATCCGCTGCGGGTCGGGGTGTGACAGATTGGTATCAGAGCCATGACTATAGGGATATAGGATAGGTTATTAGACCCTTAGAGCCTATACTATAGTGCCTAAATTTTAAATTGATTAGGTGGTTACATACAAACTTGTGATATTTATTTGTTTCATATTTGTTTACATTTCAGTCAAACATACATGCTTATATACATATTCATTATACATATATACATATTCATTATACACATATCGATATTCATGAATTCAATTTATTTTCATATTCTCATTATCCAAAGATTTTGTGCAATTTTCAAATCTCATCAAAGTAAGTTCTGCGACGGGCATGTAGTAACTGGAAGGGTACGAGTACCGGTAGTCGGAACGTCCTGTCTAGGCTGGCATTCGTATAAATCCAATATAACGGACCAGTTTGCCTACCTGGGGACCAACGATGAGAGTACGAAGGACCTATTAGGCCAAAGCATGCCACACCAAACGTCGTTCGAACTAACCCTACTTTGAGGTGTCACCGTGTCTACACCTGGACACATTCCGAACATCACACGTTGTATACATATTTCTCGATTTTCTCCGGGTTTTTGTGTACGCAACCAGGCAGAAACCGTGCGAACCATATGAAAAACCGGTATTCATGGGGGCCCACATGATTACACAGGTAAAGTATGGCGGCATGACGGGCCTAACAGCGAGCAAAGCCCAAGACATCCTATGGATGTAGTATTTTTGTATAATTATTTTATAAATGATCATTCTTGAATGCGACCCATGATCCCAAAAGCATCCAACTCATACTCTTGTCATGTATTCATTGTAGATGTCTTCTAACCTCGCCCGTAGGAAGACGAAAGCAAGAAAAGCCCGCGAACGCATGGCTACCTTAATCGCTCAACAAATGGCTGCCGTAATACCCAACATTGTAATCCAAGTTCAACAAGCACTTACCGTTAATCCTGTCAATCAAGCAAACCAAAACATTTTCAACTCTTCCCCAAATACCACTAAATGTACCTACAAGCATTTCAAATCATGCGACCCTCCGAAATACAAAGGGACTGAAGGCGTCACCGCTCTCCTCCATTGGTTTGAAGAAATGGAGAATACTTTTCTAAATTGCGATTGCCCTGATGTTCGCAAAGTGCGTTATGCTACCGGTCGACTATATGGGATAGCACTTACTTGGTGGAATACAGAGAAGGCAAAGCGAGGTGTTGAAGATGCTATGACCCTAACTTGGAATGAATTGAAGGAAATCATGACCAGACGATTTTGCCCAAGGAGCGAAATCAAGAAGCTAGAAGATGAATTTTATTCATTGAAGCAAATGGAAGGAGACCACACCACCTACAACAAAAGGTTCCTCGAATTACATCAAATGGTTCCCAACATGTTTACTCCCCTCTACCGTTTGATCGAGCACTACATTCGTGGTCTTCCGTCAAAGATTCAAGACCCTGTGATAAGTACCAAGCCTGCAACTTTGGAAGCAGCAATGGAGCTAGCAACAGAGCTCACCGAGAACCGAATCCGAAACAAAGACTTCAAGGAGGAGAAGAAGAAGGATAAAGAATCAACTGAAACCTCCGACTCCACTCAAACCGAATCCCCTTCTCAACCCGATCCTAAGAGAAGAAGAGTCGGGCGACTTTTCGCTGCTACTCAACGAAATCAACCCGTTTTTCATGCCATACCCATCCGAGCTATCCCAATCACCCAAGTGGCACCCAACTCAGCTTACCCAAATAAGAAACCATATTTTGGACCTCACCCTCGATGCAACAACTGTTTTTATCACCATCCCCATACTCTACCTTGCCGGCTATGTACAACTTGTGGACGCTATGGTCATTTGAGCAATGTTTGTCGCACCTTTCAAGACCAAACCTTTTCCCCTACTCAAAACATGGCCCAAACCTATCACCAACCCCAATACCCCATGTTCCCATATGCGCGAGCCTGTTTTAATTGTGGCGACCCTACCCACCTTAGAAACACATGCCCTCAATTGGTTAACGTTATCAACACTCAAGCCCAATCAAACCCAGTTAGCCAAGTAAACCAAGAAAACCTAACCACTATGCCACCAACAGGAGGAAGAGTCTTCAATATCAACGCCAATCCTGTCGAAGATAATGACGGCCCAGATGAAGATACTCAGCTAGTCCTCTTCGCCGAAGATCCAGATTCAACTCCTATTGTTTAGTCTTGTGTTTTTCTTTATCACATGTGTAGACTGTTAGAGAAATTATTGGATATTATATATTATATATTGTTTTCAGTATATGCTTTTGCCGAGGCCGTAGCTCCCCATCCATCGAGGTTGAGTTTGATCCCCATTTTATTATGGGTTGATCAGGGCGTGCCCGCACGATCGGCTCCGTTTGTTTGAGCCTTGATCGGTTATTTCATTTTACATTTCAATATATGCAATACGTTCGGCTCCGTTTGATTGAGCCTTGAGCGCACATTTCAATTTACATTTCCAGTTCATGCAATACGTTCGGCTCCGTTTGATTGAGCCTTGAGCGCACAGACAATTTCATTATCAGTATCTTATGGTTGTGGTGTTTGTAGTAGAGTCGCATCGAACTAACCATAACTTTCGGATAAAGTCAACGAAAATTTGACAAGGATATGGTGGATACGCCGATGGTACTTCCTATATATAAGTATTCTTGTCAAATGATCGGAGGCATTATCAGGCAGTTATGAGAGGTTCCATGCATAGGCTGTTTGTGTGGTTAAGTTATTCATTTTCAGTACATGCAATACGCTCGGCTCCACCCGATTGAGCCTTGAGCACACAATTTCAATTTCAGTATATTCAATACGTTCGGCTCCGTTTGATTGAGCCTTGAGCGCACATCCATTTCATTTTCAGTACATGCAATACGATCGGCTCCGTTCGATTGAGCCGTGATCGCACAGATATATTTCATTTCAGTAATTTATGTTTGTTGTATTGATTGTAGAGTTATAGGACTAATCATAATTCACTGATAAAACCAATGAAAATTTGACAAGAATATGGTGGATACGCCGCTGGTACTTCCTATATATAAGTATTCTTGTCAAAGGATCAGAGGCATTATCGGACGGTTATGAGAAGTTCTATGTAGGATTTATTAGTTTCTTGGTAACCAATCATAACTTGTGGATAAAACAAATGAAAATTTGGCAAGAATATGGTGGATACGCCGCTGGTACTTCCTATATATAAGTATTCTTGCCAAAGGATCAGAGGCATTATCAGGCGGTTATGAGAAGTTCCATGTAGGATTTAGTATTGCTTTGGTTGGAATTTGTGTTACATTGATATCATCATGTTATTTAAAGAGATTGGATTGTGTTCCATTTCTACATAAACTAACCTCTCCGTCATAACAAACGAGATAGGAACTTCCAACAAAATCGTCGTTTCCATCGGGTAAAGCGAGAATGGGATCGTTGCATAGCATACGCTTGAGAGTTTGAAAAGCTTCCTCTTGTTTGGAATCCCAAACAAAAGGTTTGTCTTTATGAGTTAAAGCAGTAAGCGGAACGACGATTTTCGAAAAGTCGGTGATGAATCGACGGTACTAACCCGCCAATCCAAGAAATGAACGGATTTCGGAGGCATTCTTCGGTGTAATCCAACTCTTGACGGCTTCAATCTTTGCAGGGTCAACGTGAATTCCTTGACTATTAACGATGTGGCCGAGAAATTGGACTTCTTCGAGCCAGAATTCACATTTGGAGAACTCAGCGTAAAGGAGATTTCCTTGAAGAAGTTCGAGGACTAAGCGGAGATGACGCGCGGGTTCGTCTCTCGACTTCGAATAGATAAGGATATCATCGATGAAAACAATAACGAAACGATCAAATAAAGCTTTGCACACACGGTTCATCAAATCCATGAAGACCGCGGGTGCGTTAGTAAGACCAAAAGGCATGACCACGAATTCGAAATGGCCATAGCGAGTACGAAATGCGGTTTTCGGAATGTTTTCTTCCAACACGCGCAATTGATGATAGCCGGAACGAAGATCGATCTTAGAAAAACAAGTAGCACCTTGAAGCTGATCGAATAAGTCGTCGATACGAGTAAGAGGGTAGCGGTTCTTTATCGTCAGTTTGTTAGGTTCACGATAATCGATGCACATACGGAACGACCCGTCCTTCTTTTTCACGAAAAGGACAGGAGCGCCCCATGGCGAAGTGCTCGGGCGTATGAAGCCTTTATCAAGAAGCTCTTGAAGTTGGCTTGATAGCTCACACATTTCGGATGGTGCGAGATGATAAGGAGCTTTAGCAACGGGAGTAGCTTCAGGAACTAAATCGATACGGAATTCGACATCTCGAGTAGGGGGTAAACCGGGTAAATCGTCGGGAAAGACCTTAGGAAATTCACAAACAACGAGAACGTCTTTATAAGTCTGCTTTTCTTTCTCCGGATTCATGATATGGGTGAGGAAAGCATTTGTGTGCTCGAGTACATGACAAAAGCATCAACTTCTTTGAGGGAGTTTCACCATAAATGTCACACCTCAACCGATGGCGGAATCATCGGAGTAGTGGCACTAAGCGAATCAGATTGATTGAGAGAATTTCCATAACAGCCATTTCAAAGATAGACATCAACATTTAATCCATACTATCAAACTCATAAACCTTCAAAATAACCATTACATACCAACAAAATCTCTTAAACACAATCCAATTCGATCTCCCCTAGATTTTATTACAACCGTTCTAAAACAAACTAAATAAAACAAACTAAACTACGCATCCAACATCCAGGGCATCCAAGCTATAAATCCTCAACCTGTTACATACGTTAAAATACAAGTCAATACAATTAAGTAAAGGTGAGCATACGAGTTTGAATAATACTAGCGTAGTCGAGAAAATGTTTGCGAAACAATATAATTACATATCATGATACCCCAAAATACTTAACATACCATAGGCTCATTTCTCATGATAACTACCGTGAGAAGGCTTGCGCGTTCATCCTAACTAGACCCTGTCGGGTGTAAGCCACACTATAGTACCATACTAGCTAAGGAGACAAGTTAACGAAAACAAGTCCTAGTCACATGTTTCTAGCATCACGTATTGAGCATATATAATCAGATTATTCGCGTGTGATAAACAATTTGATTTGTGTAGTGATTTTGATATAGGAACGTATGTAACACCCGAAAAGTGCGTTAAAGCAAAAATGGGTCAAGTATACTCATTGTGGGTGCGTTTTAGGTAAGAGTTCGGGATCTGAGGAGAGTCGAGAAGAGCATCGGATCAGCCTGCATACGCGAACGGAAGTGCATCAGTCTCCGAAAAGCTGAAACAGTTAAGTCTTGGTTGGGCAGTAGACAAGTTCGGGCGAACTTGTATGTTTCCATACAAGTTCGAGCGAACTTGTGATGAAATGCTGAGTTGTGAGACAAGTTCGGGCGAACTTGTATATAGGGTTGACAGGTTATGCAAGTTCAGCTGAACTTGTGAAGTTTCATGAGAAACTTGACAAGTTCGAGCGAACTTGACTGCTGAGCTGTGTAAAGATCAGTAAATCTCGAGCGAACTTGATGTTTTCGGGTCCAAAATCTTGCGTTTTCGCATCGTTTGCTGAGGAAAATCGAGTGTTCATCCCTCCAACCCTGTGCTACTGAGCAAACTTAGGTCGGAGAGGTCTTTTAGAGCTGTTTTAGCCGTTTTACAAAAGCGTGGGCTAATCCGGGCGAAGTACGGGTTCGTTCGGATTAGTCCGGCTTGTGTAAACCAACATAAACGTCCTTGTGCTTCCAGATCTGGGATCTTGAATGATAGATGCTTCGTTTCATATCAGAAAATGAACAAAACATCCTCAAAAGTCCGTATTTTGTGTCAAAATCGATATTCATCAAAGGTTTTTTCTTAGATCTAGAACTTACAAGCCGAGATCTTGCAGATCTGGTGTTTAGGAAGTCTCTGCTGACACCAAACGAACTCGTATTGTGTAGATCTAAGTTAAAATTAGATGTTTTGAAGAAAAAAGATGAAGATTTTCATAAAGAATGGGTTTGATGAAAACGAAGGCTATGCCTTGTGCCAAAATCGTTGTAAACCTTTGTAGATCGTTGATAAACGTTGTTGCAGTGAAATCGGGTCGATTCTACTTAGAACATGAAGGTTTCGGGTTGGGAGAGCTCTGGGCGAACTTGCAGCAAGTTCAAATGAGTGAACAGAGCTTGGTATTTATAGTAGAAGGCAAAAATGCGAGCTGATGAGACCAAGTTCGGTCGAACTTGTTAGATTTTCAAGGATGGATGATTAAGTTCGGCCGAACTTGTACATGTATGTACAAGTTCGAGCGAACTTGAGGGAAGCAAAGAATTTCTGGTTACCAGGCACATTCGGGCGAACTTGGCCTGGTGACCAAGTTTCGTTTGCCGATTTTGCGTTTAGAGTTCGTTTGGTTATTCGGTTTACATTAGATAGTTATGTTAAGCGTTAAATTAAAGCGTTAAGAGTTATAGTTGATATAATAGTGCGATTTAGCGATTCGAGAGTGCGAGAGCGATGCGATAGGAGCGTAAAC
Organism: Scalesia atractyloides; assembly: GCA_947069175.1. Lineage (NCBI taxonomy): Eukaryota > Viridiplantae > Streptophyta > Magnoliopsida > Asterales > Asteraceae > Scalesia > Scalesia atractyloides. The sequence goes on along the minus strand of CAMTDV010001633.1, from coordinate 72,933,270 downwards.
ATAACCACAAACACACATAACACATAAATAACATAAAACCACATAAATAACTGCGATTGTGATGCGATGAGATTAGCGATGCGATTCAATAAGCGATTAGATGCGATAATAACGTACAACACCATAATTAATCAACATAAACTTTATTATAAGTCGAATATCAGAATTACAAAAGATAGGTAAACAGGAAAACGAAAAGAAAAGTTAACAATCGAATTTTTGAGTTGTTACAATAAACATGGATTTGATCACCGTTAGGAAGAGGAAAACGAATCATTTTATCGAAGCATACAACTTCAGCATGGTTTTCGCGAAGAAAGTCCATACGTACTATGATATCGAAGCTACCTAACTGCATAGGTATGAGATTGATCGAGAAGACATGGTTGTTGAGATCGAGAGAACAACCACGTAGGACGGAGGTGACGGTAACGGTCCTTCCGGTGGCGACTTCCACATCGAAAGTCTTTGGGAGTTTAGCACACTTAAATCTTAAAACCTTTACGAATTCTAACGATACAAAACAATTATCGACACCTGTCACACCCCGCTTTCCACGTGTAACCCGGTGGGCCCGGATGGGGAGTATCGTGACATATGTTGATATCATTATTACCATACAATACAAGTAACACAGCGGAAGACCAGAATTTGAAAATATTATTACAAGCCGAAAGGTTCAAAGATCAAATACAATGGCTCGTAAAAAAGATCCACAGGCGGATCGAAAATATACACAAAAGATGTTCAACAGACTTTGGGCACATCTAAGGACTTGCAAGATCCTCTTGTGTTGCTACTGAGCAGCTTCCATCCTATTTACGTATTTGTACATGTACTTAATTATTTTGAAAATACGTCAGTTTACACTGGTAAATACAATCAACCGACACATTTTGAAAACCTTTTCAAAATTGATTTAGGTGCACAAGGCACGAAGAATCTTTTTATACTTGGGATAAACTATCTCTCATGTTATCAGTTTTACATAACTTGACAATACATATCGGGACCAAAATCTATGTCGGTTCATGATTAACCGACACACCACTTATTCCCTTATTGGGAAAACCCATATTGGGTTATAAAATTATAACTTATTCCCTTATTGGGAACACCCACATTGGGTAAACCTGTATTGGGTTATAAAATTATTTCTTTAAACCATTTCGCATCTGTCAGGTGTATGCCTACACCCCGCGCTTAGGTCGTGGTCACTTACAAGTAAATGAGTCAAGGATATCCAGGACACGGTCGAATTAACCCCAAATGTTTAAGTCAAGCAATACGAACTAAAACGGGTTATTTGAATTTCCCGACACATAGGTCTTCGAATCCCATACTCGACCATGCGGTAATAATTTACCGTATCCCAAGCCCGTATAGGGAAAATATATTAAGAGTATTTACCTGAGCTTAGCAATCCTTTTAAAATAAGAAATATAATAAGCACAACCGTATCCAATTAAGTAAGCGTAGGTACAGTTTACCAGAAGGCTCTAGTCTGGAATGATGGTATAAATAACTAATTAGAATGCTAACGGATCTTATTTAAGTCATAGACTTAGATCGGCTAGCTTAAAGTATAAAAAATGGTACAATACGCTTGATTAAGCGATGAACGGAATAGAATGTAGTTTAAATCCGACAATCATGGAGACTTGTTTAATATGGGTAAACATATTACATTCTGGATTTTGATAATAAAATGATAAGGTTAAACCCGTTTCGGTTAAATTACATAAACTAGTTACGTAGGCCGAACCGTACGCATATAAGCGAAACCGGGTAACCGGGTGAGTCCTATAAAAGTTCCATATGCCATTATACTTTAAACATGTTGTAACATCAGTAAGATATCAACATGTATGCCCGTTATGGTTTTAAAATAAAGTTACGCCTCAAAAGGGCGTTTTGGTCATTTTATGACTTGTAAAAGAAATTAAGAGCAAACTGATGTAATGGTCATAATCTTACTGTAAAAATAGTTTATTTATGATATTATATCAGTAGGATATCGAGTATGTGTGTGTTTTAGAGTTGAAGACCAAACTATGCCCCGTAAGGGTATTTTGGTCATTTCACACATAGCTTGATAATTTACTTGGGAATCTGAGTTTAGTTGATGTACTTACTGTAATTATATGTAAAATGAGTTTTGAAATCAATAGGTATCAAGTCTTGGTGCTTTAATATGGTTTTAAACCATACTATGCGCCTAAATGGCGATAAAGTCGCTAAATGACGATATTCAAGATGATTAAAGAAAACTGATGTTATGATCAGGTTTATATAACCAAAATAATATATTTAATATATTATAACAGTAGGTAAATGGTTTTGTTATAAAAAGTGTCTTTAATATCATTTTGCATCATAAGGGTAATATCGTCATTTATCGGCATTATACAAAGGCTTGTGCATAACTCAGTTTACAATCTGCTTTTAACATCCCAAGTAATCCTAATTATGATATTACATCAATAGGTAATGAGTTTTGTTGAAGAATTATGTAAAAAAACCATTTTAGATGCCGAAAGGGCATTTTGGTCCTTTAAAAGCATGATTTGCGATAATTAAACAAAACTTGGGTTATGACCAGATTATTGGCATCAAAATAAGTTAGTCATGTTTATACATCAGTACATAATTCATTTGTATGCTCATTTGTAATTAAAACCTTGTTTTTAAGTAAAAGGGCATTTTAGCAAAGTTTGACATAATTAACGGAAACTTGCATAAAAGCTCGGATTACTATGTAACCATGTGATATAACTCCAGAGGGTTATACTACAACTAAACATGGTCACAATGCAACTTAATTTCAGTAGCTAGAGTTGCTAAATCGGGTCAGAACTGAGAGTCAAAGTAGAAGTCAAACTTCACGACTTTCGGTTGCGAACCGACCTTAAACCTGGAATTGACGAGCCGAACATGTTTACACATGTTCTAATAATTATTACCGAGTTGTTTAAGTGTTAAAACATATTTTATAACACCTACATTATCATATATGAATTTATTTTCAAATCTGACCCAGTTTGACTTTTTATTAATAACTTTGACCCGTCAATTGACCAAGCAAACGTGGTAATTAGGAGGTTCCTTTTTTAGGGATTAACACCTACCTAATTACGATCACGTAACCATGTTCGTACCGAACTATGGCTGGACCGTAATGGTCTTAGCTGAAAGTCAAAGCGTTTTTACGTCAACGCTTTGACTTTGGCTTAAAGCCTAATAAAACTTAACAAGAGGAGTTAAGGACACTTACTCAACGTCCTAGCACGAAAATAGAACTAAGTGGAGTCTCTTTATGGTCAGGAATCTCCAAGAAAGCCAGAGCAAGAGATAAGAGATGAGTTTTTGAAATGAGCAAGGATTCAAGGCACACAAGGCCTCTATATATACTTGAAGAGCTTGAACCAGATCATTCCAGGAGTTGGTGATCAGTTTAGGATGAGTAAAAGTGTTAAGGGACGTGTCTTGAGCTTCTAGAGGGTGGCAAACTCGCGTAGATGTGCCAAACATGCAGGCTGCCACGACTCCACATGATGGCTGTCACTGGCACCCTCTCGCGGGGCACGAGAGAGGTAGGCCAGGCCGGTCGCGGCCCGCGACCCGGCTCTGAAACAGCCAAACATGTTTCTTTCTTGTCAAGTTCAGTCCCTCAACCTTACAACTTCGAATAACTTCCATATTCAGCACCTTTGGCCCCTAAAGTTAGGTTTCGGGTATTCATGAACGTATAATTGAACACTATTAAGCTCGGGTTCGTTAAAAGGTCACTCAGAGGCATAGTTTAAGCATGTTGACACGTTTACCCCTCAACTATTTAATTGTTGTTCAGAGGCTATAAAAGAACATAATGAGGCATTTGGTCCCTCTCGTTTTAGCACGTGGCCTACGAGGATTAGCGAGACACGTGTCGGAATTTTATAGGACGGGTTTTTACGAGGTGTTACTGCACCAGTATCAAATAAACATGAAGCATAAATACCATTAACGAGAAACTTACCGTTGACAACATTGTTATCATTCTGAGCCTGGCGGTGATTGAGATTGAAGGCTCTTCCACGCGCAACTTGTTGTTGCTGCTGAGACTGCAGTGGTGGCTGTTGCTGAGGCTGCTGCTGCTGCGGCTCTTGTTTCACGGTGCGGTTTGGGCAAACATTAGCAAAGTGGTTTGGATCACCACACACGAAGCACACTCGTGCCTTTGGAGCTTGCTGCTGGTTGGCTTGAGGAGGAGCAGGTAGAGCTGGAGCTGTTGGAGCCTGAGGAGCTGGCTGACGAGTACCACTACGGCAGCTGACTGTAAAGTGGCCGTAGATATTGCATTTCGTGCAAAAACGGCAATTGCCACCAACGGCATGATGATATGTGCACTTAGGGCACATAGGGTGCGGACCAGTGTACGCACGCTTTGTTGGCGGTTCGTTTGGTGCTGCTGACTGGAGTGGCTGAGGGTTTGCTGGAGCAGTAAGAGCAAAGTTCTTGTTCGGGTTTTCCCTTTTGCGACCATGGCGGCTGTTCTTTGGCTCCCGTTGCTGCTCGGTAGTAGGAGCTGCTGATTCGGTGACTGCCTGATTTGCGACCTTACTGCTTTTAAAGTATCAGACTGAACTCGTTTGTGATTAATCTCGGCGGCTAGCTGGTAGGTCTCATCGATAGTAGCAGGGCGTGCTGCTTGAACAAAGTCAGCGACGCAATCGGGGAGAGCATTGAGGTATTTCTTGATTGCCTTCTCGGTCGTATCCACTTGACCGGGACAGATGATGCTCAACTGTTTGAAGCGAGCGGTGAGACCAGCGTTATCGGGACCATCTTGTTTGATTCCAGAATTCGTTCTCTAACTTCTGGATCTCGTAGGGAGGACAGAATTCCTTGATCATAAATTCCTTAAGTTCTTCCCAAGTGAGTCCGTAAGCTTCGTCGTTCCCACGCCTGTTGTGCTCGGTTGTCCACCAGTCGAGAGCCCTTGATTGAAACACGCCGGTAGCGTTGACAGTGCGTAGAGCCTCGGGACATCCACTCTGGCGGAATGTGACCTCGATAGAGTCAAACCAGTGGAACATGGAACTCGGCCCTTCGGTGCCTGAGAAAGTAAGCGGTCCACATGCTTTGAACTGCTTAAAGCTGAAGTGGGGTTTCGGGGCATCTCCTTTGGAGTCAATTGAAGAGTTGCTGCTTACAACATGGATTTCTGAGACAATTTGCGGGATGACTTTAGCTATCTTCTTGGCTACCATTGTAGCGATGCGATTGTCGGCGTTGCTGCACTGGAGATTCCTTCGGGTGTGCGATCCCATAGAAGACATCTACACGAAGGATTTAGATTAGATGAGATTCGATTATAATAGAATTATGTTTAAATATTTATTATTATTATTATAATTCATACAAGGCACAAAATCACATAAACACGTAGGCACGTAATCACGTAAGCACATAAGCACGTAAGTACATAATCCACGTAAGCACACATTTTGCACGTATTCACCTTCTAATAATAACAATGCGTAGCGCGATACGAGATGCGAGATATAGCGAGATACAAGTGATATATAATAGCGAGATAAGCGAGATAATACCGCGTATGAGGCACACGTCCTCATAGGCGTAAGCGAGTTAAGCGATTAGTTTGGTTTGTGTATTAATTTAGCGTTTTAGATTTCGAGAGCTGTGCAAGTTTGCATACATTTGATGGAGCGTAAATGCGATAAATCGAGAAATCGATGATATGATAAATCATCAAAGCGATAAATCGAATAAAGCGAAAATTCTCAAAATTTTAAACACATAAATATTAATAAACTTGATGATGCGTAAATCGACGATATAGGCTTAAATCAATTGGGAGTGTCCGGGGTTTTGAGCCATTTGACATGCCAAAGTGATTCGACTACCCTTTGCATTTGGATCCACGCTTTGGCCTAATAGATAAACGTTCTCACCGCAAGCGGCTAACGATGTTTACCCTTCTAGTTAATACGTGTTCCAAACCATCGGCATAACCGAGATTTTGATGGGATTGAAAATCGAATTGCGGAATTAGTTACTAAGATGTGGGCTTCACCCCTAACTTAGCAACTTTATTCCTAGATAGAAATGGAGATTTTCGTCGAGGTTTGGATGTCACTCCTAACTCAACGAAGGTATCTCGTGCGAGAGAATGCGCGGAGTGAATGATCTCGTCGAGAGTTCTCGGTTTTCACACCTATTCTCGACTTGATCACTCGTTTGGTGTGATGCGAGCGTTTCCAAGCGTGTATTATTGCATTAGCCTTAGGAAATGCACATTTAAGCATTTATGGCAAGTAGTTTAACATTTAAGTCAAAGATTGGTCAATCGGGTACTTAAACATGCTATTAATCATGGCAATTCTACCTATTATCCTAAAGTTATGGCGCTCTGATACCAATCTGTCACACCCCAACCGATGGCGGAAACATCGGGGTTAGTGGCACTAGGCGACCAGATTGATTTCACAAGATGTTCCATAACAATCATTTAACATATCACAACCTGCTTAATATCCCATACTATTAAACGTAACGTTTAAACAATTATTACAAAACGGAGATTTCTCATAAAATTCAACTGGGTTCGATTTCCCCTAGATTTCGTACATAAGTTCAAAATCTGAAATACATCAACAAACTAACTAACCGAACTAAACTACGCTAAGCATGCAACATCCAAGCTATAAATCCTCAACCTGTTACATACGTTAAAATACAAGTCAATACAATTAAGTAAAGGTGAGCATACGAGTTTGAATAATACTAGCATAGTCGAGAAAGCGTTCGCGAGATAATCTAACTACATATCATGATACACCGAAACATTTCACACAGATTAACATAGGCTTATTTCTCATGCTAACTACCGTGAGAAGGCTTGCGCGTCCATCCTAACTAGACCACGTCGGGTGTAAGCCACACTATAGTACCATACTAGCTAAGGAGACAAGTTAATGAAAATAAGTCCTAGTCACATGTTTCTAGCATCACGTATTGAGCACATATAATCAGATTATTCGCGTGTGATAAACAGTTTGATTTGTGTAATGATTTTGATATAGGAACGTATGTAACACCCAAAAAGTGCGTTAAAGAGAAAATAGGTCAAGTATACTCATTGTGGGTGCGTTTAGGTAAGAGTTCGGGATCTGAGGAGAGTCGAGAAGAGCGCCGGATCAGCCGCATACGCGAACGGAAGTGCATCAGTCTCCAAAAAGCTGAAACAGTTAAGTCTTGGTTGGGCAGTAGACAAGTTCGGGCGAACTTGTGTGTAAACACACAAGTTCAAGCGAACTTGTATGATTTTGCTGAGTTTGGTGCCAAGTTCGGTCGAACTTGGTAAGATTCCTAGGAATCTTGTCAACTTCGGGCGAACTTGTAAGAAAGTCTTACTGGGAAGACAAGTTCGGGCGCACTTGCTTGATTTCTTGGGAAATTAGGCAAGTTCGAGCGAACTTGCGAGAAGATTTGATGAAATTGGCTCAAGTTCGGTCGAACTTGACCCATTTGGGTACAAGTTCGGTCGAACTTGACCTGTTGTGCTGGGGATTCTTGAGCGAACTTGATGTTTTCGGGTCCAAAATCTTGCGTTTTCGCGTCGTTTGCTGAGGAAAATCGAGTGTTCATCCCTCCAGCCCTGTGCTACTAAGCAAACTTAGGTCGGAGAGGTCTTTTAGAGCTGTTTTTGCCGTTTTACAAAAGCGTGGGCTAATCCAGGCGAACTCGGGGTTCGTTCGGGTTAGTCCGGTTTGTGTAAACCAACATAAACGTCCTTGTGCTTCCAGATTTGGGATCTTGAATGATAGATGCTTCGTTTCATACCAGAAAATGAACAAAACATCATCAAAAGTCCGTATCTTGTGTAGAAATCAATGGTTTTCAAAGGTTTTCTCAGATCTATCACTTACAAGCCGAGATCTTGCAGATCTTGTGTTTGGGAAGTCTCTACTATCGCCAAATGAACTCGTATTGTGTAGATCTAAGCTTAAAACAGAAGTTTTTGAAGAAAAAGATGAAAATTTTTGTAAAAGAATGAGTTTTGACGAAAACGAAGGCTATGCCTTGTGCCAAAATCGTTGTAAACCTTTGTAGATCGCTGATAAACGTTGTTGCAGTGAAATCGAGTTGATTCTTACTTAGAACACGAAGGTTTCGGGTTTTGGGAGCTCTGGGCGAACTTGCAGCAAGTTCAAATGAGTGAACAGAGCTTGGTATTTATAGGAGAAGGCAAAATGATGGCTGATGGAGACCAAGTTCGGTCGGGAATTAAGTTCGGTCGAACTTGCTATGTTGGTGAAGGAAAGGATACGTTCGAGCGAACTTTTTAGAGGAAGAAGAGAGTTTGGTTAACCAGTCAAGTTCGGCCGAACTTGGGGTCACCCAAGTTCGAGCGAACTTGACCCAATTGTTGGGTTTCTTCGTTTGTTTCGCGTTAAGAGTTCGTTTGGTTATTCTGTTCATATTAGTTAGTTATATTAAGCGCTATAATAGAGTTTTAAGCGTTATACTTGATATAATAGTGCGACTTAGCGATTCGAGAGTGCGAGAGCGTTGCGATAGCGAGCGTAATTATAACCACAAACACACATAACACATAAATAACATAAACCACATAAATAACTGCGATTTGCGATGCGATGAGATAAACGATGCGATTTAATAAGCAATTAGATGCGATAATAAGGTACAACACCAAAATTAATTAACATAAACTTTATTATTAACTGAATCTCGGGATTATAAAAGAAGTACAACGATAAAACAAAGAAAAAGATAACAACGAATTTTCGAGTTGTTACACAACCTCCCGACATTTTTTTTGAAAAAAATAACACATGTAATATACATCTTTTTAAGAGTTTTGAGAAAAAAAAAGCGCCGAGTGGATATTTAAAAAAAATAAACAAAATGCAGCAACTTTTGTCTAACACATGTTAGTGATGAAAGTTGCTGAAACTTGTTTATTTTTTTTAAAAAATATCCGCTCGGCGCTTTTTTGATTTGTTTTGGTTCAAAACTCTTAAAAACATGTATATTACATGCGTTATTTTTTTCAAAAAAAATGTCGGGTTTTCTATCTAACCTTATACTATAATATATATATATATATATTACTAGCTTATACAACGTAAATTCTATACAAAATTAAAAAGATATGGGCCCCTGAGGGTTTAGGCCCCATGCTGTCGCCCACCCCGCACCCCTCCGGGCAGACCTTAACCCATGGTTAAAAAAAGAAGAAGAAGCAAAAAACAAGAACAAAAGCATAATTCTACGGTTACTAAAGATTCAACAAGCAATTTTTAAGTGAAGTACAAAAGACTTAAATAAATTTAATTAGGCATGTTATTGCTCTTGGTAAGCAACTACTATGTTTTGAGCAAGGGTAGAGGGTGAATACACATTTTCTTAACTTTAACAACCAATTTTCATGTAACAAGTACTAGACATGTTAAGATGAATGTCATTTATACTAGTAAATTACAACTATTGTTAAATGATCAATTTATACCCAAAAAATTTATATAAAAGATCATCATGTAAGATTAAATATAATTATTATGTTATATTTAAGTGTGTAGTCATTATAATCATTTGTATTATATAGATCAAAATATATTATACATATAATATAATTCATTGGTAATTTAATAACTAATTAGGTTTCTCCTTGGGTGTATATTAGGAGATTACTATAGAGGAAATAAGGTTAGACTCTCATAACATCGTACACAAAAATCGTCTCCCCTCTCTCTCCATAATCACGAAATCCTAACCCTAGCTTTCGGTACTACCATCAAGAATATACATCTTAAACGGAACCAGATCAAGTTAACAATCATGTCGAACTCTCTGGCTGCGTCTGTGTCTGGATTCTCTGTTGGCCTGACTGTTGTAAGAGGTATGATTTACATGTTTTCCATTATGTTTAAACAGAACTGATCAATACATCTAGACAAGATGTCTAAGAGTCACGTGATATGTTAAAGATAGTAGAAAAGTCGTGCAAGTTCTAAACGATATCAAATTAAAGATATATCCATACTTCAGTATTTAGATTGTTGTAATTAATAAAAAAAGCTCATACCCAGGTGACCTACATACCCACTAAGTTTCAAAAATTTAACAAATACATGGGTTCGATTCTCCTTCTTACTCTTTTTTTTTAAATTAAACACTCAACAAAGTCACAAACAAAGTTTGAGTATAACAGAGGGTCCCACCACCTCTAATCAAATGAAGACCACCATTGGTCCATAGAGATTCTATTTATTTATTTTTCTATTAATTAGCACTTTAAATTGAAGGGTTCTTTGTGCTTTGCTGATTATACTTGTTAGATAGCCAAGACTAGAATCTTCAATATTCATAAAATCTTCATGTTATTTTAGAACATGTCAAAACTAGGATTCAGATCACAAACATTTAAACGTATCAATAGAGATTAGGTAAATAAATGGAAAACACCAAAGCGGTTAAGTACCGACAAAGGCACCATACTAATACAGAAGTATTTTGTCGTTATTTGTAAGTATTAATTTAGAATTTGTGACTAGTATTGTTCAAACTTGAATTATAGGGCTAGTGGATCGGAAAATTTAACGTCTTGTGAGAAATTTGACCCGACCTGAAAACTTTAATGTTTGGTTGTAAGAAGCTTTGCCATAAAAAAAGGTGAACCCATAGAAATTTTTTTTGGATCCGTCACTGCTCATACCCACTTGCTAAAATAAGAGTATAACATAATAAAAAAATCGATCAACTAATTTTGTAAATAATGTTTACTATCACGACTAACTAATATAGCCGTTTTGGTGTTATCGAAGATGCAAACAAATAAGTTCAAAGTTAAAATCTAATGGTTCTCTGAAAATGTATTTTGATACTTGTACAATTACATATTGTAACGCTCCACTTTTTCATAACTTTCCTTAATTAGAAAGCTTGTATTCTATTTTTATTTTTTGGGAAACTTGTATTTCTTGTAATCGTATTTCGTTTCGTATCCTTGTAATCCGAGACTTCGACTGTAATAAAATTAATTATTTCATACGTATTATACTTCGTTTATTATTACTTTTTTTACGTGCCTAAACATTCTATACATTTGATACATACTCGTACCCTTGAAAACACATGCATAACTTACAATCAATACATGACCCTAGATATCCTATACATGCGAACACTTGATTATACGTTCATAATACACAACCTATACTTTTACTTTATATAAACTTAATACTTAATTTCATGTAGTTTTTTTTTATTTTATATGCTTAATAAGTTACATGTCATGTAATAATTTTACATATTATATATTATATTATTCAACATAAAGTTGCCAATATATAAAAGTTGTTAGCTGATTTTTTTTTTTTTTTTGACCAAAGGCCTTGCGGCCGATCATGTTTCAGTTCTAATTCTTTTCCTTGTTCCCATTATTCCCACCTAGAAGCATTAAAACATTATAATAAGGGATAAAATGGACAAAAATGAAAGTTATACAGCTGGTCTCGGCCAGCATCATGCGCACCAACAGGGCAGTCCATGCCCAGCCCGAAATCAGCCTTCATTGGTTGGTTTTTGGCTCCAATCTCCCACCTACTTATATTTATAACACACTTAAACTCTAACCCTAATCCTGCTCCTATAAAACTCAAGGATTCTCCAAGCTTTTTCCACTTTCCAACTCTATCAAACACTCTCAAATTAGTCCATAATCAGTTGTTAATCAGAAGTTCGAGCAGAATCATCTTGCTTCACTAAAGTGAGCATGACTCACTCAATACTTAGTCTTTTTCATCCATTCTTTTTCCCACTTACTTGGAACAACCTTAGAAACATTTCCACATGTTTTTCATGAAAAACCAAGCTCTGGAATGTCACCAAAAGGCTCCAAAGTCGACTGTAACTTTCTTGTTTAAACAAAACTCCTTCAAACTTATGTTTTACCTCAAACAAACTTGCGTACTTGTGCTCCTAATCAAGTTTATGATTAGTAAGCATAACCAAGGTTGTTTCACATGAAATATGAGAGGTTTTACCACTCCAAACTTTCTGTTTTGCATGAGCTTTAAGCTCACAAGTGATGCCAAGTCTTGAACTTGAAGGTAGTGTGACTATAAGGTTAGCTTAGGCTACCCTACATCTAAGTCCACACATCACTTGATGATTTCTCATCTCTATCATAAGTAGTTTTCTAGTTGAAAGTAATACGACCCCGTCTAGCCTTCGATGTGCGTCGACGCCGGCTCACCGGGTTGTAGATTACTTGGCTACTTAGTATAGCGATAACATGTAATTTCATTTCCTTTATTATACTTGTTCTTGACCCTCCTTGTTGTCTATGACAACTTGTGTAGTGTTGAACTTACGTGAGGTTCCCAAATGGATGGTTATACCACCTATCTCCTACATGACTTCCATGATATTATTGTTAGTTTGACTTATGATAAATATATATGGACTATATAATACACTAAAAACTGAACCCTTGATGATGACTAAATAATCATATGTCAAGTAACTAAGTTTAATCACCAAAGTGTTTAGTTCCTCGTTACGATTCTAATAGGTGTTACAACCTATGAAATCACATAAACCCTAATGGGTTCTCATAGTGTCAAAACGAGTGCTAGACCTTGGTGAATATTTTCGTATATTCCATCAACATCCAATACTCACACCTACGTTTTCCTCTTGTAGGATAACTCGGTGTTCCTCCCACAACTAAACAACCCTTCACGGATTCAACAAGTTGGAAAGCTTGCAAAACCGTGAGTATACTCGAACCCCCTTTTTTACGTTTAACACTTTTGGGGTGTAACATGTTTACATATCTTAAACAACACTAAACTTATGCTTCATTACTTGCACAAACAATCCGTTATACATGAACGCTTTGATACGTATGTTATGCTTATACTAGGACCGAACGTATGTGATACCATAGTCATTAGCTTATTTTAGCCTCCATTTGACATGTATAGCACTATAGGAGTAATGCACCGCCCGTGAACGAGTGGTCATGTTGAATTATTTATACTAGTTGCGTAAACAGATGGTTTGACTAGAAATATCGTGTCACACCCCGACCCGCAGCGGAATAAGAGTCGGGGCATAATTGGTTATCACCAAAGCTCATGACATTTACTATTATGTTTCATATTTAATAAAGTCAAAGTTACATTTTCAAATATCCAAACATGTTCATTCAATACAAAGGAAATAAACCAAACATAACAATCCCAACTCTAAAACGTTTTATTCTTCTAGTCTAAGTCCTATGTGCTCCTAGCTGCTGCTGGTTCACCTGTATCATGTGTAAAATGGGAGTTTTTGGGTCAACATAAGTTGGCGAGTGAACCTTATTAGATAAACATTTATTAATAAATTAATTGTTAGTTTATCAATGAAAATTTGTGCATAATCATAGATGAGCAAATGTAAATAATCAAGCAATGGCAAATAGCAGTCACAACTATAACATACAATAACACATGACAGCATACATGAACATACCAACATCATACTGTAAATAACATAAATGAAACTGTGCGATCAAGGCTCAATCAAACGGAGCCGATCGTATTGCATGTACTGAAAATGAAAATGTCTGTGCGATCAAGGCTCAATCAAACGGAGCCGATCGTATGTGGGCACGCCAGGTTCAACCGCATAATAAAATGGGGAACATGCTCAACGCTCATAATGTAATGGGGAGCGGCGGCCTATGAAATTGCATGTACTGAATAATAAATTGCATCCAATAATAACTACTTAACAGCAACAAACTGAATACACAAGTTCATGATATGATGTATGCACAATGGTTTAGTAATAATATATATATACAAAGACACATGATACACCCCAAAACGTGATTAAAACGGGGAATTTGTAAGATTCACTCACATTGGATGCGTTGGATTGGAGATGGTGAGATGTGCACGAATTAGATGAGCGGATCAACGAGGAATACTAACCTAAATAATAATGGAAAAATATATTAAATGGGTGGATTTTATTAAGGATTTTAATGAAATTTTTAGATGAATTTTTGTGAGTTTATGGCTATTTTCTATCTTTAAAAATGTTATTTTTAAGTATTTTTAATTGATTTTTAAATTAAATTAAATAATTAAAAATATATAAAAAAAATTGTTTATTTAGCGTTGACCGTTGACCGTTGACCGGTTCGGTCAGCGAATTAATCTGCGCCGGGTGAGGCTCGAACCGGCGACCTCCCGTACGCGTGCACGCAGCTCTACCAACTGAGCTACGTGTCTAACCCGAAATAATCTTGTTTTTATTTATATTTATACACTTATTCAATTTAACCGAATTTCCTTTATTTGCAAAAACATTTTAATTCAATCGGACCGGTGCTCGTGACGGGTTTCGAACGCGAGACGTGTGGTTCATGTTGCACACAGTCCACCGCTGGACTGTGTGTCTAACCTGGTTATTATCTCGGTTTTTATTATACTTAACAACTAACTGGGTTATCCCGATTTAGTTTAAACAAAAAGGCCTTTTATTATGCAAGGAGTGCGTATAGCAGGAATCGAACTCGGGACGTGCGTTTGTATTTTGCACACAGTCCACCGCTGGACTGTGTGTCTAACCCGTTTATAATTCCGATTTTAATTAACCTTATGTTATGTTGCGTCTTCATCTTCTTCGTTGATTTTACACGGACAAACATATTCCGACTGTTATGACCGATTTATGACTTATACGCTTTTCAGACATTACAAGTAATTTAAAAGTAAAGAATGGAGAGAGTTTGGGGAAAAAGATGTACCGATTGAGGTTGTTCACAGAATTCCGGCGGAGGTTCGTCGGTACTGAAAGTGAACTCCGGCTGTTGAAATCAATTAACAGCTTTGTTCGATTATTTAAGAAGTTGAGTCACTTAAACAAGGTTTAACAGAAGTTTGGGAGATCATACCCGTTCACAGTGTGATTCCGGCAGTTTCAGGAGTTTTCCGGCGAAGGTAAGATTTTCGATAAACGTTGACTAGGATCGATTCTGATGGTGGAGTTGTGTTAGTGACTGATTAATCACATGATTGAAACAGAAAGAGTCGGAGAAAATACCGTGTGGATGTGAGTCCCGGTTTTCCGGCGACTTGCAGATTTTTTCCGGCGATTAGATTTAAGCTTCTCTGGTGGACTGTAAGGTTGCGGAAATGCAATTGGAAGCTTTGCGGAGTGTTTTGAGTCGCAGGAAGAGTCTATGATTGAAGTAGTTCGAGAATTGACAACTTTCGGTTATTAAACCGATCTACTTCCGAATTCAAGTTACACTCATGGCAGCATTGATTGAAATCGTCCGTTTATCGGTTATATTCACTGAATCGAGAGTATCCAAATCGACTTTGGGTGTTTGATAACCGATTTCAGTTACAATTTGTAAAATCGAATGATTTACCTTAGTCCATAAAACTTATTTGTTTCCTAAAGATGACAGAAAACAAACAAGTGGCGGAGTGGTCTTGTGATTGAGTGTTAAGTTGTTGAAGGGTGTCTTGGCTGACCCGGGTTCGAGTCCCGGCAACGTTATATTTTTTTTTATTTTTTTTATTTTAACTTTTCATCAAATATAATTTTTATAGTTTAGTTTATTTATTAATTATGTATTGTTTTAAATCAAAATAATCATAAATATTCGACATAACTTTTATAACTTGATATTCGATTACAAAACGGAGCGGGTTTTGAAAACCCGATTTTTTACAAATGTTACATTATCCCCTACTTTTAGGAATTTCGTCCCGAAATTTAAGTAGTTGAAGTAGTAGGAAAAAGATGCGGGTATTTTTCACGCATTGAGTCTTCACGTTCCCAAGTAAACTCAGGTCCCCGTTTCGACTCCCAGCGTACCCTAACAATTGGAATGCGACTTCGTCGAAGACGCTTCTCCCCGTAGTCCATGATCTCTACTGGTTTTTCAATAAAATGCATAGATTCATCAATCTGAATATCTTCCAGCGGAATATGGAGATTCCCATCAGCGAGGCACTTCTTCAAGTTCGACACGTGGAATGTGGGATGAATCCTGTTGAGTTCTTCTGGTAAGTCAAGCTTGTATGCTACAGGACCTACTCTTTCGAGTATCTTGAAAGGTCCTACGTAACGAGGTGCTAGCTTCCCCTTTTAACCAAAACGAACTACTCCCTTCCACGGTGATACTTTTAAAAGCACATGATCACCAATGTTAAACTCTAAGGGCTTCCGTCGTTTATCTGTATAACTCTTTTGACGACTTTGAGCCGCTAGAAGATTGTTTCGAATTTGATGAATCTTGTCTGTGGTTTCTTGGATCAATTCTGGACCAGTAATTTGTGCTTCCCCAATTTCGTGCCAACATACAGGAGTTCGGCACTTACGACCATATAAGGCTTCAAAAGGTGCCATGCCGATGCTCGAATGATAGCTGTTGTTATACGAAAATTCAACTAATGGTAGGTGGGCGTCCCAATTTCCCTTGAAGTCTATGACACATGCTCTAAGCATATCTTCAAGAGTTTGAATGGTGCGCTCAGACTGTCCATCAGTTTGAGGATGATAGGCGGTACTGAGATCTAATCGTGTGCCCATAGCGGATTGTACTGCTTGCCATGTTCGTGAAGTGAAACGACCATCACGATCAGAAATAATACTTAATGGTACCCCATGCCGGCTTACGATTTCGTTGATACAAATACGTGCAAGCTTTTCGTTCTTGAAATCTTCGCGGATAGGAATAAAGTGAGCTGATTTTGTAAGTCGGTCTATAATCACCCATATAGTGTCATACCCACCAGAAGTGCGAGGTAACCCGGTAATGAAATCCATGGTTATATTTTCCCACTTCCATACAGGTATTTCCGGTTGGACTAGAAGTCCTGATGGTCTTTGGTGTTCAGCCTTCACCTTGGAACATGTGAGACACTTGGAAACAAAAACGGCAATATCCTTCTTCATTCCAGGCCACCAATAGGTGTATCGTAGGTTTTGATACATCTTATCGGCTCCTGGGTGTATAGAATATCGCGTTTTGTGAGCTTCATTCATAAGAGTTTCACGAAGATTGTTGTGGTTAGGAATCCAGATACGATCTAGGTAATACAGGATACCGTCTGATTTAGTTTCAAGTTTTAGCTCGGCTCCACAGGACATCTCCTTTCGTACATCTTCTTCTGTTATTGAAACGTGTTGGGCTTCTCGAATTTGATCTTTAATGTCGGTTATAATTTGCGAACATAGAAGATGAATGGAGTTCGCATAACCCTTTCGACTAAGTGCATCAGCCACCACATTTGCTTTACCAGGGTGGTATCTAATTTCACAGTCGTAATCATTTAGAAGTTCGACCCATCTTCGTTGCCTCATATTTAACTCTTTTTGATTGAAGATATGTTGAAGACTCTTGTGGTCAGTGTATATTTCACACTTAGTACCATAGAGATAATGTCTCCATATCTTAAGAGCGAATACAACGGCTCCAAGTTCTAGGTCATGAGTGGTGTAGTTCTTTTCATGCGTCTTAAGTTGTCTCGAGGCATAAGCTATGACTTTTCCTCTTTGCATGAGAACGCAGCCTAATCCTTGCCCTGACGCGTCGCAATAGACTACAAAATCATCACAACCTTCAGGAAGAGTGAGGATTGGTGCATCACAAAGTTTTTGTTTAAGAGTTTGAAAAGCTTCTTCTTGCTTGGGTCCCCATACGAAAGGCTTTCCCTTATGAGTTAAAGACGTGAGTGGCACAGCAATGCAAGAGAAGTTTGAAATGAACCGACGATAATAGCCAGCTAGTCCAAGAAAAGATCTTACTTCAGTTGGTGTACGTGGAGCTTGCCATTCTTGAACTGCTTTGATCTTTGAAGGGTCAACATGTATTCCCTTGTCATTGACTACATGCCCGAGGAATTGCACCTCTTTTAACCAGAATTCACATTTAGAGAACTTGGCATAAAGCTTTTCCTTTTCTAGAAGTGCAAGAACGAGTCGAAGATGACGCTCATGATCAGCTTTAGATTTTGAATAAATAAGAATATCGTCGATGAAAACTAAAACAAATCGATCAAGGTAAGGTTTGCAGACTCTGTTCATTAGGTCCATGAAGACAGCTGGTGCGTTGGTTAATCCAAACGGCATAACCATGAATTCATAGTGGCCATAACGAGTTCGAAAAGCAGTCTTAGGGACGTCTTCTTCATGCACTCTAAGTTGATGATAGCCAGATCGAAGATCGATTTTCGAAGAGCAGCTGGCACCTTGTAGTTGGTCAAGAAGATCATCAATGCGAGGTAAAGGATAGCGATTTTTGATGGTTAACTTGTTGAGCTCTCTGTAGTCGATGCACATACGAAAAGATCCATCTTTCTTCTTTACAAAGAGAACAGGTGCACCCCAAGGCGACGAGCTAGGACGTATGAATCCCTTGTCAGTCAACTCTTGTAATTGACTGGCTAGCTCTTGCATTTCAGAGGGGGCTAACCTATATGGAGACTTTGCAACTGGTGTAGCACCAGGTATAAGATCAATACGAAATTCGACGTCTCTATTTGGAGGAAGTCCTGAAATGTCGTCAGGAAAAACTTGTGGGAAGTCTTTTACTACAGGAATGTCTTCAAGTTTCTTCTCTGTGGTTCCCTTTTTGATGATATGGGCTAAAAACGCGACATAATTCTTGCGAAGATATTTTTGAGCTTGAAGACAAGACATTAAGCTGAGCCCTTTCGACGAGGTTTCTCCAATGATTCGAAGAGTCTGACCGTTTGAAAGAGGAATACGAATAAATTTTTCACGACATACAACTTCCGCCTGATGTTGACTGAGCCAATCCATACCGATTATGATGTCAAAACTTCCCAGCTTCATAGGAATAAGGTCGACTGAGAAATCGTGGTCGTTTAAGGTGAGTGTACAGTTGCGTAAAATAGAGTCTAATGAAACTGGTTTCCCATCCGCAACTTCTGCCGTTATGGATTCCGCGAGCTTATCCCGATTTTTGTTTAAGATAGGTTCAAATTCTAAAGATACAAAACTTCTATCCGCACCAGTATCAAATAACATAGAGGCATATCTACCATTTATAAGGAACGTACCGTTGACCACATTGCCGTCAGCTCTGGCCTGGTTAGCGTTGATATTGAAAGCTCTTCCTCTTGCAGGTGGAGGAGCTTGGTTCGCTTGATTCACTGGGTTGGCTTGGGCCTGAGCATGAATAATATTAACCAGCCTTGGACATGTGTTTCTGAAATGACTTGGGTCGCCGCAATTGAAGCAAGCCCGCATAGGTTGGCCCATAGGATAATTGGGTTGGTAGTATGTTTGAGCTAAATGTTGGGTGGGTGGAAATGGTAGGGGTTGTTGGGCTTGACCCATTAACTGTTGGTGGGTTTGGCTTAAAGGTTGGTGGCAGTTTGTTCGTTGAGGCATGCGGCAGGTTTGAACAGTATGTCCTGCGCGACTGCAGCCGCTGCAGTATTGGAAAGGATGATCAGGGGAATGGTGATATTGGCAACGGTTACATTTTGGTAACGGGCCAGTGTAGTGTCTTCTGTATGGTGCGGGTGAAGGAGTGACTTGAGTAATGGGTGCAGCAGGAATAGGGGTGTTGGTTTGGGTAACTGCAAAATTTCTGGTGTTACGCTTCCTCTTGTTAGCAAACTTAGAGGAAGGAATGGGGTGGTTTGAAGTTTGTCCCTCAACAGGGGCTTTCTTCTTCTCTTCTTTGAACTTCCCGTTGCGAATTCGGTTTTCGGTCAGTTCAGTTGCTAACTCCATAGCAGCTTCAAGTGTTACTGGTGAAACGCTGAGAACTGAATCTTGGATTTTCGAGGGAAGTCCTCGAATATAATGCTCGATCAGACGATAGGTTGGAGTGAATAAATTTGGAACCATTTGGTTCAACTCCAAGAACCTCTTGTTGTAGGTAGAGTGATCACCCTCCTTTTGCTTTAGAGCATGAAATTCATCCTCCAACTTCTTAATTTCACTTCTAGGACAGAAACGCCTAGTCATGATTTCCCTTAACTCCTCCCAAGTTAAGGCCATCGCATCTTCAGTTCCCCTCTTCCCTTTCTCAGTATTCCACCAAGTGAGAGCTACTCCAAGTAGTCTCCCGGTGGCGTATCGAACCTTGCGATCCTCAGGACAATCGCAGTTTAGGAAGGTGTTTTCCATCTCTTCGAACCAATGTAGGAGAGCAGTGACACCCTCGGTCCCTTCAAATTTAGGAGGATCACAGGACTTAAAATGTTTGTAAGAGCACTTGTTGGTAGGAGGGTTGTCGATGTTCTGGTCCTGTTGTTGGGGAGGGTTAGTAGGATTTGTAGCAAGGGCTTGTTGTACTTGTACCACAATGTCAGGCAATATCGTGGCCATTTGTTTCGCGATCTGAGTGGCCAAACATTCCTGAGACCTTCCCTGTCACACCCCGACCCGCAGCGGAAAAGGTGATCGGGGCATGATTGGGTTATCATCAAAGCTCATGACATTTATTATGCGTTTCATATTTATTAAATACAATTTAATGGAAATTTACAATAAATGTTACAACATGTTCTAGCTATCAATCTAAGCATCTTTGTTCTCTTCTAAGGCATTTCCTATGTTTTCTTTGCTTCAACCTGTTCACCTGTATCATGTGTAAAAAGGTTTTGGATCAACATAAAGTTGGCGAGTGAATCCTATGGAAAAACATTTGAACAAGTTTATTAAATTGATTATGAAATATGTGCACAACCAAACATGAGTAAAAATAGATGTAAAGTTATTCAACAATCATAAGATATTAAATGAAGCACACATGAACAATAATGGAACATTTAGAGGCACGCGTTGCTCAACTCGTCTCTCACGAGGAACTGATGGGCCTAATGAATGAATCGCATAAACATGATCATATGAATGACACAACCACAAACAATATAAACTCAATGATACACACATGAACAATAATGAATTGGTTTTGAGGCACGCGTTGTTCAACTCGTCTCCCATGAGGAACTGATGGGCTTAATGAATGAGTTTCATATAATTTGACAAAAGGAAATAAGTAATCACAACAATATAAACAATCTAAGTTTAGATCATGATGTGGTATGGCACAAGTTTAAATAAACAAGTTAATTATTTTTATAACACATGACACACCCCAAAACGTGTAATTTAAAAGGGGGAGTTGTAAGATTCACTCACAGTGGGTGCGTTCGGTTGATGATGTTGAATGCACGCGAAGTGGTTTTAACCACGAGTGAGATTAACCTAGATAAATCGCATTATGGTTTGGTAAGTAAACGGATTTTATTAATCTATTTTAGTAGGATTGTTGGGTGTATTTTTGTGAGTTTAAGGCTATTTTCTAACCTTAAAAATGTTATTTTTAAGTATTTTTAATTGATTTTTAATTAAAAATAATTAAATAAAAATAATAAAAAAATTTGATTTTTTTTGCTACAGTGACCGTTGACTTTGACCGGTTGACCGTTGACTGACCGTTGACCGGTTCGTATGCGTATTGTTGTGCGCTGAGTGAGGCTCGAACCCGAGACCTCCCGTACGCGTGCACGCAGCTCTACCAACTGAGCTACGTGTCTAACCCGTCATATATCCGTTTTTAATTATATTTATATATTAATTAATTTAAACAGAAAATCCTTTTATTAAAAACGATTTAATTCATTCGGACCGGTGCGCTCCACAGGTCTCGAACCCGGGACCTGTGGCTTGCGTAACACACATTCCACCGCTGGACTGTGTGTTTGACATGTTAACTAATCTGATTTTTATTTTACTTAAATACAAATTAAGCATTTTCATTTATGCCGTATTTAAAAAGTTTGAATAATGGTCCGAATCGATGCAGTAGACCGGACTCGAACTCGTGTCCTGTGATTAAACATACACACAGTCCACCGCTGGACTGTGTGTCTAACTTGGTTATTATTCCGGTTATTAATATACTTAACATACACCTGTGTGACTCCGGTTCAGTTTAACAAAAAAATCATTTTTATTAAGGCAGCGTGTGTGGAACAGGATTCGAACTCGAGACCTTTCTGTGTTTAATGTGCACACAGTCCACCGCTGGACTGTGTGTCTAACCCGAGTAATATCTTGATTTTAATTATTCTTATACGTTTACCGCACTTCATCTTCTTCGTCTGATTTTTAACCAGAATCGATAACTGACTGGTTAAATGTTTTAATCGGTTTCTTAGCGTGTTTCAGTTCATTACGGTGAGATATAAGTGAAAAGAAAAAGAAATTAGGCGAAGAGGTATACCGACTATCTTCCTCTGTTTTCCGGCAGAACTCCGGCGACAGCAATCCCTTCCGGCGACGAGTGTCTTGCAGCAGCGAGTCTCCAGGAAGCTTACAAAGGGTGTGGGTATCTCCGGTATAAGCTCAGGGGGTTCAGTAAGGCTCAGGAATGGGGAAACCGGTTTTCTGGCGACGAACAGAAAAATTCCGGCGAGAGAGTTTTCGCCGAGAAAAGGTGTGGTTTTGAGCGAAAGTGTTTGCAGAGGTTCGAGGTGGTTTTTATAGGGCAAATCGTCGATGTATTTGGCCCGATTTCCAACTGGATTCGTTGGTTATGAAAACTCCGGCGGTTATAACTTTGGTCGCGGACTCAGACGTCGGTTATAACCGATGTCTTAGTAAATGTTTACGTTATAACGGAAGTTGTCGTTAAAACTCGCGAGATTACCGGGATTTCCGACGACTGAACTTTTGGGCGCCGGTTTTGAATTCGGAACGTCAAGATATGAATTAAATGATCTTAATAGTTAACAAAAGACATCAGTGGCGCAGTGGTTTGTGTGTTGTGTGTTAAGTCTGTTTGAACCGTGACTCGGCGACTGACCCGGGTTCGAAACCCGGCAGGGACATTTTATTTTTATTTTGCGATTTTCAACAATTTTTCAAAAACTAAATATGTATTCCCGTATAATAATTGATTATGTATCGTTTAAAATTATTTTGGGCATTTAATTCGCAACGAAAATTTTAACTGACTGTTCGGTTGATAAACGGAGCGGGTTTGGTAAATCCGTTTTTGACGGATGTTACATTCCCGATCTTTTACCCCTTCGTTGCTGTCTAGACGACATCTACAGGATCATAAAATGAGAAGATTGTGAGTTTATGGTGTCTTTTTAGGTGTCATGTGTCTTTAAGAAAATGAAAATAACATAAATATCAATAATGCAACTACATCCATAGGATGTCTTGGGTTCGCTCATGTTGGGCCTCAAATGTCCCCCATACCTTCACCTACATAGTCATGTGGGCCCCCATGGCTATTGGCTTGGTAGGATTCACATTAGTATTGGCAATTTAAAACTCGCATCCCCCGAATGCAAACCACAAAATATGTTCATGAGATGTTTGGTCAGAACGTGTCCAGGTGTAGACACAATGACAACTCAAAGTGGGATTAGCTCACACGACGTTTGGTATAGCATGATTTGGCCTAATAGGTACTTCGTACTCTCATCGTTAGTCCCCAGGTAGGCAAACTGGTCCTTTATTTTGGATTTATACGAATGCCAGCCTAGACAGGACGTTCCGACTACCGGTACTGGTACCCTTCCAGTTACTACATGCCCGTCATGAGAACTCACTTTGATGAGATTTGAAAACACGAAAATCATTGTAAAAACAATCATGATGTGGTGTGTGCTTTCATGGATGTGATATGTTATGAGCATACGATTTCATGATAGGCATTATATGATAATACATACTTATGAACATGCTTGCACATTATCAAATGTAACATTTAACATAAAACATATAAACATCATGAAATTTGGCATATAACACACAAAATTCTTATAAGTTTCTAATCGACTATAGTATAGGCTCTAAGGGTCTAATAACCTATCCTATATCCCTATAGTCATGGCTCTGATACCAATCTGTCACACCTCGACCCGCAGCGGAATAAGAGTCGGGGCATAATTGGGTTATCACCAAAGCTCATGACATTTACTATTATGTTTCATATTTAATAAAGTCAAAGTTACATTTTCAAATATCCAAACATGTTCATTCAATACAAAGGAAATAAACCAAACATAACAATCCCAACTCTAAAACGTTTTATTCTTCTAGTCCAAGTCCTATGTGTTCCTAGCTGCTGCTGGTTCACCTGTATCACGTGTAAAATGGGAGTTTTTGGGTCAACATAAGTTGGCGAGTGAACCTTATTAGATAAACATTTATTAATAAATTAATTGTTAGTTTATCAATGAAAATTTGTGCATAATCATAGATGAGCAAATGTAAATAATCAAGCAATGGCAAATAGCAGTCACAACTATAACATACAATAACACATGACAGCATACATGAACATACCAACGTCATACTGTAAATAACATAAATGAAACTGTGCGATCAAGGCTCAATCAAACGGAGCCGATCGTATTGCATGTACTGAAAATGAAAATGTCTGTGCGATCAAGGCTCAATCAAACGGAGCCGATCGTATGTGGGCACGCCAGGTTCAACCGCATAATAAAATGGGGAACATGTTCAACGCTCATAATGTAATCGGGAGCGGCGGCCTATGAAATTGCATGTACTGAATAATAAATTGCATCCAATAATAACTACTTAACAGCAACAAACTGAATACACAAGTTCATGATATGATGTATGCACAATGGTTTAGTAATAATATATATATACAAAGACACATGATACACCCCAAAACGAGATTAAAACGGGAAATTTGTAAGATTCACTCACATTGGGTGCGTTGGATTGGAGATGGTGAGATGCGCACGAATTAGATGAGCGAATCAACGAGGAATACTAACCTAAATAATAATGGAAAAATATCTTAAATGGGTGGATTTTATTAAGGATTTTAATGAAATTTTTAGATGAATTTTTGTGAGTTTATGGCTATTTTCTATCTTTAAAAATGTTATTTTAAGTATTTTTAATTGATTTTTAAATTAAATTAAATAATTAAAATATATAAAAAAATTGTTTATTTAGCGTTGACCATTGACCGTTGACCGTTGACCGGTTCGGTCAGCGAATTAATCTGCGCCGGGTGAGGCTCGAACCGGCGACCTCTCGTACGCGTGCACGCAGCTCTACCAACTGAGCTACGTGTCTAATCCGAAATAATCTTGTTTTTATTTATATTTATACACTTATTCAATTTAACCTAATTTCCTTTATTTGCAAAAACATTTTAATTCGGACCGGTGCTCGTGACGGGTTTCGAACGCGAGACGTGTGGTTCATGTTGCACACAGTCCACCGCTGGACTGTGTGTCTAACCTGGTTATTATCTCGGTTTTTATTATACTTAACAACTAACTGGGTTATCCCGATTTAGTTTAAACAAAAAGGCCTTTTATTATACAAGGAGTGCGTATAGCAGGAACCGAACTCGGGACGTGCGTTTGTATTTTGCACACAGTCCACCGCTGGACTGTGTGTCTAACCCGTTTATAATTCCGATTTTAATTAACCTTATGTTATGTTGCGTCTTCATCTTCTTCGTTGATTTTACACGGACAAACATATTCCGACTGTTATGACCGATTTATGACTTATACGCTTTTCAGACATTACAAGTAATTTAAAAGTAAAGAATGGAGAGAGTTTGGGGAAAAAGATGTACCGATTGAGGTTGTTCACAGAATTCCGGCGGAGGTTCGTCGGTACTGAAAGTGAACTCCGGCTGTTGAAATCAATTAACAGCTTTGTTCGATTATTTAAGAAGTTGAGTCACTTAAACAAGGTTTAACAGAAGTTTGGGAGATCATACCCGTTCACAGTGTGATTCCGGCAGTTTCAGGAGTTTTCCGGCGAAGGTAAGATTTTCGATAAACGTTGACTAGGATCGATTCTGATGGTGGAGTTGTGTTAGTGACTGATTAATCACATGATTGAAACAGAAAGAGTCGGAGAAAATACCGTGTGGATGTGAGTCCCGGTTTTCCGGCGACTTGCAGATTTTTTCCGGCGAATAGATTTAAGCTTCTCCGGTGGACTGTAAGGTTGCGGAAATGCAATTGGAAGCTTTGCGGAGTGTTTTGAGTCGCAGGAAGAGTCTATGATTGAAGTAGTTCGAGAATTGACAACTTTCGGTTATTAAACCGATCTACTTCCGAATTCAAGTTACACTCATGGCAGCATTGATTGAAATCGTCCGTTTATCGGTTATATTCACTGAATCGAGAGTATCCAAATCGACTTTGGTGTGTTGACAACCGATTTCAGTTACAATTTGTAAAATCGAATGATTTACCTTAGTCCATAAAACTTATTGTTTCCTAAAGATGACAGAAAACAAACAAGTGGCGGAGTGGTCTTGTGATTGAGTGTTAAGTTGTTGAAGGGTGTCTTGGCTGACCCGGGTTCGAGTCCCGGCAGCGTTATATTTTTTTTTATTTATTTTATTTTAACTTTTCATCAAATATAATTTTTATAGTTTAGTTTATTTATTAATTATGTATTGTTTTAAATCAAAATAATCATAAATATTCGACATAACTTTTATAACTTGATATTCGATTACAAAACGGAGCGGGTTTTGAAAACCCGATTTTTTACAAATGTTACATATCGAATGTCTTGTATTTGCTCGTATGTAAACTTAGTTGCCATGTGGATTTGTTTTGAACTTATGCTTATACGTATGCTATGCTAAAACTTGTATACTCGCCTTTGCTTTTGCATTGAACTCGTATTTTAAATATGTTACAGGTTGAGAAGGTTGACGTCATGAAAACGAAGTAGCGATGACGCTAGATACACATTTAGACGTTTAGGTTTAATATTGTTGTATCAATTTTGTCATGTCGATATTATTCAAACTTGCTGTAATGTTGTTATTTGAAATTCCCTTGTATTGTAATGACATTTTTCTATGAAATGAAATTCGGATTTAACAAAATATTGTCGATGTTAGTGTTGTGAGCAATGAGCAATCTTTTTCGTCCCGCCTCGATGTTTCCGCCTCGGTTGAGGTGTGACACATATAGGAGTAAATTGCACAAAACATCCTTTATGTTTCTTTAAACTTGCAGGTTCCAGCCTTAATGTTTAAAAGTTGCTAAAAACAGCCTTTAAGTTTATTTTTGTTACGGCTTCAATCCTTTACAGCTAACCACGTTATTTTCTTCAGTTAAGTTCCCTCACATGCATAACATGTGAGGGTATATTCGTCATTTTGGTTGATCTTCTACCCACTTCAATTATAAAAAAAAAGAATATTTAAGTTTTAACCTAGTTTAAACAAAGTTTGGTAAAACGTACGCGACTACAGAGGAGCAGATTACCGTTTGATAGTGTTTAAGTCTAACTTGTGGCGTCCTAAGCGTCACCAGTTGCTGGATCCAACTACTGAACACGGTGTTATGAAGTTCTCTGATTTAACGGCATCGGAGTTCCGTGAGAGGTATCTGGGGTTGAAGAGTCGTTTGTCGTTTCCGTCTGATGCGAATAAGGCGCCGATTCTTCCAACTGATGATAATCCTGAAGAGTTTGATTGGCATGATCAAAATCTGTATTAATCTTTACAGCTTAGTGGGCTAGCTTAACAAGATTCCTATCTTAATTCCGGGTTCGCCGGAGAAGAAGACCGGGAAAGAAGGTGTTTGGTTTTTAAAAGTTTGGTTTTATTGCACATTAGTCCCTGCGGTTAGAATTTTTTTAAAATAGGTTAAACCTTAAATATTCTTTTTTCTTATAATTGACGTGGGTGGAAGATCAACCAAAATGACGAATATACCCTCACATGTTATGCATGTGAGGGAACTTAACTGAAGAAAATAACCTGGTTAGCTGTAAAGGATTGAACCCGCAACAAAAATAAACTTAAAGACTGTTTTTAGCAACTTTGAAACATTAAGGCTGGAACCTGCAAGTTTGAGGAAACATAAAGGATGTTTTATGCAATTTATAAAAGGTTCACGTCTTCTTGCTAAGACAAGAGGCTAAAATAACTGAAACCGTTCAATAAATTTATAATCATTTTTAATTATCGAAGAGATGCAAACATATAAGTTAAAATCTCATAATCAACTAAAAATTTTTAAAATTGTCTTTTGATACTTATAACGGTTTACACCCCTCCGCATCAACTTGTTAAAGCCCCTACCCCCCCCCCCACCCCAGATTTATATAAAAGATCATCCAAACAAGATGTCTTAAACATAGTAGAAGAGTCGTTCAAGCTCTAAACAATATCAAATTAAAGATACATACTTCAGTATCTAGACTGTCGTAATTAATGAAAAAGACTCTTGCCCACTTGCTAAGATAAGAGTATAAAATAATCGACGATCAACTAACTTATAAATAATGTTTACTATCTGCTCGACTAGTTGATAAAGCCGTTTTGGTGTTATCGAAGATGTAAACAAATAATTTAGAAGTTAAATCCAACGGTTATCTAAAAATGTCAAGAGGCTAAAATAACTGAAACCGTTCAATAAATTTATAATCAACTTTTATTATCGAAGAGATTGCTAACATATAAGTTAAAATCTCATAATCAACTAAAAGTTTCTAAAATTGTCTTTTGATACTTATAACGGTTTACATCCCTCCACATCAGCCCCTACCCTCCTCCCTCCCCGAGATTATATAAAAGATCATCCAAACAAGATGTCTTAAACATAGTGGAAGAGTCGTGCAAGCTCTAAATATCAAATTAAAGATATAACAATAGTTCAGTATCTAGACTGTCGTAATTAATAAAAAAGACTCATACCCACTTGCTAAGATAAGAGTATAAAATAACCGAAGTCGATCAACTAATTTATAAATAATGTTTACTATCAGCTCGACTAATTGATAAAGCCGTTTTGGTGTTATCAAAGATGCAACCAAATAAGTTAAAAGTTAAAACCTAATGGTTATCTAAAAATGTCTTTTGATACTTGTACATTTATATAAACTAATACAATTAATAAAAGGTTCACACCTACTTGCTAAGACAAGAGGCTAAAATAACTGAAATCGTTTAATATAAGATGCAAACATATAAGTTAAAATCTCAGAATCATCTAAAAATTTCTAAAATTGTCTTTTGATACTTATAACCATTAGTCTATTACAATTTAAAATTTGCCTACCTACACATCAGCTTGTTAAAGTCCCAACCCCCCCCCCCCCCCCGCGCTAGCCAAAGGGGGCGTCAAGGTACCCTTCGCCAAGCCCTTAACAGGGGTTATCCATTCCATGTGTGGGGACCATCTTTAATTCAACCAATCACATTTCTTTTCTTTTTCTTTTTTGTTCTTTAACCTTTAATTAAACTACATCAGGTTAGTTAACTAACGGACATGCTAGTTAAGAACCCATTACCTACATGGCAGTGATGTTACGATTTAACTAGCCCATACTAGTAAACCCACACTAATCACCCTTAGTTAGGGGTTAAACGAGCCGAGCCGAGCCCAAGCCTTACCTGAATCGAGCTCGGCTCGTTACGACTCTCTGAAGCTCGAGTTCGACTCGATTCGAGTCTTGGATTTTGGGCTCGAGCTCAGCTCACTAGTAAAATTAAAAACTCGAGCTCGGTTCGAAAGCTCGAACTAAGTATCTGTGGCGCGAGTTTAAACAAGTTAAAGCTCGACTCAGGCTCGTTTTTGGCTGTTAATGAGCCAAGGCTTGACTCGAGCTCCGCTCGACAGTTTGAGAACTCAAATAAAAAAACATTTAGACCATTCAAAATGTAAAATATAGTTTGAACCCTAAAGTATACTAAGCTCGATAAGGCTCGACGAGCCTAAACAAACTATACATACAAGACTTGAGCTCGGACTCAAAAACTAATCGATCTTTATTTCAAGCTCGGCTCGTTTGCACCCCAACATTAGTAATGAGATAAAGATAAAAAGTTATGTAAACCAATATCTTAATAAAGATAAAAAGTTATGTAAACCAATATCTTTTATATATATAGCTTGTACTATATATTTGCATTTTATAAGAGTACTGTTAAGGTGGTGAGGATCTCAACCCTGCAAATGGTTGTTGGGAAGATGACAACTTTCCATGCCCCCAAATCCAAAAAAGGATTTGTTCCCTACCCTTCATACCCTCTCCTCGTAAAAACAGCCATAAATCCAATCCCAACGTCAACTTATTCCATTTCTCGTCCTTTTCTTCATCAGCCGGCCTATCAATCATCAACCCATCTTCCCCCATCTCCCCATTATCCCATCCTCAACACCTTCTGTTCAGTTCAGTTAAGTCGGTTTATTCGGTTACAGTTCGGTTAATTCGGTTACATGGGTTGTGTTCAGGGAAAGCCATCACCGGGTTACAACCGTCAGCAGTCACGTAGGCGTAGTACAACAGGTTTGAATAAGTTGAAGAGTGATAATGGGTATGTTACGGGTGCGAAACAGAATGTTGCACAGAAGGTGTTTGTTGAAATGCCTGTGAAGGAGAATGGTGTGAAGAAAGGTGATGTTGTGGGTGGGGGTGATGGGAAAGGTGGTAATGAGGGAGGTGGAGGTGAGAAGAGAGTTGGGGTTGGGAAAAAGATCGGTTCGGATGAGTTGGTTGATGGATGGCCTAAATGGCTTGTGGAGAATATTCCGGGTGAAGTTTTGGCTCGGTTGGTTTCGAAAACGGCTGATTCATATGATAAGCTTGCTAAGGTTAGTTTGGATTTGTTGGTGATTGTGTTTGTGTGTGTTTCTCTTTGTTGGCGTTCGTGATTCGTTTAGATTCAAGGGGGTAGCGGCGCAGCTTGTTGCCTATCTACCTTCTATTAGTCTGTAATCGTCTCTGTTTTAATAAAAATATATTTAGCTTGGAAATTAAAAAAAATCTAATATGAACACCGGGTAACAGGATTGTTGCGATAAAAAAACAATATACTTTCTAATTTTTTTGTGAAAAAAATCATTCAACCTACTTTTGGTATGTTAAAAAGTCACTCAACTTCTTGTAAACTTTTTATTTGATCTTTTTACTGCACCTCTTTTTATTAGCATTAAAACAGAGACGATTACAGACTAATGACAGGTAGACAGGCAACAAGCTGCCCCGCTACCCCTTGTTAACTCTTAAGTAGATCAAAATTTGATAAATTGATATTTGACATTTTTATAGTAAAAAATCATGCCATATTATTTTGACCGATTTAAGAGTTAACTAGTCATTAATTTTAGAAAGTATTCAAAAGCACATGCATTTTAGACAAGTTTAGGACTTTAAAATACAAAATTTAGTTAAGTGACATTTTTTATTCAAGAATTAGAAATTATATTTTTTTATTATAAACCAGAACTCCATAAATAAGTTTGACTGATTTTAACTATGCTTATGTGATTCATGGATTTAGAAGTAGATGGCAAAGTTTACAACATATATAGGTGACAAGATGGGTTGATGAATTGGGTAACGGGTCAAAACAGATAATGAGTTGACTCGGGTTTAGATCAGTGACCCAAACACCTAGTTTATCTCCCTTTTCAAATTCACTCTTTTCGAGTCGAGCAAGTTGACCATAAGGTGAAGATGGGTAATGGGTCAAACTTGATTCTTTTATACGACTTTGACTTTTGACTTGGGTGAAGTCAATGACAAGATTCAGATTGGACATGGGAATGGGTTCTTGTGAGAAAATTTTAAAAGAGATTGAAGATCACGTACATATTACAATAGTTAAAAAAAGCTTGTTGAGTTTGAAACAAACATGCGATATCATATTCCATTGACCTTACATCTTATACATATCTCTTCTTGATTCATGTTCATTTTATAAAATATATTTGTTCGTGAATGTAGTAGTATCAGACAATGATTGATCAGATTACATGTTTTCCTTTTTTGTTTCTTTTATTTTGTTTTTGCACTATAGATAGGCCATGGAACCTATAGCAACGTCTACAAAGCTCGAGATAGGGACACGGGAAAGATTGTGGCCTTAAAGAAAGTCCGTTTTGACACATCAGAGGCCGAGAGTGTGAAGTTTATGGCAAGAGAGATTATCATTCTACAGAAACTAGACCATCCAAATATTATCAAGCTTGAAGGTCTTGCCACATCTAGAATGCAGTACAGTCTTTATCTTGTCTTTGATTACATGCAGTCAGATTTGACCCGAATTATTTCTCGACCCGAAGGAAGGCTAACCGAACCTCAGGTCCACCTTAAACACTTTTAGTTAGATATCTAAACTATAATTTCCTTCAGGGGTGTCGGTTTCGATCCATTTACTTATGAATGGTCAATTTGGGCAAGATTTCATTTCTTACGGATGAAATAAGTAAACCGTAAATGTAAAAGTACCTAAATGGGACAAGAGTCAAATTGGTCAAAAGTCACACGAAATGTAGCATTGATGCATATAAAACTCCTTAGCCACTTTAATTACGTTATTATTGGAATAATATAGTTTTTGACAAACTAACTGCATTTGAAAGCAATATTTAGAGTTAACTGCCAATTTCGTCCCTGTGGTTTGTCCAATTATGTTAGTCCAGACCAAATTTCAAATTTGTATCATTTCCGTCCCTGACATTCTTGAAACATGCCAGTTTCGTCCCTGTGGTTTGTCCAATTATGTCAGCAGGTTTTAACAGACGTTAGTTTTTTGGACAGCGGAACTGGCATGTTTCAAGAATGTTTGGGACTGAAATGGTACAAATTTGAAATTTGGCCTGGACTGGCATAATTGGATACCACATGGATGAAAATGGCAGTTAATAAATAAACTTACATAACACAACCCTACACAGTAAATCCCACAAATAGCAAAGCTATTGGTAGGGCCTTGGGACAAGGTGGGATGCATGCAAAACTTAATAAATAAACGTAGGAGGTTGTAAATAGCAAACCTTTGAAGACACTTTTGCGTACTCTTGACCCGTTTAACTCATTTGACACAATGCATTCATTTTTACGTTTTTTAAAGTGTACCTATTTGACTCGTTGAGGAATAAATATAACCCAAACCGACCAATTATTAGGTAAACGGGTCGAAATTGCCACCGCTAAACAATAATATTATCCTTTTGAATGTGGTAAACGAACACTTGATTATGGAAAAAATGTACTGTTAAAAACAGGTAAAGTACTATATGCAGCAGTTGCTGTCTGGTCTGGAACACTGTCACGAGAGAGGAATTTTACATAGGGACATAAAAGGATCCAACTTGTTAATAGACGGAAACGGGATGCTAAAAATAGCCGATTTTGGGCTGGCGAACTATTACAATCCTAAACAAAAACGACCCCAAACAAGCCGTGTTGTGACACTTTGGTATAGAGCGCCCGAGCTGCTTTTGGGTACTACAGATTATGGAGTCGGTATTGATCTTTGGAGCACGGGATGTCTCTTGGCCGAAATGTTTGTGGGCCGGCCAATCATGCCCGGAAGAACAGAGGTAACCGACGTTTCTAGATGATTCCAGAAGGTTAATCAGATTTGTATGTGATTAACGTTGTTTGCAGGTTGAACAGCTTCACCGGATATTTAAGCTTTGCGGATCTCCAAGTGAGGATTACTGGAAAACAATTAAACCGCCAACAACCTTCAGACCACCACAACACTATGTTCCGAGTTTCCATGAAGCTTTTTCAAATTTTCCGCCTTCTTCTATTGGCCTCTTAACCACGCTGCTAGCTCTCGACACGTCATCGCGTGGAACTTGCACTTCCGCACTCCAAAACAGTGTTAGTTCAAAATATCACTAGTTCCTTATCAAATCAGGATTTTCACTAGGGGTGCTAAACGGCTGAATATTCGCAGGTTGACACGAACATGATCATTTAACCCGTTTTGTTTTTGTTTTTTGAATATTAATACTCTAAAAATTACAAATTTACAAATGTATATAAACGTTTAAAACTTTAAATTATAGAAGTTGATGTCACTTTATCTTTTAATTTTAAAAAAATGGCATAAGATACTCAAACCATTTTCGGTTATGACATAAAAACACATTTTTAAATAAACAGGGTAAGTGGGTCAACCTACGAACCTGTCATGCCAATCCGGACCCAACCCGTTTAGCTAAACCTGCTCGTGTGTTCGACCCATAACCGACCCGAACCTATTTTGACTAATCCCAAAACCACAAATTTCGTGTTAGTTTAAATTTACCTTTCTGGGTCCCACTTATCTGTTTGAGAAGAACTAAGATATGGTTTGTAAGTTCTAACTACTTGTTCTTGTTGACAGTTCTTCTCTTCAAGTCCGTTAGCATGTGAGCTCTCGGGTTTGCCTGTTATCAACAAAGAGGAGGATGAACAGATGCAATTCCACGATAGAAACAAGTATGCCATTAATCTGACACGAATCATGATATAACAACTTTGATTGTCTTTCCATTTTAGGAACATAGATGGCAATTGTTGTGCCATGTCATCAATGCAGCAATCTAATCGCGTTTGTTTTGTAATCTATATAGACATAATTTTTGTAATCATATTTGTCACAGGAACAGAACCTTAAAATCAAAGCAAAGAAGGGGGAAATCTCATAAAGGTCATGCAAGAAATGTGTCTTTTTGTGAACTGTCAGCTGACAATTCTGGATCATCTAGAGAGGTAAGTACTTATATCCTCTGAAAGTCGATATGTTTGTATACTTAACTTCTGTACCGATCACAATACTTGCTACTTACGTCGCCAATACATTTTGGAAATGTAGCACGAGAAGCATGTTGACAAGAACTCAATAGGCCAAGAAACAGGCGAAAGCACAAGTAGCAACACATCGAGCAAAAGGAAAAACGTGCCCTCACCACCGTTTACTCTCGCATTCGATTCAAATCCTCCCAACAACAGGTCTGCAATAACCGAAGCTCACCCGAATGCTTTAAAGAACATAAAGAATTTCCCTCTTTTACTCGCGTCTATCACACAAAGCGTCAATAACGCGGAAGAGAACAGAAATGGTCTCAATCGTCGGTCCATGTCTACTCTTGATTTTCGACATCTGGAAATTGAGAAAATATCCAAAATCTTTGGATTAGATGATGAACATTAGGGACATCTATCTTGTTTTCATACATTATACTTAGTCTTTTTGGATTTGTTTTCTATGGTTAAGATACAAAACCAATAAACAGATCATTGTGTGTTCAGATGGTTTGGTTAGAAGTCATGCTTCTATAGCATTTGCATGATTCATTAATTAAAATATATATTATATATTTTTAATTTTTACGTTGTTGAAAGTCACTTTTCTAGCAGGGGCGCAACTTCTTTAGGGCGGGAGGGGGCGGCCGACCCCCTGAACTTTTCGCTCAGTAGTAGAGAGTATGTAGTTTTCGTATAGAATTTTTTGGGTATATACGTTTTCGACCCCCCGATCTTATAGAAATTTTTTGGTATATAAGTTTCCGACCCTCCGGTCAGAAATCTCAAGCTTCACCACTGTTTTCTAGTAGTGTGCCAGATTGACGTGTCACATGTGGTTAGTGGCTTGTACTAGCAGTGGAGTGCGAAAGAGAGAACCGTCACAGACTCACAGTTCACAGAAAAAAAATAGAAAATGAATCGAATTGTATTAACATTGCGACGAGATAAAAGAAAGTGACGGGTAATGGTTTGTCTTGCTAAAACAATTGTAACAAAGATAAGCAATATTGCCTTTTCTAAATTTTTATCATTTTATTTTTATTTTAGTGAAATAAAAAAAAGAATAAATCTTTAAATCACAACCTCACTTAATAAATATCAAATTCATTACAAGAAACGTCCCTATCTAAAGATCGTGATCCATAAACACACGTGTCCATTCGCCACATCCGATTACTCCGGTCCCCACACCTACATCATGGACCTCAACACCCCTACACCGTTAGATCAACTACCAATCAACCATCCCATAACACTCTCCAAATCCAACGGCCAAAACACCTTCTTCAACCTCTCCTAATTCAAAAACACATTTCACGCAAGCAAATCTCCGTACAACATGGCGGTGATGAACGATGGCGCAGAGAAGCCTCACGGCGGCATATTATCGCCGGAAAAAGAAACCACAGAAACCGTAGAAAACTCTACATCTAAACCTGACGAAACAATTTCAACCGAATTAGGAGACGATGTGACTCTGTACGGCGTCTCCGTACACCTAATCGAATCGATTTTGGATCAGAATTCAGGTCCTCCGATGGCTTCTCGGATTAAGAAATCGTTCGTTGAGGCGGTTCCGATGTTTCGTAAGGCGACGGTGAACACGCGGCGTGAGGTTGTTCAGTGGACTCGCGGTAGTCCGATTCGCGCTCTTCTGGTTGTTTCTGTAAGT
Organism: Scalesia atractyloides; assembly: GCA_947069175.1. Taxonomy (NCBI): domain Eukaryota; kingdom Viridiplantae; phylum Streptophyta; class Magnoliopsida; order Asterales; family Asteraceae; genus Scalesia; species Scalesia atractyloides. The sequence goes on along the minus strand of CAMTDV010001633.1, from coordinate 72,896,981 downwards.
ATTGGTTTGTTTGATTTGGTTTTGGAGAATGAATTTGATAGAAAGTGTTTGTTTAGATTTTATTTTGTTTTTGTGTATTGTACGGAATCTATTGCTTCATTAGTGATGTTGTTAGATTTTGGAATGTATGTGAGGTTTTGATTTAGGTTGAATTTGAATTTGGAGTCACTTTTGTTGTTGATTCATATGGAATTTAATGATTTACAACTAGGAGTTCAGAATTTGCCCTAATTAGAGTACTTAGATTCGCATTAGGTATTTGATAACACGTCGTTTCACAAAATGGAATGGAATCTGTATGGAATTGGAATGTAAATTACAAAAACGAACATACCTAAATTACAAATCAAATTTCAATTCCTAGGCAAATTCCAATTCCATGTCAGCATGTTGCTGGAAGTAAATTCATTGAAAAGGTATCCTATGCAGCTAATCCGGTAAAATATCGGATATCGGTCAAGGACCGATATTTGAGATATAGGTTATCTCGGTGAGATATCAGCAGGATATCGGTAATTTTAATATCATGTAGAATTTATATATATAGCAATTTAACACTAATAATAATTCAGTGATATGCCGGTGATATATCGGTCAAATATCGTTCAATATCGCCGATAGTTTGACCGGTATTTGACACTGATATTTTACTAGGGGACCAATATACCAATACATCACCGATATTAACTGCATAGAGCCATAGAAGGTATCATAGATTCATAGATGGTAAAAAATGAGGATTGGATTGGTATTGGAAGTCAACAGAAGCAGAAATAGCATTAATGTAAATGAATATAGCAGCAATATAGCACTCTTCATTGGCAAGGTTTAAAAGAACGGGATCGAGGCGCACGTCTCAACCGTTTTTTAAACCATGTTCATTGGTATAGGTTGCATTGATAATTGATCAGAAAACCAGACAGACATCATTACTCATTTAATCCAAATCTTTCCGTGTTATCTTCTCGTTCATGATATTTCTCAGACTCGAAGAGAAACGATGCACTCTCTTTGTAAGTTGATACTGACAAATGACTGTTAAAATAGAATGTGTCTACACCACAGGCACCCATCAAAAATGTGATTTTGTTGTAGTTAGCATTAGTTGCTATCATGCAGCACATTAAGAACCTAACTGGTCTCATCTACCCTGAAAGTGAAGTTTCGGTGTCACTTGTCATTGTTCATTTTAATATGTTAATATGTTTAATGTTCATCAACTTTTGTCTAACTTCTGTTTTAAAAACTGGTGCAGGCGGGGATAGTGTCTCTCTTAGCTTTGACAGGAATGCTGGTGTTTACGGTGGTGTTTGTTGCAGCAACTGTTAATGCAATTGTGATCTCTCTTCTCATCTCTTTGGCAGCAGTTGGTGGCTTCTTAGCTATTTTCTTTGCTTGTATGACAACAATGTACATTGGCTTGTTGTTCATCACTGCATTCTTTACATTCACCGTAACCATCTCATCAATCATAGCGGCTTTAGTCGCTGCAGGTATGTATAATCATTTTACTTTGTTTCCCGTCATTTCACACATCCTTCATTGATAGTTATTAGCTTGCACCATAAGAGAAAATTATGAGGAAATGTCGAAATGATAGGACATGTTTCGTCCTCCCCCTTCTACCCTTTTTCGTTTTATTATTTCCCATACTTATATATACCACATGCATACGGGTGAGTTCATTTGAGAACCACAAGCCACTTGGGAAGTATCTTGATAAAAGAAGAATGGATATCCAAGACGTAAGTAATCACATATGAAAATACTCGATTCATGTGGACGCCTTCACTCATACATGATTCTTTTAGTCCCATTTAGTTTTTTACGTGAAAGGGTAAAATGGTCATCTCACATGGATTTAATACATTTTTAATGTCTATTAGTGAAAAGGACCAATTGACCAAATGTGTTATGGTTTGGCAAACAGTGGGAAAAAGGGGACCAAATCCGTAGTTTCTGAATAGAAAGGACCGAAAGCGCAAAACGTGCTTTCCACGGGACCATTCATCTTGGTTTACATTTTAAAAATCGCGCCTCACACCTGATGCATGAGGTGACTGATGGGGTGGGGTGCTAAACTGGTCGTGTTCGCGGGTTGGCAGGTTCAACCCGTCCCGAACATGAAAATCGTGTCATACATACGAACCCGAACACGACCCGAATATTCACGGGTTGACCCGACCACGACCCGTTCAAGCTGATTTTTCTTATTTCTTAATTTTTTCCACAAGTTAATATATTAAAATTAAAATTTACTACAAAAAACACAAATGTATATAATACAATTACATTTATATATAAAATCTTATGTCAATTTGTCTTTTTAAGTTGTATTTATGACATAAAATACACACCCGGTTTAACTTATTATACATAACATATTGTAAAAAATATAACATAATATAAATGGGTTAAACGGGTCAACCTGCCAACCAGAGTGGGTGACCCAAACTCGACCCATTTAGCTTCAAGGGTTCAACCTGAAACTGAACCGAACCTGTTTGGCCTAAACCCAAACCCGCAAATTTCGTGTTAGGTTCGTGTCATGTTTTTGGGTCGTGTCAGAAATTCACACCCCTAGAAACACACCGGGGAAGTTGATGTGCAATGATCCCATGAGGTCGCCACATCGCTTGAAGCGTCACATCTGCGCCTTCAACATACTTCGCTAAATCAGAAATAGGCGACTAGGTTTGGGATTAAGAAACATGGGCTTATGTCAATTGAACTGAACTTAACAATTGGTTTTTCAAACTCCAGAAACTATAGATTTTTCAAACTAAATTAAAATTGCCATCAGAAAACATAAGATTTGAAATTGACCTTTTGTTTTTCAAATCGATAAATAAATGAGTTTGGGATTAAAAAGAAGCTTTTTTTAGGTTGGTACATATATTTGTGCTTAATGCTTATTAGGTTGTACATAAAGGTTTTTAGGTTGTACTTGAAGCTTTCTAGGTTGTACATAAAACTTATTTCTTTTATTATCTTATTCTTTAGTGTCTAAGGATTAGCAAATTAGTAAATACTATCTATACATTATATGAATATAGGATCCTAGTGTATATGAAGCTCTACCTAAATACCTAGCAGCCTCGCGCCTTTTAGAACCAAACCGCCTGTGTAATGATGGGTACTTGGTCAGAACGTAGAGGGTTGGATGGGTTGATTTGCCGCCAACGCTAATTTGTCCCATCTTTCAAAGTTCATAAATAATTAATGATTAAATTCCAGAAATTCCTATGGACTTCCAATTTGTTTTTTTTTTTTGCAGAGAATTCCTATACTTTGTTTTTACATAATAAAATACTTCAACTAGTTTAAATTTTAGTGAAAATGTCTTTTTATGCATGATTAAGTCCCTTCCATGTTAGAAAAGGACCTTTCCATTCAGTTTTATAAGTTAAGCTTGTAAAAACAAAAAGGTTGACTTTATAATTTTTTGACTTTTCGTCACTAAGTGTCAAATGTGATTGAAAAAAATTCTATTATTGAGACGATAGTCTTTTTTTAAATTAAGCACTTGGGAGGTTGTTAGCATTTGAATACATTTGATTTATTCCATTTTCACTATTTTATTTTGTCTTTTGGACCTGTTGGACCCATTGGAGATGAATTAACCTAGAGGTGGAATTTCGAGAGTATATACTTATGCAAGGGTTAAGTTGACCGAAAAGAACGATTCGAAACTTGTCCACCATAGTGTAATGTTAAATGGCATGATACCTTATAAATCACTTTTGGGTTATTATTGAACATGTTTCTATTAAGTATCCAAACCCTTTCGTTCCACGATTTGATTGTTTAGCTTCAAAACTTGACATCATCATACTTAGTAAATCCCGCCAGTAGCAAAGCTAAGGTAGGGTCCGAGGAGGGTAAGATGTAGACAACCTTACCTCTTAACCCGTAGGAATAGAGAGGCTGCTTCCAGTGAGACCCTCAGCTTGATAGTGGCTTTGCATCAAGCCTTGGACATATGGCACATAACACTCAGCAATTGGGACATTGATTAGTGCATGTACCCCTTGTCTTTTGGCTATCAACTCCACCACATGATGCATGATTAACCGTCCCTCGCTTTGTAACGTTATTTTCACGAAATTAGTAAAATAACGTTAAAATTAGTGCATTTTTACTTTTGCCCCCGTGGGCCCACACATATATACATAATATGCTCATACCGCTAGCGGGGCGTGTAGCTTCAAAACTCGTATGCTTTCTTAAACATATTTATTATAGCATATGGTGTTTTGTACTAAACTTTTGTTACATATGTATCAGGCTGGATCGGGTTCATCTGGATGATTTGGCTGGCAGCGTCGGAAGGTGCCAGAATGGTGAAGCGCGTCACGTATGCAGCTAATTCTTCTGGTCAGCTCAACACCCGCACCTTTTAAATAGGTGCTAGTCATGTTTACGTGAGTCGAATAAACAAGCTCAGATTCCAAAATCTATAGCCTTTCTGTATATGGTATTGCTTTTAGCCTTTTAGGTGTCCTTTCACACGCATTCATAATTTATATAAATAGTGATGTAGTGGATCAAACCGATTCAAGGTTCCCGAGCTATAGCAAACCATCTATCCATACGTATCTACACACAAACAAGTTCTCGACGCAAGTTTGGTGCTAGACGGTTCAATTTCTACACACAAACAAGTTCTCGACGCAAGTTTGGTGCTAGACGGTTCAATTCGTTTTGAGAAAGTTACTAAAATATTGAAAAATTACTAATAAATATGTATACACGTTTTCTTTTAGTGGTGTTAAATATTCACTCGCTTAAACCAAAAACCAAACTGAGTTGCATATTCGGTTTTAAAACAAAACCGAATCAGTTAGCTGTTTTTCAGTTCTAGAAAGCTCAATTAATTGACAAGAACAATAATATGTATTGGGATTTTGGTTTAAAAAAGCGCGGCACGAGGCGACCTAAGGCGCAAACCTTTGCGCCTTGTGTGACATAAGGCGCACGGTGTACAAAAGGTGTTGGTGAGTCGCGCTTTTTAGGATAAAAATTGACCTGAGGCGCTTTTTATGTTGTACATTTATTTATTTTTTTATCATTTGGAAACATATATAAAGCTTAATTATAGTTAGATCATAGGTAGGGGATACTAAAAATCTATGGGATATATAAAATAATTTATATAACTACTTTGCGCCTTGCGTACGAAAAGCTCACCGCTTTTGCGCCGACCAAAGCTTGCTTTGATAACTCATTATTGTATATTTGTTTTGAGTTTTCCATAAAATCTTTATTCTATATCAAACTTATTATTATATATTATAAATAAGCAACACTTTTATGCATATAGTGTTGTGCATGTTGTTTTGAGAGTTTTTCAAAAAAAAAAAAATATTTTACTTTTAACCCAAAAGGATTTAAAAAAATTACTATTAACCCACAACTATTTGATTTTTCCCTTTTAACCCACAACTTTTCATCTTTTGTAATTTAACCCAATAACTTTTTTACTTTCAACTTTGATCTCCTATATTTTACATCTTTCGCAAAAATTTCGCTTTACGCTTTGTTTTAAATTTTGCAAGTTAAATTGACGTAACTTGCGTGTGTGCTTCAATGTTTTTACATTTCGGTTTACGCTTCGTTCTCAATTTGCAAGTTCACATGACGCAAGTGTGATTCACCGTTTTTTGGTCGTCTATTTTTTCTCATTTGATAGATCCGTTGTAACATGCGGGTCTTAGATCGAATTAGCTATTATTTTCTATGTTTTACGTTTCGGTCTAACGTCTTCGCATTAACATGCGTAACTTCAACGTTGACGGTGGTGTTATTTGGCACGGTTTTACGCCCCGCCGTAACGCGGGTGCTTAAATACTAGTTTGTATTATTTTTTATAACTGAGTCAAACTATTAAAGCCATATTTATAACGTGTAATGTTTCATTTAAAAATTGCAAGACTTTGTTTATAAGTATTATATATTTATAAAACTTTTGTAAAAGCTTTCAAATGATCTTTGCATTATTTACAATATCTTATTTTTCGATCTTGTATTGTTTTCAATTCACACGTTCTTCACAAGATACATATTCTTAAATATAAGTTAAAAGTTCAAGATACATATTCTTAAATATAAGTTAAAAGTTTGTAAAGTGGCTGTAAAATTAAAGATAACATATTCAACCCCATAAGTTCTTACATTAACTATTATCATTTGTATTAGAAAGTTCCTTATATTGATATATATTATATACTTGTATATAAAAAGACTTTGCGAGTATTGTGCATGATGTATGTATTATTATATGATTATTGTTAGACTGTGTGTAGTGAATTCAAACCCGAGTTCACATAGAATTATTTAATTGGCCGGAAAATTAATTCAATATATACAAGACTTACGTTCATTGCCACACTCACTCCCCGACAACGCCTTTCTGAGGCGGTGTTTAACGCCCCTATATCAGATGGTGATGAGTACCAACCCACTACATGTTTAGATGTCTTGTATGTATGAGAGAAAAATGATGAATGATGGGACTTTTACGACATGTTCTTCCTCCCCTCCTATCATCATTCATAACTTTTTTGAAGGTACGCTTTTCGTCATTGAATATAAATTCAACTAAACTAATACCTTATATAGATTAATAAGATTAGTTGCAACACGATAGTTAATTAATCAAGTTAGGCATCATTGTTTTATTAAGAACAATAAGCATAAATGTAACGATAAAAAGTTTTCAGGATCGATTGATTCAAAGGTATAATTAAAATCATCGCAATACAAGTTACATATTACAATTGAAGAAAAAAATATCAACTCATTAAAAGGTAACACTATAGCAAAATGTGAATAGTGGAACAGAATGAAAGGTGTATTCCTAAGTTTTATGTCAACTTGTGAACAGTTTTTAGGTGACAAACTATCTTCTTCAGTGGAAAGCCAACCCTCAATGATAACTTGTCAAACATCAACATGTTACACATAGTCTTAACTTGATGAGATATTGTGCTATCACTCTCTCACTTTAGTCTTGAAGCTTTGCAAGTTGTTGCATGTATTTAGATATTTCATCAGCTATTCACTCATAGTTACACACAGGGGCGCAGGATAGTGGGGGCGGCGACCCCCCAACTTTTCGTTTAGTACTGGAGAGTATGTAGTTTTCGTATAGAAATTTTTTGGTATATACGTTTTCAACCCCCGGTTTTATAGAAATTTTTGGGTATATACATTTTCGGACCCCCCGATCGGAAATATCAAACTTCGTCACCGGTTACACATAATAAGAACACAACACACTTGAAATAGCATTTTAACTTAGAGAAAATAGAGAAATAGTATTAGGATAAAGAGTTCATATTATGTTGGCTTCTTAAATAATCATATCACACTTCAAAGGTCATTTTCTCAAAAAACAGGCATGTATGATTTTGTTTTTGTTTCTTAAACCCTATACATTTGCTCATTGGTGAAAAACTTTTAACATATTTAAGATTGTTGTACATATTTTCGCTTCCATTACTAAATAGATTACAAGCCTTTCCAAACATTAACATATTCACACTATTTAACCACTCTTAGGCTGGACGGGGAGCCGCGTTATAGCAGATCCACCACGCGTGGATTAGCGTGGAACATCTTCGCCGGTTGATTTTTCCACCCGCTGATTATTTAACGCGTGCTCGTGATCACGCGTGGAAATTCAAAAAATGAACGTTGAAAAGGACCGTTGGGTGGAAATTATACCGTTTATTTTTTTATTATGCTATATATACACACAATACACTTTTTAAATACCAAACAATACAATCAACACACAAAATACAATCTTTCAACATAAACCCAAAATGGAAGGTGCAAGCAAACGAGGTTCGGCTTCGAAGAAAAAACCTGTACGATCAAAGGTTCGAGCTAATCTTGGCGAGCCGGCAAGATTTCGGTTGCAAGACAAACCCGACCCAATCCCGTCATTTCAAACCCAACCGTTTCCCAACGAACCCTTTCAAACCCAACAATTTTCACCATTTCAAACCCAACAATATCAAAAACCAACCTTTCATTCCACCATTTCAACCTCAACAATTTCAAATACAATCGTTTCAAACACACCATTTCAACCTCGACCCACTAGAAGATTACAATGTCATCCACTAATTCGCCCATGCATACGCAAACCATAACAACAACAACTTGATGACGATGATGATAATGACCGGTTCAAGAAGAAGAAGAAGAAGAGGAAGAAGAAGACGATCAAGAAGTTGAAATCTTCCCAACAACTTATCGGAGACCGTGGACGAGCGAGGAGGAGGTCGCCTTGGTCAAGGCATACTTGCACACCTCCGAAAATAAAAAAACATTCGAATAAACAAAGAATAGACTTGTTTTGGAGACGAGTTATCTCTCATTTGGCAAACTTCCCGGTTCGACCGAACGAAACATGGATCAAATGACTTCGAAGAGGGGAGATTTGAACCGGAAAATGAGTAAATTTAACGTTTGCTTCATTCAATTGGTACTTTTTTTACTTTTCTCTATATGTTTTTTTTAATTTTTAAAAAATAGAAAACTTTTTTTTATTGAAACAGAAAATTGTTTTTTTTATTTTTAAAAAACTAGAAAACTGTTTTTTTAAACAGAAAAATGTTCTTTATATAAAACAGAAAACTGTTTTTTTATTATTTTTAAAAAACAGAAAACTGTTTTTTATATAAAACAGAAAATTGTTTTTATATAAAACTGTTTTTTTTTTATTTTTAATAAACAGAAACGGTTTTTTATTTTATAAAACGGAAAACTGTTTTTTTATTTTTAAAAAACAGAAACTGTTTTTTTTATTTTATAAAACATAAAACTTTTTTAATTATCAAAAAACAGAAAACTGTTTTTCTTTTTTTTTTTAAACCGAAAACTGTTTTTTGTATTCTCTGTAGTCCCGATATCCCCAAAAGCGGAGCGAGCTAGAGGACTATCATAAAAAAGGCCTTAGAAGACTATTTCCGTACCTACCATAAAACTTTTCCACACATGGCGGCATGGGAGGTTGCGAGACATTACCCGAAGTGGGAGCCGGTTGACTTGGTCAACATGCATGGGCTGATGGCTCCAACGAGAAGAGGATGTCCCAAAAGATGAAAAACTTCCGAATCCGGGAACAAATACACTACTTCCGAGTCCGATAACATCCCCGAAATGAATTTGATAGAATAACCCGATGACAAATCCAATCAATACGATACACCCACGAGGTCGCGCCGCAAGAAAAGTGGTGATTTGTCAAGTAGAGGAAATGAAGCAGTGGCGGAGTCCATCAACGAATTCAAAGAAGCTAAATTGGTGGAAATGGCAGAATCCAAAGAAAGAAGAGAAAAACTTGTGGGGCCAAAACTTAAACGTGATGATGCGTATATTAGACACTTAACAGAAAACGAAAAAAAATAGTGATTTAAACGTCTTGTTACAACCGCACGACACTCTCGACGAACTATATAAATCGATCGTACTTCAACGCAAACGCGATATATGTGAAAAGTGAGGTTGGGAGATGCCCTAGATTTTTTTAGATTTTTTTTAATTTGCAATGTTTGTTTTTTTTAGTTTGTAATTTATGATTTATTTAAATGAAATTTATAATTTTATAGTTTTATTGTTGATTTATAATTTAAAAAAATCATCAATGGTGATGGACATTTCCACTAAAATCTATCACTGGTGATAGAATAAAGTTCGATGACATGACAGAACATGATTGGATTCCATCACTAATGGAGCGTCCCTACTATTATTCTATAACTTTTCATATATAAATATAACCATTAACTTTATTCCGTTCGGAATAATAAACACTCTTGTTTGTTTCATAATTAAGTAATAGATGTTGATTTCACCTGACACAAATGATTAAGGAGGAACTAATTAAATCAGACCTATGAAAAAGTAAAAGAAAACAAAAACATGTTTTTTATACAATCTACTTTTAAATTATATGAAATATAGCATTTTGTATTCTATATCAAATTTTAACCTTAGAGAAACAAATGCATACACATGTTATACTTGTGCTACTCTAAGATCCCCTTTAATCTTTTAGATTTAATTTATTTAATTTTATAGATTCCTAAAATATTCTTTAACTTTTCATATTTTAAAGATTTTCCTAAAAGATTCTACAACTTTTCATATATAAATATAACCACTGTCTATGAAGTGACCCTTAAATAACAGTTCTCATTAAATAGTTTAATATACTGGACAACAATTTTTACACCTAGATTATCTAACCTTATAATTGTAAGGATTTAAACTCACATCATTTTTGTGAAGCAAACACCATACCACTATACAACTAGATCTTCAATATGTGTGTATATATGTCTATAACATTCTGCGGTGAGCTTACTAATGAAGAAGTGTAAGAAAGTGAAATAAAAGTAGGAAATATGATCCGGAGTTTCACTAACGGAAGGGAGTGAAAAGAAATTTTTTTCTATGACTTATTTTTCTGAAATGGATAGTGTAAAAGGGAAACAAATATAAGTTTTACAAATTACTATTTACCCTCTCATTTAAATTGTTATAAAACTCAACGATGGTATATTTGTAAAAATATATATTTCTTTTCTCTTCCTTTCAACATGGGTACACATAAATATTTACTTTCTTTTCCTTTACTTCGAACTCTGAAACATAAAATAAAATTATATCTTTTCATGGCATGGGGTAAAATTGGGATAATTTAGGAGTAGTGATTATATAATTTTTGTTGTTCAAAAAAAATTATATCTTTTCATTTCTCTTCCTTTTTTATATCCTAAAATAATATATTTTTCAATAATGCAAATAAAAAGTTATAAAGTTCAATCTGAGAGGAGGCAAAAATGAAAGATATATAATATGGGTGTGCAAAAAATTGGAATTAACCGACCTATAACCGAATTAACTGAAAAATTGAACTGGATCAAAAACCGGTGGGTTGGTTAGTTGTTTTGCCAAAACCCAAAAGTAGCGGCCCGGTTATGATTATCAAGCTTTCCATACCCGCCTTAACCGAACCGAACCAACATATAGTAAAATCTTTGTTGGATTTGCAATTTTCATTATTCTTTCAATATTTTATGTTTTTGGCTAAATTTATGGGTTATAACATTTCGTTTTTTATTAACGTTTATGAATCATATTGTTTATTTAGATATTCGATAATCACCTGTATTAATATATATATATATATAGAGGGTGAGGTTATTGTAAAAAAAATGTTTTTTGTGAGAAGGGTAAGAAAGAATCTAAACCATTAGATCTTTAATCTAATGGTTGAGATCTTGATGACATTTTTGTAAATAGTGTTTACTATTAAAATAACTAATTTTCTAGATTAAGGGTATAAAGGTAAATTTAAAACTTAAATTTAGAAAGTCACATGCAATGCACATGCAAGTTCCCCCTTATTTTTTAAACGTTGATAACTTTTTATACGTAACTTGGTTTTTTTTAAATTACACCATAATAACGAGTGTTTTTTATCTTTAATATGAGTATCATATTGTTATACTTATGTAGAGAAAAAAATTACATTTCAATTGGATGCTTTAGTCCATGGTGTTTTTTCTATGTTCATACAATGGTGGATGGTGTTTTAATTGTATTGTGATTCAAGGTGTTGCGTTTTATAGTAAAACACCATGACATAAAAAAGACACCATAGCATTGCAAATAATGAATTATGATTCAAGTCATGGTGTTTTAACATCTAGAATATGTAACATCGTATTGTGATTCAGTCATGATGTTTTAACATCTGGAATAACAATAGAATCATTCTAAATGTTAAAACACCATGACTGTATTATGGTTCAATTCATGGTGTTTTTGAAATCTGTATGGTGTTTTATACCTGCAAAAATAACAAAAATCATTACAGATGTTAGAACATCATGGCTGTATTACGATTCAAGTTGTGGTGTTTTCTGGAATTCGTATGGTGTTTTATACGAACTGATGTTGACTTCCTAAAATAACTGATAAATTCCTAAAATAACTGATGAATTCGGTTACAAGATTATATCTTTAATTATATCATTAATTAGGATTATTAGTTAAATTACCATCTTACCCTTAAACTAATAAAATAGATAGGGACATGTGTCATCACCATAATCTTTCTTATCCTTCTCACACTTTTAGTCTTTTTTACAGGATCCTCTACCTATATATATATATATATATATATATATATCATAATGTATTTTTTCTACGTAATATAATTATATATATAAATGCGTGATAAAATTTATTCCATGGTCACAAATTTCAAGCCTAAACTTTCAGACCAAAATAATGCACAATTATTTTGTGTTGAGTTACTTTTATCTAGGCTCAAATTCACACTTAGTTGACCGACTATAACCATCAAAATCGAATAACTAAAACCGTCATAACCGATCGATTATGGTTATGATTATTTATTAACTGATATATTGGTTATGGTTATGATTTTAAGTCAAAACCAACCCATACAGTATAATGTATCTACCAACTAAAATGTTAAATAAATATAAATATTAAAGAATCAAAGAATATAGATATAACTAATAACTAACAATAATATATACAAAACCTCAATTAACAGATATGCTTCACGGATATAAAATGTAAAGTTAGTCAATTAATGAATTCATAGAAAATACATTTTTTCCTACTTTAGGCTACAGAATCTAACTAGGCGTTCTTTTAGGAGTTTGAATATCTTAGTCAGTGACTTTTCTTCAAATAGATTAACTTTATTAAAGGACTAATTTCATCATCGATAAATTTAACTTTTAAGGACTATTTTCAATACAATATATATACCTTTTAAAAGACGATTTTGAAATTAAATTAACTTTCATTAAATCAACTTTTTTTAAAAACAAAACAACAAATTTATGTTAATAATAAGAAACAAGTGATTTCATATCATACATTTTATTTTTAAACAAGTCAAAGATGGCGAAACGTTTATTCTTTATACAATCATTAAATATTTCAAGCCAATGATATTATATTATAATATATATTAAATACATCCCAAACTACAATATACTTTTTTATCAAGTGTTTTTTAGTCTTAGTTTCTTTCTATCACTTTTTTTCTTTTATGTTTTGAACACAATTATTTTTGAGTTTTGGATTTGCTTTTTAAACCCTGCATACTTTAATTGTTTTTAAATTATATTAACAGGTTATGTTTGCATAATAATAATTAATAATATAGCAATTCATATTATAATAATAACTTACAAAAATAAAAAATAACATCAATTGTAACCTCTATAGTGGTTTTTTTTAATTTTAAATTAACCCTTACACTATAAATAATATAAGTCTTTAACCCAATAGTTTTATTTTCCATTTATAACTTCCGTTCGTTAGTTTTTTTAGAATGACCAAATAAGTGATATTCTTTTTTGAAAACGACATAAGACCACGTTACCACCACCATTTTTTTCGTTTGTTCAGATCGCTACACCGCGTCATAGGTACCACACCATAATTTTTCTTCTATTTGTTACATTTTATTTCGTTTTTTTGAATTGTTTGGCTTATTGATATTGTGCAGCTTCATTGTGGTCTTTAATGTTTAGTTCGTACCAAGATTCCCCGCCATCCTAGTTACTATTATAAGTCTATAGGAATGACAAAGTCATCCATTTTTATTGTTGGGATGATTGAAAAGCGTATGATTCTTTGGTCAACCATGGAGTTGAGCCAACATTATCTGGTCGTGAGGTTTGATTGTATCCGTTACATCATATGTTTGTTTTATAATGTGTTTTTATGGTTGGATACTTGTTATGAATTGTACTTGTTTTACAATGCTTTATTTTAAACATATGTTTTTCACCAACTATTTTGTAATTAATAGTTTTCTACATGTTTTAGATATTTATGCTTAGAGATTAAGACATGTTCACATATAGGATTGCCTAGTTATTTTAATAATCAAGACAAATGTTTATTTTTTTCGTAGTTGAACGTGTTTGCTTGATTTATCTTTTTTCAATGTTGGAAACTTGGAAAATCTCGATAGCGTAACTCATGGTACAATTTTTGAGCTTCCACTGATGTTTGCGATGTACTGCTACCCTCCTTATTTTGTCTCTAATTTTTGAGACTGTTGTTTCTAGGTGCTGGGTTGAATTGGCCAATGTGGAAGAAATGTGACACTAAGGGTATATATATACAAAAATGTGTGTGTGTATATATATACACACATAATCAATGGTGATCTCAACGTATAATACTGAAATTCAAGGTTGTTAGCATTTAATAGTATAGTTTTCCATAAAATATGCCCGATAATAGAGTTTTCACTTTATGGTTTCATTGGAAAGATGTTCATTTCATATTATTACAAAAGTTTTAATTATTCATGTTAAGAAGCTTCTGAAACGTAGGCCAGAGTTTATTTGGGAACGTGAAGACTAGATGCGAGACAAATACTCTCATCTTTTCTAGGAGAATGCTCCTACGTAAATTTCGGTAAAAAGTTCTCAAAAGTAGGGGAGACTGTGACATCCGCCAAAAAAGATCCTAGAAACCGACCCGAATGTAAACCGGATTCAAACGAAATAAATGATCATGCAATTTCCTTTGTCTTCGTTTTATTTTATTCTTCTAATAGTTAAAGTATTTGGTTAAGTATGTAATTATATGCATAACAACAACTAAACAACATCCACTTCTTTTCAAACGACAACATCTCATGTAACTGACATCATGGTATCCACGTAACACCATGATCCAAACAATACTTCATATCTAAGCGACACCCCTTATATAACACCCAAACGAAACCCCCCTATCCCAACCCCAAACACCATAGGGCTAACCCCAAACGACACCTTGTGTCATTTACACCTAAACCAAACGACATCTAGTTTCGCTTGACACTTAAACCAAACATTAACCTCATCCCAATTCAAATGACATGTCGTTGCAACCATTCTTCCATAAGAAACGCGAGTTTCCAAATCTTAATCATTTAATCCAGCTGTTTACGCAATGTTTCGAATTATAAATTTACCATAAATAAGTTTAGATGCTAATATACATCAAAACCTTCCAAGTACACTTTTAATTTTGCTAATTGGATTCTAGTTAAATCCCCATGAAAACTTAGAAAATATTGCAAACCTTATAACCAAATTCGTCCGTCATATCAACCATGACCTGTTTCAAATGACATCTCCACCCCATTCTTATGAAACCCCACTCTCAATTCGTGTAAACAACCTTTACAACTCGCGGATTTAAGGCAAAGGATTTTTGGGGCTTGGAACTTCACCTCACAATTTCTCTCTCGTTTCCTAATCAATTAAGGTAGTTGTTGATCCTAAACCGATTTTGAGCCCTACAAACCCCTCTATCAATTTCCGTGATAGAGGGCACTCAAAATACGAATTTAATTTCTTATTATTTTAGGGTTCTTATAATAAAGAATTTGGGGTTGTGATTATAGATTAGTGTTTTGTTGAAATTGAAAGTTTACTATTCATAATCACGTTATATTAGATCTTGTAATTTTTGAGAATTTCTGGTCATCTTTTAACTTTATTTTATATTTAATCATGTTATGTTCTATATAAAATATTATAAAATTATGAAAAAAAATAAAGTCTATAAATATTAATTTGATTTTCCAGAAAGAATAAGTTTTGGAATTCTTATAATAAATTTCATGTCTCTCGTTACATTATTATTTTTGTAATAAAAAGATTAATTTAAATTATGGGACTAATAATTATCTTTTATAAGCAAATAGGCTTTAAATAAAAACGTGATTAATGATTTGCGAAGGTATATGGTCAAGAAAGCTCCTAACTTTCCAAGTGATAATGATCTCTGGTCTCATCCGGATCTTTAAAATCTAGGAACACGTAGTGAAACAAGACGCATACCTCGTGAGTAATAAAAAATGGATAATTGCATATTTCCCCTAAAAAAACCTAGCATATTTACCAATTTTGATTTATTTTATTAAAATTAAATTATATGATGACAGTTTTACCCTTAATTTTAATAAACCTTAAGAAATTGCATATTTACTAAAAGTTTTTACTAGTTTGTGTTTTTCACATTTTTTTTTGCTTAAAAATTTTGTTATGTTTCCCTAGACGCCAGATACTTTTTTGTTCATTACGTATTTATTATGTTTTTTTTCATCATAATTCCATCACGAGCTAGAGTAATAATCATCTAAACAACGAAAAACAAAACAAATGCCAAAACCTTAATATATTAGAGTACCAAAATTCATCAAAAAAAAACAACCACAAAATCATCGTACTTTTTTTTTCAACCAATGTGCAGAAACACCCTTCACAAATGAAAGAAAACAATGGTGGTATACAAATGCTAATTAAATTTGTTCTTCAAAATCTTACTTTAACACTATATAGTAGCAATCTTTGAGAGAGACACGCCCATAATACTAACCAGTCTTTCATATTATAGTTGTTAATATGCAGAGTTACAAACACTAATTCATGTCAAACAATCATTTAATATTATTATTGTTATTGTTAATACAAACCTGTCATTGAGAGAAACTGAAACGTCGCCGGCTGACCTGTGGCGCTGGTATTGAAAGTGATAAATCACCGGCTAAGAGAGACACCGCAGTTAATACTAACCTGTAACGTCGTTGAGAAAAACGGAAACGTCGCTGGTGTGGAAACTGAAACGTCACCGGCTAAGAAAGCCACCGCCGTGTAACGTCGCCGGTTGAGAGGGACACCACAATGTAGAACTGAAACGCAGACAACCGTGACACAAACAACGTTGATTGAGGTCAAACGTCGTGGGATCTTTTCAGGGGGAATTAACTGATGAGTTTCGTGGTTGGCGTATTTTCAGTTTGATTTCAATTTGAATGAGCTCATAAAGATATTTTTTTAAGAGGCCAAACCCAGTTAGAATTTTTTATTAAATCTGATTATGTGTCTTGCACATAAGGGTAGTTTTATCATTTCACCTATCCAAGACTATGGAAAAACTCAAAAATACATCATCAATTTATTAAACAAAAAATAAATATAAAAAAGAAAAGATATCTCTCTCTCTCTCTCATTCTCTGTCATCTTCCTCACCCATTTCCTCCCACTTCCACTCACCAGAACCACCACATTCTGATCACCACCATGAAATCATACAGCAACACATTAAATTTCATCAACCTCCTTTTTCAAACCCTAATGAAATGGCTTCAAATTCTTCAACAAACCCTCTTTAACCCCAAATTTGCCCCTTTGAACAAAACCCTAGAAGACCTGGTGTGACCATAGACAAGTGTGCAACGAGAGAAAAAGAAAGAAAGAGAGAGGGGTGGCAGTGGTGATTTAGGGTTTTGAGTGGTGGCAACACAAATCCGTAGTTTACGATTTCCGGTAAGTATAATATCTGTTGAATGTGTATTCCTTGGTCAGATCTATGAACCACAAGTTTAATTTCAATTTACAGAAGTAAAGGGGTAGTGTGGGGGTTTGTTGGTGATGGGTTGGTGGTTTACTACTGATAGCAGCAAAGACTGATGAAAATTGTTGTGATTATATGCCACAAACATGGTGGTTGTCGGTTGTTGCTTGGTTGAAGATGGTGTATTGGTGGTGTATGGATGGTGGTGGTAAGTGGGGATGATGAACATGTGACACCGATGGTGTTGACGGTGGTGTAAAGTGGTGACAGGTGGTGGTGGCTGGTGGGTTGGTAATGGCGGTGGAGCAAAGGTATTGGGTTATGAGAACTTAATAGCTTTTGTATATGTTTGTTGGAGTTTGAAATCATTGACTAAACCCTGTTTACAGTCAACCGATTCTGGTGTAGTAGGGTTGGGGTGGTCAGTAGGTGGGGGTGGAGGCGGTGAAGGCTGAGGTGGGGTGGGTGGCGGTGATGAAGGTTGTGGGGTGGTGGTGGTTGTAACGCCCTGCTATTTCAAACTTTCTATATCTGGAAAGTTCATGTTGTAATTCTATTTCTGGAAACTTTGTAATCGTTGTACTCGTCTTTTTGTTGTAATCAATATTCTGAGACTTGAATCATAATGAAACGTGTATTCTATTTTACCATGTAAACTCGTTTATATTCTACATATATGCTACTTAAACCACAATGCGCATAAACACTTGATATACTTGAGATACGTGACATACATGAATTATACATCGTTTGGACATACACAATACTTATACGCAATGTTTATACTTGACCATGCTTGATAACACCTATTATTATGCTTACATTACATAAATAACCCTGGTATTACGCCTTTTGTGCTTAAAACACCCTTAAAACTATCAAAAGCAAACTCCAGGAGCTGAAAGTAAAAATCAAAGAAATTCTCAGCCACGACCCACTCGCGGGCCGCGACCATGTGGTCCATACCCTCTCGCGCCCCGCCAGCCGCCTAATTCGGCAGAAAGTTTAACCAGCTCATAGATTGGTCAATTCTAAGTGTCAATGATTGTGCTTTCTTCACTAAATGCTCACCTAACTAACCCTAATCACTTCAACTATAAAACCTAAGCCTCCTCCACACTTCCTCCACTTTGCAAACACTCTAAACTCTCTCTCAAACACTCTAAATTCAGCTGAGAAATCAGTAACTTGGCAGATTCTCTACAAGTTGCAAAAGTGAGCATAACCTCACTTATACTTCATCTTTTTCATTCATTCTTCTTTCAAACCACTTGGAACAACCTTCGGTATGATTCCATGGGTTCTCCTTGGAGAATCCAGACCTGGAAAGGCTCCAAAGTTACTAAACTTTCTGTTTCGATTCTAAACTTTGTTAAACTTGTTCAAACTTGAGTTATTTCATCTCAAAACTATGTCCGAATGCTTACAACACTATTAGTGGTTGGTTAGGCTTAAAAGCAAGGTTGAGACATGTCAAACTAGAGGTGAAAACCTCACAAACTTTATGTTTTCAACTTGGGTTTACACCCACAAGTAGTGTCCAAGTTCAACTTGTGCATGTGTGAAGATGGTCTAGCCTTGGCAACCCATCTTGAATCCACACACTACTTAATGTTTTACATGAGATTAGTTGTTGTTAGTACTTAGTTCATGACCCTCCTTGTGTTTGTAACATACGTGTAGTGGTGAACATTCGAGGTGCCTAAACAGAAGCATGTTCTTCCTACCTCCTACATGATATCCATGACACTAGAGGTGCCTAAATGGAGACTTTGATCTCCTACCTCATGCTTGATTTATGATTTAAAGTACCTAAACTAAGTATATTATATATATATATATATATATATATATATATACATGTGACAAAGACTTAATAATAACTCCATAGTTACTTGTTAAGAAACTAGTTACATCATCTAGAGACCATACACTTGTTACGATTCTAATGGGTCTTCGAATACATGATAACACACCAACCCTTACGGTTTCTATAGTGTCAAGAACAAGTGTCATGAGTACAAGATGATTATTTTCATAATACTATTTTTACGTTATTTAAACTCCGAATCTATAATCTCCCGTTAACTCCCAACACTCATACGCCTTTGTTACTTCTTGTAGAAAGACAAGGTGCTCCAAGATAATCAACCTACCACACTCTCAGGGTTCAAGTTGGATTTAGCTTGCAAAACCGTGAGTATGCTCGATCCCGCTTTTCCTATTTTAATATTTCGGGTGTAACATGTACAAAAACCATAAAACTAGTTTACAAACTTGCTCTATCCATTATAATATGATACTTGTTTATATACTCAATTAAACGCATGCTATGTTAGACTTGTGATATATGATCATTAACTTTGCTAGCCAACCTTAACAAATATAGCGCTATAGGAGTAACGCCCGCCGTATGCTTGTGGTATTGTTAAGTAAACTATTAATCGCCCGTTTATGACAATGTTGGGTAATCACAATTGCGTTAGCCTTTGGTTTGACATATAATTTCACATGTTCTAGTATGCAATCACCATTTATGTACAAGTTGCCATGTTGGATATGAGACAAAATTATTCTTTATTATGCTATGTATCAAACTGTATACTCGCCAACATTTTTTATATATATTATTTTAATACATGTTGCAGGAAATTAAGTTGATGACATGGAAGGAACACAACTAGGGTGGATTAGATACACACCTAGCTTTAATTTCATGTATTTCGTACTATGTTGTATTGTCATTTGAACTTGTCGTATTTCCATTTCGAACCATTGTATTACCAATTTAGTATCAATGAAATTTTGCATCAGTAAATATTGTCGCAATGTAGTGTTACGACGTTTTGAGCAATTTGTGCGTCTCATCCCGATATTTCCGCCATCGGTTGGGGTGTGACAGATTGGTATCAGAGCCATAACTATAGGGAATTAGGAAAATTGTCATGCTCTTGACCTAGTCTATAGTTTAAATGTCCGACTTTTGACCATTCTTTATTCATGCTTAAAATGTTAATTATTCCTTACTTTGCTTCTATCTCTTCTTTTGTCTTAAACATACGATGTGTCCTTTCTAAGACACCTTATACAAAATTACACACTTGAAGACACTCTTGTTACATCAACGAGACGATTTGCACCAAGATAGGCCCAATGGCCCACAATTTTTGGTGAAATCCCTCAATCCGCGTTTATGCTTATTACACGAAGTTACGCCATCAAGCTAGGAGTGATATCCACATCTTGATGGAAGACTTCCATTTCAAACTCTAGTGGACCCTTACCAACGAGTCAGAATTTGCTCCTCGTTTGGTAAGTACGAACCACATTTAGGGTATGATGTTATTAAGTTAGGGATGAAACCCGCACCTTGTTAACTAGTCCCATTCCTCGATTTTCAATCTCACCAAAGTCTCGAATTTTCGATCGACTAGGGACATGTAGTAACTGGAAGGGTGAATACCGTTAGTCGCTTCTCGATGAGAGTATTCTACCTATTAGGCCAAAGCATGTTTCCCTAACTCGAAAGGACTTTTGATCCACTTTGGAATAGTCGACGTTTCTCTACCCGAAACACTCCAATGTTTTATTGAGCCTATCTTTTGTGCTAATTGAATTTCAATGTGTTTTATACTTTGGATGTTACTAGCTTCGATTCATTTACACAAGTTGCACTTATCTCGCAATCTCAAACAACATTAATCCTTCGTGAACAAACTAAATTTACACTCTTTCATGTCAATAATTGTGATTATACTATGTGAACTCTTATTTTGCCAATGTAAACTATTTGAAACTATGTGCTACATGTTACATGCTAAATTGTGCAAAATTTCTTTTCTCAAAAACATTATGATCAAGTCTCATCTTTTACCATCAATCTTGTAGATGTCTTCCAACCGTCTTTCCAACTCCAAGAAGAGCACAAAGTCAAGCGCTAGCAAGAAGGAATTGCTTGCGTTCATGGCGAAGCAAATGGCTCAAGTCATTCCCGACATTGTAAGCAAGGTTACTGCTACTACCGCCAACTCGTCTGTCAACTCCAAAGTCGATCAACCTAAGCCTACCTCTTTCAACTACAAGCACTTCATCGCTTGCAACCCGAAGCCATTCACTGGCAACGAGGGTGTCACTGCTATGCTCGAATGGTTTGAAAGCATCGAAGTGACATTCATCAACAGTGATTGTCCTGAGCACCTCAAGACCCGAAGCGCTACGGGCATCTTCCAGGCTCGAGCTCTCGAGTGGTGGACGAACGAGCGTAACATTCGCTCCAATGAAGTAGCCTATGCCCTACCTTGGATCGAAGTTAGGGAGATGATGCTGTTGGAGTTTTGTCCTACCATGAACAAGAAAAGCTTGAGAATGAATTTTGGCACCTCAGGCAAGTGGGTGACGATAACCTTGGTTACTGTAACATTTGTAAAAATCGGGTCTTCAAAACCCGCTCCGTTTTGTAATCAAGTACCAAGTTATAAAAGTTACACTAAAAATTTATGATTATTTTGAGTTAAAACGATACATAATTAATAAATAAACTAAATTACAAAATTATATTTGATAAAAAGTTAAAATAAAATAAATAAAAAAATAATGAAGCTGCCGGGACTCGAACCCGGGTCAGCCATGAAACACTTCAACAACTTAGCACTCACTCCCAAGACCACTCCGCCACTTGTTTGTTTTCTGTCATGTTTAGGAAACACTTCAAAAATTATCATAGACTTTTCCTGCGACTCAAAACACTCTGCAAGACTCCCAATTGCATTTCCGCAACCTTACAATCCACCGGAGAAGCTTGAATCAGACCGCCAGAAAAATTCTGCAAGTCACCGGAAAACCGGGACTCACATCCACACGGTATTTCCTCCGACTCTTTCTGTTTCAATCATGTGATTAATCAGTCTCTAACACAACTCCACCATCAGAATCAATCCTAGTCAACGTTTATCGAAAATCTTACCTTCGCCGGAAAACTTTTGAAACTGCCGGAAACACATCGTGAACGGGTATGATCTCCCAAACTTCTGTTAAACCTTGTTTAAGTGACTCAACTTCTTAAATAATCGAACAAAGCTGTTAATTGGTTTCAACAGCCGGAGTTCACTTTCAGTACCGACGAACCTCCGCCGGAATTCTGTGAACAACATCAATCGGTATATCTTTTTCCTTAAACTCTCTCCATTCTCTACTTTTAATTTACTGATAATGTCTGAAAAGCGTATAAGTCATAAATCAGTCATAACAGTCAGAATATGTTTGTCTGTGTAAATCAACGAAGAAGATGAAGACACAACATAACATAAGATTAATTAAAATCGGTATTTTAAACGGGTTAGACACACAGTCCAGCGATGGACTGTGTGCAAAATACACACACACGTCCCGAGTTCGATCCCTGCTACACGCACACCTTATATAATAACGCGCCTTTTTGTTTAAAAACTAAACCGGGATAACCCAGTTAGTTGTTAAGTATAATAAAAACCGAGATATTAACCAGGTTAGACACACAGTCCAGCGGTGGACTGTGTGCAACATGAACCACACGTCGCGCGTTCGAAACCCGTCACGAGCACCGGTCCGATTGAATTAAAATGTTTTTGCAAATAAAGGAAATTCGGTTAAATCGAATAAGTGTATAAATATAATTAAAAACAAGATTATTTCGGGTTAGACACGTAGCTCAGTTAGTAGAGCTGCGTGCACGCGAACGGGAGGTCTCGGGTTCGAGCCTCACCCGGCGCAGATTAATTCGCTGACCGAACCGGTCAACGGTCAACGCTAAAAAAATAATATTTTTTTTATATTTTTATTTATTTAATTTAATTTAAAAATCAATTAAAAATACTTAAAAATAACATTTTTAAAGATAGAAAATAGCCATAAACTCACAAAAATATATCTAAAAATTTCATTAAAATCCTTAATAAAATCCATCCATTTAATATATTTTTCCATTATTATTTAGGTTAGTATTCCTCGTTGATCCGCTCATCTAATTCGTGCGCATCTCACCATCTCCAATCCAACGCACCCAATGTGAGTGAATCTTACAAATTCCCCGTTTTAATCACATTTTGGGGTGTATCATGTGTCATTGTATATATATATTATTACTAAACCATTGTGCATACATCATATCATGAACTTGTGTATTCAGTTTGTTGCTGTTAAGTAGTTATCATTGGATGCAATTTATTATTCAGTACATACCATTACATTATGAGCGTTGAGCATGTTCCCCATTTTATTATGCGGTTGAACCTGGCGTGCCCACATACGATCGGCTCCGTTTGATTGAGCCTTGATCGCACTGACATTTTCATTTTCAGTACATGCAATACGATCGGCTCCGTTTGATTGAGCCTTGATCGCACAGTTTCATTTATCTTATTTACAGTATGATGTTGGTATGTTCATGTATGCTGCCATGTGTTATTGTATGTTATAGTTGTGACTGCTAATTGCCATTTACTTGATTATTTACATTTACTCATCTATGATTATGCACAATTTTCATTGATAAACTAACAATTAATTTATTAATAAATGTTTATCTAATAAGGTTCACTCGCCAACTTATGTTGACCCAAAAACTCCCATTTTACACATGATACAGGTGAAGCAGCTGCAGCTAGGAACACATAGGACTTGGACTAGAAGAATAAAACGATTTAGTGTTGGGATTGTTATGCTTGGCTTATTTTCCTTGTATTGGATGAACATGTTTGGATGTTTGAAATGTAACTTTGACTTTATTAAATATGAAACATATTAGTAAATGTCATGAGCTTTGGTGATAACCCAATTATGCCCCGACTCTTATTCCGCTGCGGGTCGGGGTGTGACAGATTGGTATCAGAGCCATGACTATAGGGATATAGGATAGGTTATTAGACCCTTAGAGCCTATACTATAGTCGATTAGAAACTTATAAGAATTTTGTGTGTTATATGCCAAATTTCATGATGTTTATATGTTTTATGTTAAATGTTACATTTGATATTGTGCAAGCATGTTCATAAGTATGTATTATCATATAATGCCTATCATGAAATCGTATGCTCATAACATATCACATCCATGAAAGCACACACCACATCATGATTGTTTTTACAATGATTTTCGTGTTTTCAAATCTCATCAAAGTGAGTTCTCATGACGGGCATGTAGTAACTGGAAGGGTACCAGTACCGGTAGTCGGAGCTTGCTTCAAGTGCGGTGATCCAAATCACCTCCGTCCTCAATATCCTCAGTTAAACCGAGAGCAGCAACTACAAGCTCCTCGTGGCCGCGCTTTCAACATCTACGCGAACCAAGCGCAACACGACAATGAAGTCGTGAACGGTACGTTTCTTGTCAATGGCTTATATGCTTCTTTACTATTTGATATTGGTGCGGATAAAAGTTTTCTATTCATAGAATTTGAACCAATGTTAAATTGTGCACGCTCTAAGCTTCCAAAATCTTTCTCCGTCAAAGTTGCCAATGGCAAGTCCATCACCGTCGACTCTGTTCTTCGCGATTGTTTTCTCACCCTCAATAATCATGTGTTCTCTATCAATCTCATACTCATGCAATTGGGTAGTTTCGATGTCATAGTAGGTATGGATTGGCTTCGTAAGAACCATGCCGAAATCGCTTGTCACGAAAAGTTTGTTCGATTACCTCTTCCGTCCGGTGACACTTTGCACGTCTATGGAGAAAGACCCTCAAAAGGTCTCAAACTCATGTCATGCACCTAAGCGAACAAGTACTTACGTAAGGAGTACTTTGCCTTTTAGCCCACATTATGGAAGAAAAGGGCAAGGGAAAGGACGTAAGTGATGTTCCAGTGGTGTGTGATTTTCCCGACGTTTTCCCCGAAGACCTTCCTGGTCCACCTCCTCCTTGTTCAGTTGACTTCCGTATCGATCTCATTCCTGGCGCTACGCCTGTCGCTAAATCTCCTTGCCGCCTAGCACCCTCGGAGATGCAAGAGCTATCAAGCCCACTTCAAGAACTTATTGATAAAGGCTTTATACGCCCTAGTACTTCTCCTTGGGGCGGTCCCGTTTTATTCGTCAAGAAGAAGGATGGTTCGTTTCAGATGTGTATCGATTATCGCGAACTCAACAAACTCACCATCAAAAACCGCTATCCTCTTCCCCGCATCGGTGACCTCTTTGATCAACTTCAAGGCGCAACTTGCTTTTCCAAGATCGACCTTCGTTCTGGTTACCATCAGCTTCGAGTCCTCGAAGAAGATATCCCTAAAACCGCCTTTCGTACTAGATACGGTCACTACGAATTTGTAATTATGCCATTCGGTTTAACGAATGCACCCACGGTCTTCATGGACTTAATGAATCGGGTGTGTAAGTTATACTTGGACCGCTTCGTGCTCGTGTTCATAGACGATATCCTCATCTATTCCAAGACTCAAGGCGAGCACGAGCGACACTTACGTCTTATCCTTGAACTTCTTCAACGTGAAAAACTATACGCCAAATTCTCCAAGTGTGAATTTTGGCTAAAGGAAGTTCAATTTCTCGGTCATGTTGTGAACGAAAAAGGCATTCACGTCGATCCCGCAAAGATCAAAGCCGTAAAGAATTGGATCGCTCCAAAATCTCCGTCCGAAATTCGTTCTTTCCTTGGTTTAGCCGGTTATTATCGTTGCTTCATTTCAGACTTTTCAAAGGTCGTCGTTCCTCTCACGTCTTTGACCCAAAAAGATAAACCTTTTGTTTGGGGTCCCGAACAAGAGGAGTCTTTTTAGACACTCAGGGACATGCTTTGTAATGCTCTTATTCTCGCTCTTCCTGATGGAAACGATGATTTTGTCATGTATTGCGATGCTTCAAACCGAGGCCTTGGTTACGTTCTTATGCAACGGGACAAGGTTATCGCTTACGCTTCAAGACAACTCAAGATTCATAAGAAAAACTACACTACGCACGACCTTGAACTTGGTGCAGTTGTTTTTGCATTGAAGATATGGCGACACTACCTGTATGGTACCAAGTGTGTGGTCTTCACCGACCATAAGAGCCTTCAGCACATCTTCAATAAAAAAACTCAACATGCGTCAACGTCGATGGGTAGAGTTACTCAACGACTACGACTGTGAAATTCGCTATCACCCTGGTAAAGCGAATGTTGTAGCCGATGCTCAAAGTTGTCAACCTCATGCGAAGAGTATCCACTGTTTCCAGATCCTAAGCAATATTCAAGACCGAATTCGTGAGGCCCAACACTCATCCATCAACGAGAACAACTTATACAATGAGATGAAGTGTGGTGCCGAAGAACAACTCACGTCCAAAGCCGATGGTATGTTATACTATCTCGATCGAGTCTGGATCCTAAATCGTGACAACCTTCATGATTTCTTGATGAGGGAAGCTCACAAATCCCGATACTCCATTCATCCTGGTGCCGACAAGATGTACCAAGACTTGCGTACGTCTTATTGGTGGCCTGGCATGAAGAAGGATATCGCTCTTTATGTCTCGAAATGCCTTATGTGTTCCAAGGTCAAGGCCGAACATCAACGCCCCTCTGGCTTACTCGAACAACCAGAAATTCCCGTTTGGAAATGGGAGAGTATCGCTATGGACTTCTTCACCAAACTTCCTCGCACGTCTTCTGGTCACGACAGTATCTGGGTCATCATTGACCGTTTGACCAAATCCGCGCATTTTCTTCCCATTCGTGAAGATTATAAAGTCGAGAAACTGGCTCGTATCTACACGGATGAAGTCATTTATCGTCATGGTATTCCCATTGACATCATTTCAGACCGTGATGGTCGTTTCACTTCGCGTCTTTGGCAAACCTTCCAAAAAGCTCTCGGTACTCACCTCAATCTTAGTACTGCTTTTCATCCTCAGTCCGACGGTCAAACCGAGCGTACCATTCAAACTCTAGAGGATATGCTTCGTTCATGCGTAATCGATTTTGGTGGCAATTGGGATTCACATTTGCCTTTGGTAGAATTCTCGTACAACAACAGTTATCACTCCAGTATTCAAATGGCTCCATTTGAAGCATTATATGGTCGAAAATGTCGATCGCCCATCTGTTGGCACGAGATTGGTGAAGCTCAACTCACTAGTCCCGAACTCATACAAGAAACAACGGACAAGATCTTGCAAATACGTGATAACCTACTCAAAGCTCGAAGTCGTCAAAAGAGTTACGCTGACAAAAGACGCAAAACCTTAGAATTCAACGTTGGTGATCAAGTACTTCTCAAAGTATCCCCTTGGAAGGGTGTAGTTCGTTTTGGCAAGAAAGGTAAACTCGCACCTCGTTACGTAGGTCCTTTCAAAATTCTCGAAAGAATTCGAAAGGTTGCGTATCGACTGAACCTGCCTGAAGAGCTCAACAACGTTCACCCTGTCTTTCATGTTTCGAACCTCAAAAAGTGTTTAGCTGAAGAAGGACTTCAAGTTCCGCTCGAAGATCTCCAAATCAACGAAACTTTGCACTTCGTGGAGAAACCGGTCGAAATCATGGACCGGGGAGTCAAGCAATTGAGGCGTAGTCGAATTCCTATCGTCAAGGTTCGATGGGAAGGTAAACGTGGCGCTGAATTTACTTGGGAACTCGAGAGTGATATGAATACCAAGTACCCGCATCTATTCGATACATCTTCCTAAATTTCGGGACGAAATTTCCTAAAGGAAGGGAGACTGGAACGCCCTACTATTTCAAACTTTCTATATTTGGAAAGTTCATGTTGTAATTCTATTTCTGGAAACTTTGTAATCGTTGTACTCGTCTTTTTGTTGTAATCAATATTCCGAGACTTGAATCATAATGAAACGAATATTCTATTTTACCATGTTAAACTCGTTTATATTCTATATATATGCTACTTAAACCACAATGCGCATAAACACTTGATATACTTGAGAACCGTGACATACATAAATTATACATCGTTTGGACATACACAATACTTATACGCAATGTTTATACTTGATCATGCTTGATAACACCTATTATTATGCTTACATTACATAAATAACCCTGGTATTACGCATTTTGTGCTTAAAACACCCTTAAAACTATCAAAAGAAAACTCCAGGGGCTGAAAGTGTCAAAATCAAAGAAATTCTCAGCCACGACCCACTCACGGGCCGCGACCGTGTGGTCCATACCCTCTCGCGCCCCGCCAGCCGCCTAATCCATCAGAAAGTTTAACCAGCTCATAGATTGGTCAATTCTAAGTGTCAAGGATTGTGCTTTCTTCACTAAATGCTCACCTAACTAACCCTAATTACTTCAACTATAAAACCTAAGCCTCCTCCACACTTCCTCCACTTTGCAAACACTCTAAACTCTTTCTCAAACACTCTAAATTCAGCTGAGAAATCAGTAGCTTGGCAGATTCTCTACAAGTTGCAAAAGTGAGCATAACCTCACTTATACTTCATCTTTTTCATTCATTCTTCTTTCAAACCACTTGGAACAACCTTGGGTATGATTCCATGGGTTCTCCTTGGATAGTCTAGACCTGTAACTTCACCACAAAGGCTCCAAAGTGTACTAAACTTTCTGTTTCAATTCTAAACTTCGTTAAACTTGTTCAAACTTGAGTTATCTCATCTCAAACCTATGTCCGAATGCTTACACCACTATTAGTGGTTGGTTAGGCTTAAAAACAAAGTTGAGACATGTCAAACTAGAGGTGAAAACCTCACAAACTTTCTATTTTCAATTTGGGTTTACACCCACAAGTAGTGTCCAAGTTCAACTTGTGCATGTGTGAAGATGGTCTAGCCTTGGCAACCCATCTTGAATCCACACACTACTTAATGTTTTACATGAGATTAGTTTTTTGTTAATACTTAGTTCATGACCCTCCTTGTGTTTGTAACACAAGTGTAGTGGTGAACATTCGAGGTGCCTAAACGGAAGCATGTTCTTCCTACCTCCTACATGATATCCATGACACTAGAGGTGCCTAAATCGAGACTTTGATCTCCTACCTCATGCTTGATTTATGATTTAAAGTACCTAAACTAAGTATATTATATATATGTATACATACACGTGACAAAGACTTAATAATAACTCCATAGTTACTTGTTAAGAAACTAATTACATTATCTAGAGACCATACACTTGTTACGATTCTAATGGGTCTTCGAATACATGAAAACACACCAACCCTTGCGGTTTCTATAGTGTCAAGAACAAGTGTCATGAGTACAAGATGATTATTTTCATAATACTATTTTTACGTTATTTAAACTCCGAATCTATAATCTCCAGTTAACTCCCAACACTCATACGCCTTTATTACTTCTTGTAGAAGGACAAGGTGCTCCAAGATAATCAACCTACCACACTCTCGGGATTCAAGTCGGATTTAGCTTGCAAAACCGTGAGTATACTCGATCCCGCTTTTCCTATTTTAATATTTCGGGTGTAACATGTACAAAAACCATAAAACTAGTTTACAAACTTGCGTTATTCATTATAACATGATACTTGTTTATATACTCAATTAAACGCATGCTATGTTAGACTTGTGATATATGATCATTAACTTTGCTAGCCAACCTAAATATAGCGCTATAAGAGTAACGCCCTCCCGTATGCTTGTGGTATTGTTAAGTAAACTATTAATCGCCCGTTTATGACAATGTTGGGTAATCACAATTGCGTTAGACTTTGGTTTGACATATAATTTCACATGTTCTAGTATGCAATCACCATTTATGTACAAGTTGCCATGTTGGATATGAGACAAAATTATTCTTTATTATGCTATGTATCAAACTTGTATACTCGCCAACATTTTTTTGTTGATATATATTATTTTAATACATGTTGTAGGAAATTAAGTTGATGACATGGAAGGAACACAACTAGGGTGGATTAGATACACACCTAGCTTTAATTTCATGTATTTCGTACTATGTTGTATTGTCATTTGAACTTGTCGTATTTCCATTTCGAACCATTGTATTACCAATTTAGTATCAATGAAATTTTGCATCATTAAATATTGTCGCAAAGTAGTGTTATGACGTTTTGAGCAATTTGTTCGTCTCATCCTGATGTTTTCGCCATCGGTTGGTGGTTGTCGGTTGTTGCTTGGTTGAAGATGGTGTATTGGTGGTGTATGGATGGTGGTGGTAAGTGGGGATGATGAACATGTGACACCGATGGTGTTGACGGTGGTGTAAAGTGGTGACAGGTAGTGGTGGCTAGTGGTTGGTAATGGCGGTGGAGCAAAGGTATTGGGTTATGAGAACTTAATAGCTTTTGTATATGTTTGTTGGAGTTTGAAATCATTGACTAAACCCTGTTTACAGTCAACCGATTCTGGTGTAGTAGGTTTGGGGTGGTCGGTAGGTGGGGGTGGAGGCGGTGAAGGCTGAGGTGGGGTGGGGTGGGTGGCGGTGATGAAGGTTGTGGGGTGGTGGTGAGAGAGAGATTAGGCTGTGGTGGTGGGTTTAGATTAGATAGAAAGAGAAAGTTTATATTTTTTTAGTTTTGTAGATACAGTCCCTCAATAATAAGTGTTTACAAAATAACCTCTGGGCATGTGAAATGACAAAACTACCCTCATGTGCAAGGCACATGATCAGATTTAACAAAAAAATTCTAATTGGGTTTGGCCTAAAGGATATAACGTGCAAGATTTTGAAACATTAAGTACAGAACTTGTCAACTTTTGCGCTAAAGGACAGCGCCTGCAATTTGGTGTAAACATAAATGACAAGACTTGTAATTTACTCTTTTTTTTAATTATAAAAAGGGTAAATTAGTCAATTTGATCTAGAAGGGGAAATATGTAATATTTATTTAGGCTTGGGTAAATATGTAATTGATGGTTTTTTAAGGAGAAATATGCAATTATCCGTAATAAAAATGACTAGCTTCACAAATATTAACTTATTTCTCAAAGTTGGAAAAATTATTATATATTTAGGTTCAGAATATTCCCCAAATCATATGACTTGTATTTCTTGGTTGGTTGGTATTTTTGTTACAATATATTATGGTAACTCGTATCATTTGAAGTTTCTCATTCTCGTACGGTTTCTCATCTAAATATCAATATAAGCAAATCATGAGTAGATATCTAATTCCCCATTTTATTTTTTAGGGTGTGTCATGTGTCACCTTATTTAATGATGTTTCGTTTATTTCAATTACCAACATGCAAATTAAATGCGTGGTTTATGTGTTATATATCTTGGTTACATATTTGTTACATGTTACTCACTTTGTGTCGTAATCTCACATCGCGAATCCACTGGCTGACCGGTTCCCCACGAACACGGGTTGAACTTGGTATCGTCACTATTGTTTCGCATGTTTCGCTACTGGTTTATTTATTTTTGTTGATGATGTTATTGGTAAACTGTCTCATTTACATTTAAATTGCATGTTAACGAAATTTAAAAATTATTTCATTTAAACTTAAATTTACTCACCAACTTTTGTTGATCTAAAACTATTCTATATATGATACTTGTGATAAGGTTTGAGGTGAGGAGGATGAGGACACATAGGACATGTCTTAGTTGAATAAACTAGATATTATATATATTATGTCTTTGGTTTTTGTTTGAAGTTGGTATGGATAATTTTTATTTTATTTGGTTATATGACATTGTTAAATTTTGACTATAAATATCAAACTTTTAATAGTTGCTATAAGCTTTGGACAATCATCCCGCTTCAATCCATAATCCGCTACAGGTCGGGTGTGATATTCTATGGGTCACAGTTTTAGAAGTTGCAAGGGTCAAGTTAAAAGCCAAGTTGCATCATAAGGCGCCCAAATCCATCTCAAGGCTGATAAATATGTTGCAGTTTCGGACCTCTTTTGATTTAGTCTTATGTTAATGTAATGGTATTTTTATGCCATCTTTTGAACAATATTATATACTTGTCAACTTTTGAACAAATTATTTTTTATGGCATTTAGGTGAATATTTTTATGCAACATTCTATTTTAATGTTTTTCAACGTTTTGTATTTTAATAACATCTGAATGTTATGTAACCATTATGTTTGGGTGAACAATTTTGATGCCATTTGAATGATATGTAGGTTAAATGTTTCAACATCATTTTCAGTTTACTCTATTGAATTATTATGTAGGTTATTTGTTTGGAATGCAACTATTTGGTTTAGGTGAACAATTTTGCTTTGGGTAAACAATTTTGGCTTGGCTAACTTGTTTGAACAACCTTTGTAGTGTACAATTATGAAGTTAGAATGCAACCATTCGGTATGGGTGAACAATTTTGAAACAATGTAAACAAGGTAACATTAAACACTTCCAACTCATTAATCAACAATGTTATGCAGCCATTAGGTTATGCAACCATGGTAAACAAGGTGACATTGAACACATGCAACTCATTTGGTTATGCAACTATAGCAAAAAGGTAACATTGAACACTTGCAACTCATTTATCAACATTGAAGTCAAAATGTAACAACATTTGCATTTCTCCATTAGTCAACATTAAAGTTAAAATTGACCTTAACAACTAAACAAGTCAACTGAACATTAAGTACATGATAGAGAAAAACCAACTAAAACCTAAGATAATCTTCAATCCTCTTGCTTCAGTAGCTCTTGCCATAGCCAATTCCTCATGTTGGTTGGTAGATCTTAGCAATCCAAGTATTTTTTTAATTTGACCTTTCACACATTGGAGGATCGGACAATGACACGAAACCACATCTTGATTTCTTTTCATTACCTTAGTAAAATCATATAAGTAATATAAGAAATTAGAGCATTTAGGGCTGACGACATAGATTAATAGGGATTACTCGGGATTAATCGGATTGATATTATTATATGTAATAATTAGTTATATATACATACACACGTTGTTATATGTAGTTTTTTAAAGTAGACATGTTTTAACCCATAGTTGACCTATATTTCCAAGTAATTTGAAGGAATTTATAAAGTTTGGTTGAAATTTGGCCTGCATCTGGCCAGTAAGGACCGCCATTGACCGTCTAGCGATTAATAGGTGAACCTCCGATTAGTGATTAATCGGCGACTAACCAAAGACTAGTCGGGATTTTTACAACCATGCTACATACATGGTCATGGAACCGATGACCAGGGTTTGCTTATGTCCATGGTGTGAGAATCGAGACCCACATGAGCAAATTGGAGTATCGACATCAGAAGACAACGAATTGCATTGCAAATTAGAGGATTGACTTAAACACCTTGACATCGATTAGGGTTGATGAGAACGATGACTTCGATTAGGGTTGATGAACATTGGTCTGGTACGAAGGTTTTAAATTAAGGGGGGTTAAAAGACCAAATTACCCCTCATTTGATTGGCAGGTGGGGGAAAACTAATGGGCTTAGTAATGGACGTTAATTCCAAAGACGCATAACGTTAAAACAACAGATGTCAGGGAGTATATCACACCCCAACCGATGGCGGAAACATCGAGATGAGACGAAAACTAGATTGCAAGAGACTTCATAACGCTAATAGTGACAAGTATTTAATAATTACTTTTTACGTTGCTTGAACTAGCAACACCACAAGTTTGAATAAATAATGTACAATAAATATTCAAATAAATAAATTTCATTTTATTAAAATGATTTTTGTACAAGTATTGGAATCGAGATACAACAGGATTGAAAATAATCTACAATACAACGAACATTAAAATTTAAATGCGTTTCTAGGCAATCCTACTAGATTCATCGGTCACAATCCTGCAACATGTAATAAAACCATGGATCAGTACAAAAGCACTGGCGAGCATACAAGTTTGAATATAAGTGTATGTATAAAAGTTTGTCTCAAATCCACATGGCATTTTATATTCAAGTTGAAACGAGCATACATAAATAACTTACGCACAGCAAATAATATATAATTAAAATCTTTAACTAGCATGCATAACAACCTAAGCAATACAATATCATGAGAATACAAGTTGAATCTAACAAGCATAAACTACCTAAGCATAACAATGAATGTGTTCGATGCCTTGAGTATTTAATTATAATAGATTGCGTAAAGTGGATTTTGTATACGTGTTGCACCCAAAAATGCGTTTAAAGCGTAAAACGGGTCGAGTATGCTAACAGTTTTGCAAAGTTTCCTTTGGTGATTCCATGAAGAGTTGGAGGTTGGAGCTTCAAAGCTTCCTTTAAAACACTTAGTGTTTTCTTTTAGAACTCTTAGAGTTCTCTTCCTTGCTTGGAAGATTTGAGAGAAGTAGAGAGGTTGAGAGAAAAATGGTTGGAACACTTAGTGTTTTTAGAATTCTTAGAATTCTTGATTTAGAGAGATTGAGAGAATTGGAGAGATGGAGAGAAGAATGGTGTGAAGAAAATGGTAGAAGGAGGTTGGTATTTATAGGTAGAGAAGGTGGAAAATGGTGAAATATGATTGGTTAAAAAAGGTGGTAAGAGGATTGAAAAGATGATTGGTGGATAAAGGATGTGGAAAATTGTGAAATATGATTGGTTAAAAAAGGTGGAAGAGGGTTGAAAAGATGATTGATGGAGAAAGGAGGTGGAAAAGGGTGAAATATGATTGGTTAAAGGAGGTGGAAGAGGATTGATGAGATGGAAAGATGATTGGTATATTTCTTGGTATTTCTTGAGTATATATTATGTAATTGAGTATATAAAAAGTATAAAAGTATAATTCAACTATTCTTGGTTTACACAACAAAGCAGAAAACATGGAATTAAAATATACCCAAGTCGTGTATTTCAAATTTAGCCGATACCCGAGCCGAGGCCTAACCCAAGTGAAAACCAAAGCTGACCCTTGTCAGAATCTGACCCGAATCACCCGAACCTGAATGAAACTTGAACCGGGGTGAAATCTGAAATGCTAGGCTTGTTTACCTGAACCCGAGACGAGACTGAACCGAAGTCCCTACCGAAACCGAGATGAAACTGCACAGGGCCCCGAGTCCCCTGAACAAGCTGAAATGAGATGAGACTCAAGTTGCCGCCGTCCGCAGCTTCCTTGCCGCCGCCATCTGGTGCTTCCATCGTCGCCGCCTGCTGCGCCGCCACCAGGATGGTGGTCGGCCGACGGGTTCCGAGAGAGAGAGGAGAGCGAGGGTGGAGGTGGGGGTTTGTTGTGAGAGAGAAAGGGGGAGAGGGTGTGGCCGGCGAAGGAGAGGGATGGTGTGCGGTGGTTCGCTGGAGGAATCCGTTCGCCGGTAGCCAGCCGGAATTACGGCGCCGGTGGCCGAGGGTGTGAGAGAGCAAGAGTGGTCTTGGTTTTTTTTGTAATGAGGATGAAGGGGGAGGTTTAAGGTGTTTATGTATAATTAGGGTTTTGAGAGGGTTTGGGCCTAAAGTCCGTTAGCTGCTCATTTGCGTTTCAAGACCCGTTTCGCACTCGAACTTTTATAAAATGACGTAATATTTTATTTAAAAATAAAATACGTAAAAGTATGTTGGAAGTCGGTTTTGACGTTCATGTTCGTTTATTGCGTTAAAATCGTGCAACAGCGGCGTTTGTCGTTTTTAATCTGTTTTTCGACTGTGATTCTATAAAATAGGGAAACGACACGTATTTCCTAGAGAAAAAAATATGAATTTGCGGAAATACGAGGCGTTACAGTCTCCCCTACTTTAGGAAATTTCGTCCCGAAAATTATTCAAGAGGAAGACGTTAGGGAAGTTGGCATCCTCAAAGTGTGTTTGGGTAGCAAATAAAATTTGGTTGTGAGTGATCAAAGTTTGTATTCAGTAGCAGGGAAACACCGAATTTCTCGTGGCACGTTTTCACGAAAGTTTTGTAATATGGTAGGAACACTTATATATAGGGAGTACCATCAGTGTATCCACCATGCTCATACCATATTACGTCTGTTTCGCTAATTGATGCCATGTTACGTTCCGTGTCACGGTCGAGGTTTATTAACGTATTACAAAGGAGAAAGATAGCGTATAGAATTTAAGTATGTAAGAATGATTGTATTTAAGTATGAGAGAGCATATAGTGTTGTGCATCCCTCGTCCTCGAAGTGAACGAGGTCGTAAAGTAGAATGTGCGTCCCTCGATACCAAAGTAACCGAGGTCGTAAAATAGCGTTCAACATAGTGTCCCTCGTCACCGAAGCGACCGAGACCGTAAAATAGTGTCCCTCGACACCGTTGACCGATGTCGTAAAATAGCGTTCAACATAGCATCCCTCGACACCGAAGTGACCGAGGCCGTAAAAAAGCGTTCAACGTAGCGTCCCTCGACACCGAAGTGACTGAGGCCGTAAAATAGCGTTGAACATAGCGTCCCTCGACACCAAAGTGACTGAGGCCGTAAAATAGCGTTGAACATAGCGTCCCTCGACACCAAAGTGACTGAGGCCGTAAAATAGCGTTCAACATAGGTCCCTCGACACCGAAGTGACTGAGGCCGTAAAATAGCGTTCAACATAGCGTCCCTCGACACCGAAGTGACCGAGACCGTAAAATAGCGTTCAACATAGCGTCCCTCGACACCCAAGTGACCGAGGCCGTAAAATAGCGTTCAACAAAGTGTCCCTCGACACCGAAGTGACCGAGGCCGTAAAATATCAAATCGAATAGAAATTGAGATAACATAAGAGAGAGACTTGATAAAATATTAGATCGTTTCGGATTGAGAAAGTTCGACAATTCCAAAGTGGATCGTAAGTCCATTCAAATTAGGGAGGCATGTCTTGGCCTAATAGGTAAAATACTCTTGTTAACAGAGGATTAATGGTATTTACCCTTCCAGTTAATACATGTCCCTAATTGGATCGAAAATACGAAACTTTGGCGAGACTGAAAATCGAAGGGTGGGTCTAGTTATCAAGGTGTGGATAACAATTTCATCCCCAAATGTGGTTTATTGAACGAAACCATATATCATCTCGAGTCGTCAATAAGGACCAACTAGAATATGGAGTGGAAATTCCCATCAAGGTATGGACATCACTCCTGACTTGATGGTGAAATTCGAGCAAAACATCATGTAAGGGGGATTGAAATTCATCACCAAATGCGGGAATCACCCCTATTTTGGTGAGTCGCTTCGATTGTGGAATAAGAGTGTCTTCAAATATGTATTGTGTATAATGCCATTAGGAAAGCTCTTTGTGTAATTGAGACAAAAGAAGAGATAGAAAAATTAATATATAGCTCTTAAAATTTAGTAGCCTAAAATATTATTCAATACTTTAAAAGAATATATTCAAAATAAGTTCAACCTAATACATTACAAACCAAAATCAAGTTCAACAACACAAAATAAGTTTTAATTTCAAAGAAATATAATATTAGTTCATTAGTATAGGGTAATCAACCCTCAAATATGCCACATATATCAAATTACAAACCTATATACATGTAATTAGTAATCAGTTTTTTTTGTAATATATTATAATGTATATAAAATTAAAATTTATTATAAGTAAAATAATCCGAGCTAAAGCGAGCCAAACTGAGCCAACTCGGCTCGTTACGAGCCGAGCTAGGCTCATTTTCTAACCGAGCCGAGACGGCTCGGCTCACTTTTAAACCGAGTCATATCGAGCGAGCTTTTTCCGAGCTAAATCAGAGCGAGCTCCAAGCCGCGAGCTTTTTGAACAGCCCCAGATTAAACTTATCACCTTTTTTTCTATTGTTTGTGGAATTATCAGATTAAACTTGGGTAGCCAAGTCTAAATAAGCATTACCATGAAAATCAAGAATTCAAGACCACTTATTATTATAAACTTAATATATATGATTAATAACATCACAACTAGAGATGGGCATAATCGGGTTTTATTATTACCCGGAACCGGTTTCAACCCGGACCCGGTTCTGCTTGGATGTCATTGGAACCGGGTGTGGTGTGGAACCGGGTCCAGTTCCTACCCGGGTTCACACACAAGAATATGGAACCGTGTAGAACCGGGTACGGGTATTATGGAACCGGGTATGGTGTGGAACCGGTTCCTGTGTGGAACCGGTTCCTGACAGTAAAACCCGACTTTTTACTGTTCAGAACCGGTTCCTGACAGTCGAAAACCTGACTTTTACTTTTCAGAACCGGTTCCTGACAGTCGAAAATCTGACTTTTACTGTTCAGAACCGGTTCCTGACAGTAAACCCTGACTTTTTACTGTTCAGAACCGGTTCCTGACAAATGTTACCGTTGGGAACCGGTTCCTGGCAGTCGAAATCGGTTTTTTTTATATAAACCCCTCCCTACTTACCATTTCAAAACTTAACACTCACCATCATCAACTTACAAACTCAATCATCTTCTAAAATCTTGCAAAATACCTATGGCATGCAACGAAGAAGTTGTTACGGTCTTAGAGACGAAAAGAAACCCAGTTATATGGAAGAATTTTGATCTATGTTTAATGTCCGACAGCCACGAGATGGCTAGATGCAAAGCTTGCGGAAAATTTATGAAGGCCGTAGCCAACTCAACCCTTAAGAAACACACTGAGCGGCATTGCCCAGTGACGAAGGCAAAGAAAAATGAGACGGGAGAAGGTTCCGGCACCGGTTCTTCAAATGTTTGATGTAACCCCTTTAGTTTGGTGTTTTAATAAAGTTTGTGTAATGTTTCTTTCTATTGTGTTTGTTATTTTTGTGTTTCTTTCTATCGTTAGTCTCCACTTTTTCGGCTATAACCGGTTCCAACGGTAACATTTTAACGGTATAACCGGTTCCTTCTAGAACTGCATTTCCGGGTACTGATGGAACCGGGTACTAGTAAAACCGGGTACGGGTAGGAACCGGGTACGGTTAGGAACCGGTTACTACCCGATTCAAATGGTAAAATTGTGGAACCGGGTTGGAACCAACGGGTATTTTGAACCCGGAACCGGTTCAACTTAATGTCGGGTAGGAACTGGAACCGGTTCCAGTTCGGTTCTACCGGTTCGGGTTCGGAACTGGTTTTTATGCCCATCTCTAATCACAACAAGTTTTGAAACTCCCTAAATTTGACAATTATGATAGTTTATTGATGTAGACGACGAATGATTTTGAAGTAAAAAGTTCATTACCATGATGACGTCTGTAATTAAATAATTATAGGAAGTTGACTTCTTATACCAATATTAGATGGTAATTTATCTAAATGTTTAAAATGTCACCCCAGTTGGTAAAAGCAAACACAAGGCCACTATCACAACATGTTAAAAAGGCATAAACAATTATACCCAAAAAGGCACATTCTTTGCTTACCTTATCATAAAAACTTATCCTTTTAATCATCTATCTGTTTATAGTGATTATAGACAATGGAGATATGGTTGCATAATGCTCATGAGAGCAAGATTACCATACCATTAAAGAAAATAAAGAACTTGGTCACAGATATCGCGTCTTGAAGTGGCAAGAAGCGCAGCTGCAGCTAGAACAGATTGAAGATAAGATGAACCAGATCAAGGAATAAACGGCAACAGTGTTAGCGTCTAACCGGTTTATATGTTCAGATCTGGCTATGAATTTCTTCACTTCTGCTGAAAATGAGGAGTCGATGCACAATTCAAGAGGTAAAACTGTTTACAGACCTTAAAACTTAGGCAGGATAACGGGTCAACCTAGACAACGGGTTATATTGATCCACCCCTATGCACAACCATTGCCAAGGTCACCATCAATTTACTGATCAAAAGGTTAGAACTTTCGACTCTAGCATTTCATAATTATGACGTCAAGAAAACGGATGGCGATCACTATTCTTCATAAACCTTTAGCAAGAATGCAAGATCAACAAACATGAGAATGATGTAAAAAGCTAGGAGCTTGATGCTAAGTTAAATAAAATATAGTCAAAAAGACATTCAGAAACATTAACAAAAAGAACCAACTGTATCATACCACTGATAATTTCAGTTCATAAAGTACATAATAGATTTCATAACTGGTACGCAATAGCAAACACCATACCTATGTCTATGGTCGTCACGTTTCCGATCCCGACCTCATCAATCGCAATACATTCTTGAAACTGTCTAAAGCGTCACGACCTTCACATTACTGAACCGTCCATTTGAATGGCAGATTTAATTGTATTATTGAATAAGTGAATTAAATGTCAAGAACGTCGATGTGAGGGTCAGGGGCAAGAATGGAAGAAAGTTGATCTTGAACAGGGAATTTAATGTGAAACCCATCTTAAAATCTATAGTCAATAAAAGACTACTGACTCTTTTTCTCATGAGTCCAAGTAAAAAGACACAGAATAATCAGTTGAAATAAATTTGGATGCATTTCTATCTCCTAAATAGTTATAACCAGAACCAAACTCAAACCTTGATGAAGCCACAGACCCAATTGTGGGCACCTGGTCTGGTTCTTATCAGGGGGCGTGATGGTATCAGAGAGGGATTGTAAGGATAGGCGATTCAATGGAAGCATTCAATCGAACAAAAGGCTAACCGGAATTGAAGTT
Organism: Scalesia atractyloides; assembly: GCA_947069175.1. Taxonomy (NCBI): domain Eukaryota; kingdom Viridiplantae; phylum Streptophyta; class Magnoliopsida; order Asterales; family Asteraceae; genus Scalesia; species Scalesia atractyloides. The sequence goes on along the minus strand of CAMTDV010001633.1, from coordinate 72,856,134 downwards.
TGCATTCAGGGCATGTTTGGGATTCCTTCCAAGGCACATAAAAGTCCTTTTTAAATGGTGTTTGGAATTCCTTTTAAGCATAGAAGTCCTTTTCAAGATGGTGTTTGGACATGTTTGAGACAGGGTTTTGCTTTAAGGAGATGTCTTAAAACTTTAGATAATGTTCAAGTTTACCTCTTCTGAAATAGCTTGATTTATTTATACATGTAGCTTTAGAATTTGTACACGTCGTAAAATTACCAAAAAGGTAGAAAACCCAGTTTCTTTAATAAGGTATTATGGAATGATAGATTATCTTATTTAAAGAGAAAAATATTCGGATAGTCCATGTGGTTTGGTGAACTTTCACTTATAGTCCCTATCTTTCTAAAATTACACCTATAGTCATCAACTTTTGTACACTCTCTAACGTGGATGAGGGTTAGTTTTCACAGTTAAGTGTATGAAGATAGTCCCTGTATTTTTGTTGAAAATTATGTGCGACCCACCACCTTCCACACCCACTTCATCTTTCCCACTCCTCACCACTAACCCTCATCCACGTTAGAGAGTGTGCAAAAGTTGGGGATATAGGTGTAATTTTAGAAAGATATGGACTATAAGGTGAAATTTCAACAAACCACAGGGACTATCCTAGCATTTTTCTCTTATTTAAATACTTAAGGTGTTTAAAACAAGTCGGGTTAGTTTGGGCTATCTAAATAAGCCTTGGTGACACCCCTAACATTGCGTTGGCCAACTCACTATGTAACATCCGTCGAAAAACGGATTTTCAAAACCCGCTTCGTTTATTAATCAAATATCCAGTTATAAAGTTCGTTGCGTATTTTGGTTCATATAAATTTTAAACAATACATAATTAATAAATATATTAGAATTTAAAATCTATAATTGAAAATTAATAATAAATAATGAATAAAAAAAATAAAAGGAGATGCCGGGGTTCGAACCCGGGTCACCCGGATGAACAAACGCACAACACACCACTCCGCCACACACGATTCTGTGATAAACAAGGAAACAAATATCATATATACAAAAACTAGAAAATCAAAATCCGGAAATCAGCGCGCCCAATCCGCAGTCGCCGGAAAAACCGACGATTTCGCAAATCACGACCGTTTTCTTTGACTGAAACACGTGAACTAAATTCGATATCGGTTATAACCAATGTCTAACCCTCAAATTCAGTCGTAACTGCCGGAAAAACTTTGACCGCGAATTCAAGACCAAATGCAGACCCAATACATCCTGTTCTTCCCTATAAATACCCACCCAAACCTCTGGTAACCTTTTCGCTCAAAATCGCACAATCTCTCGAAGCTTTGGCACGTCGCCGGACTTTCACCGGAAAACCGAGACTTACTTCAAATCGGTAAAATTCTCGACTCCTTTGTTTTCAATCATTATTAGGCAAGTATTAACATAAATCGTTCCACCAGAATCTGTCTCAGACAACGTTGCCGGGAATTCCTGCACTCACCGGAAAATCACTGAAATTCCGAGCTCTCACTGTCAATCGGTACAATCATCTAAACCCACTGATATCCCTTGTTTAGTAACTTAATTGCACAACTCATTGACCAAAACTGTTAATTGATTCACTCAGACGGAAGTCGCCAATCAGAGCCGACGAATCTTGCCGGAAATCTGAGAAAAACTTTATGTTCGGTACAACATCCTTAAATCTTTTTCTGTTTAAATTATTTTCATTATCAGTAATAATCAATCAACTAATTCAATAAGAATTATTGATTAAACAGTCGGGTTGATTTCTCTGGTTTCATAAATTGAAGAAGATGAAGTTTGAAATGTATTTAAAGGAAATTAAAACCGGTAAATATATCGGGTTAGACACACAGTCCAGTGGTGGACCGTGTGTAAATTTAAATCATGGTCCCGAGTTCGAGTCTTAACACGCTGCCCGATTCTTACAAATTTCCAACAATTTTTAATACTTATATATATTAAGACGCAGATAGTATATAAATGTAATTGAAATCGCATATCATTCGGGTTAGTCACACAGCCCAGTTGGTCGGGCTGTGTGCAATACAAGGCTATGGGCGCGGGTTCGAGTCCAGGCTCTCACACTGGTTCAATGATTTTAAAAACCTTTTTAATTAAATAGAATTCTGAATAATCTAAATAGTATATAAATATAATTAAAATCAGAAATATTTCGGGTTAGACACGTAGCTCAGTTGGTAGAGCTGCGTGCACGTATACGGGAGGTCACAAGTTCGAACCTCAATCAGCGCATAGAATAAACACAGTCCGACCGGTCAACGGTCAAAAAGTCAAAATTTTTATTTCTTTTTATTTATTTATTTTATTTAAAAATCAATTAAAAACACTTAAAAATAATATTTTTTTTAGTTAGAAAATGTCCTTAAAGTCACCAAGATAAATCTAAAAATTCCATTAAGAGCACCAATTAAAAACATTAATTGCAAATAAAATTAATTTATTTACCGGATCGTCTCGTTATTGTTTAGGTTAGTTTTTCCCTCGACGGTCGAGTCCTAATATTCGTGCGCATCATCATCATCAAGAAACACACCAACTGTGAGTGAATCCTTACAAATCCCCCTTTTTATTCATGTTTTGGGGTGTATCATGTGTCGCTTTAATTATTTCATTTATTCAAACTCGTGCTATTACCAATATATGATCAAAACTCGAGATGTAAATATTGTTGTTGTGATGTGTGTTTACATTTTGTCAAGTTGCATGCAAATCATTCATTAGGCCCATGAGTTCCTCGTTGGAGACGGGTTGAGCATCAGGTGCCTCATTGTTCATCATTTTGTGTGTGCTGGTGCATTATTTGAGATTATGTGATTATGTTGTTTGTTGTGATACGTGTTTACATTTTTGTCAAGTTGTGTGCAAATCATGCATTAGGCCCATCAGTTCCTCGTGGGAGACGAGTTGAGCATCAGGTGTCTCATTAGATCGGCTCCGTTTGATTGAGCCTTGATCTCATTGTTCATCATTTTGTGTGTGCTTGTGCATTTATTGATATTATGTGTTTTGTGATTAAATTTACATTTACGTTTATTCATATTTGGTTATGCACAATTTTATTCAAATAACCCACCTAACAAATCCTTTCAAATGTTTAAATAAGATTCACTCGCCAACTTTTTGTTGACCCAAAACTCTATTTTTACACATGATACAGGTGGACAGGTTGAAGCAAGGAACACATAGGAAATTGCCTTAGAAGAAAAATAATGAAGTCATGAAATATGTATTTGAACATGTTGTACTTGTATGTTTATTGTAATGTTCTTCTTTAAAGAGAAATAATAAATATGGAACTTTATAGTAAATGTCATGAGCTTTGATGAAAACCCAATCATGCCCCGATCACCATTTCCGCTGCGGGTCGGGGTGTGGACACACTATAAGTGAAATTTCAACAAACCACAGGGACTATCCTGGCATTTTTCTTATTTAAACATCAGTTTGTAATAGTGTACGTTAAATCATATTATACTGACCATATTTATTACATTCTACCAGGGGTGTTCAAATTAAGATACCCGAATTTAAAATATTCTGGCATTTTTCTTATTCAAACATCAGTTTGTAATAGTGTACGTTAAATCACATTATACTGACCATATTTATTACATTCTACCAGGGGTGTTCAAATTAAGATACCCGAATTTAAAATATTCGAAAACTTTAGTTGATTTAATTATTGAAATCCGTATCCAAAATTTCGGATATCCGAAACTCAGTTCACAGAAATTTCGAATACAGATTCAGATAGTTAAAAGGATATCCAAAAATCTGTAAAAATATTTATTATTTAAGAATTCTTAAAAAAATATTTAGTTTTAAAGAAAACTATTTCGGTTACCCGGTTTATCCGAAACTTTTAAAAACTTTATGCGAAATATACAAAGTATTAACAACAACAAAAAAAAGTTAACTATTATTTAACAAATTAAAAAAATAACATTTCAGATAATTCGGAAATATCCAAAGATTTTAAAATTTCCGAAAATGAATAATTTGGGTTCGGCTTCGGATACCGATTTTTTTCATAGTGGATATCCGAAACATCATGAATTTCTAATTCAGAATTTTGGTTAAGTCGAGTTAGGCTTCGGATTCAGATTTTTACACATTCTACCTCATATAATATAAAAGTACTTAAAATACAATGTTTTAAAATAACTCAAGCCCATTTAGACATGCAACCTAACCCTAAAAGAATAAAAACAAATGCTACAAGTTGAAGCTTAGAGCTCTTTTGTACTATTGATTTCATGAAATCCATAGCAAGGAGGTCCACAAGTGCCATATAGATAAGTATTCCCGCTGATGCAACATTAAGTATCCCGAGCGAGGTGGCATATGTGTTTGAGATCCCAATCCCTATGGGAGTTGTAAGGGAAAATAATAATATGAGCAGCGCTGCCACTTTCCTGTCCTAGAATTTGGCATGCAATATACTACTTTAGAATTTATTATATTTTCAGATAACAAATTAACTAAAAAAGTTTTAATATGTACCTCAGTGATGCAACTTCCAAGGCCCATGCCTGGTGAAAACTGTCACACCCTGACCCGCAGCGGATTACAAAAACTCAAAGCAACAATATGTGGTTTGATTGTTTTGGGATTGACCCAAACTCCTAACGATATTCCAATTATTACTGAATGTATTACAATCCCAGCTTCTAATACCTGCATCACAATTCTTGATGTTTTAGTATAACCAAATGCCTAGTGAAAACAAGGTGTTGGATAAGATTTTGCGGTTATAACTAGTGAAGGTTTAATCCTCATGGTATACAAAACTGTAGTTTATTAGTAGAATTAGGCTATGTCTTGTTGATGAGTTTTTTTTTTTTTTCCAAATAGGTGTTCTTAGAAAACTTATTTACCAAAATGGATAGTTTTAAAAATATTTACCAAAATAGGTATTTTTAAAAACTTTACTTTTTCTCACTCCTAATTTTATTGGATAAAATAAATTTACTTTTATAGATATATCATTTAACAAAAATTATGGAAAATTATCTTTTATAAAATTTATTTGATAATCTTAGAAACATTATCTTTTAGATTTTTTCTATAATTTTCTTAAATGAAAAAAAAAACATTCTTGGCTCATATACAATACGTAAATAAGTTTAAAATTTTATTCATTCTTTTTTTTTTTATTTAACTTATCTATAACAATACCCATGGTAATGTAAATGGTAAATTACGAAAAAGAAAGTCATCGACACTAATATCGAATTAATATTTTTATTTTTTAACGGCAAATAATATAACATTCATATTAAACCACCGTTGTTTAACAGTATCAAGCTAAGTTAGATAAAATATACATATATGTTTTTTACTCGTATACAGATATTCATTCTTTTATTTTAGCTTTAGCTTGGTTTAAAATAAAGCCAATTGAAAATAAATAATCCCACCTAACTCAGTTTGGCTGATAATAATCCCAAGTCAGTTATTGGCCAATATAATCCGAACTGGTCAAGTTTTGGCCAAAAATAGTCCGCCGTTAAAAAATAGTTTAACGGAGTTAAGATTTTTTCCGAATTACAAACCGATATTTTAGGGCTTTTAATCAGATTGAGGATACGAGTCGATTGACATTACCTATGTAAAATTTTTAACGAGGATACGCCGTTAAAAATATAATTTTTAATCAGAACAAGGATACGAGTTGATCAGAACAAGGATGCGGCCAAATGACATTACATAAGTAGAATTTTATAATTTACATTGAACTTTGTAACTAAAATGTAACTTTTTATATAAATTTGTATTTTGTTTTGTTGTAGAAATGTAAAATTAGAGATTAATATGCAAAAAAATACAAATTCGGGTTAAAATGGTTTATGTCTAACATCTCAACTTGCGAATATTCGTGTTGTATCCGGGTTCGCATGCCTGCAAAATTTCCGGATTTGTATCTTGTTTGAATTTATGTCAGATTGAACTCGCTAATCCACAAACACGGACTATTTAGCACCCCTAATATAGATGTATGTACCTTTTAAAAGAAAGGGTAAAAAGACAAAAATGTTTATAAAATTATAAAACCATAAATAACAAACATCTTTGTGCATAGGATGTGATACCTCATTCTTTGGGTGTTTTACAAAAAAAAAAAAAAAAAACTTGATTTTATAACTTTAACCCAAAAGGTTTTTATGTTTTGCAATTTTAACCTACATAATTTCTTTTTCACTTTTATCTCAAAACTTTTCATTATTTTCAATTTAACCTCACAACATTTTTACCTTCAACTTTGATCCCCTATACTTTTCATCTTTCGCAAATTTTCGTTTTACGTTTAGTTTTAAATTTTGGGAGTTGACATGGCGCAACATGTGTGTTGTTCAACGTTTTTTTGTTTTGCTCAAAATTCTACGAGTTAACATGACGCAACGTGCGTGTGTGGTTCAATGTTTTGCGTTTATTTTTTTCATTTGATAAGTTTGTCGCAACTCGCGGGTCCTGGATTGACTTAGTGTTGGTAGTCGCTAGCGGTTATATGACATTAGTGCTATTTGCATTGTTTTACGCCCCACCGCAACGCGGGGGAGCATAATTGTTAATTCTAGTTTATTATACATTTCAACATCCAAAAGGGTACATTTATTATACATTTCAACAACAATACAATAAAAATTAGAACATTACAAATCATACTTGCATGTATATGGGTCAAATCCTCTTGTTAACATTTTAACTATGTTTGTCTCAACATTTCTTTCTAGCATTGAGGAAAGTCTGCCGGTGGTGGCGGCAACGTTGACTCCGGTGTACCACCGTTCTCCACCAAGAATGCTATGCCCAAACCCCATGGCAAATGCACTTCCAAATGACAGTGAAAGAACCACACACCTGAATATACATTTCAATCAATTGTAAAGTTGAGAAAAACAATAAGGGAAAATCAAGTAGACATTGCCTTTTTTAGATTTAAGTTTTTAACTGAAAAATATAAACCGAATGGACAACTTAGAAGCCAACATGTGGATTGTTTTGCTATAGAGTGCACCATATGGCTACCACATGGACAACTTGAAAACATACCACTAGGAATCTTTGAGCGTAATAGGTCAGCAAAAAAAACCTATTTCTCAAGTGGTATGTTTTTACATTATCCAAGTGGCCGACATATGGTACACTCGGAGCCCAAAGATATCCATAGACCACAATGTTCTCAATCGTACGTTCACTTTGTTTTGTCAACTTTGACCAATCAAATTATTATTAAAAGGATGAGTTTACCTGGATTATTTGCTCTGAATCTAATGACAGCCCATCCGCCGACAGGGACTCCGAGCGTGTTCCGTTCTTGTGGGTTAACCAAATTAAAACGGCTAGTTAACATAATTATGGAAGTTGAAAAAGATTGGTGATAGAATTTTAAAGTCTGTTTAAAAAAAAGTTAAAAGAAAAATGTTAATAAAAAAACTTAAAAAATCAATTTTAAACTTTAAAAAAAAAGTTAAAAGAAAAATGTTAATAAAAAAAACTTAAAAAATCAATTTTAAACATTTTTTAAAAGCGCACGTGCATTTTTTAGCTTTAACATATTTTTTCCTTTAACTTTTGTTAAATGATATATTTATAAAAGGAAAAATTTTATATCCAATAAAATTAGGAGAGAGAAAATGTAAACTTTCAAAAATACCTATTTTGAAAAATACTTTTTAAAGTACCAATTTTGATAAATAAATTTTCTAAAAACAGTTATTTGGGAAAAAAAAAACTTCTCTTGTGATTTCAAATATAAAATTTGTATTTATATATGTTTTCGAAATTCAAATGAAAATTTTAACCTTATTAATTAACTAGTTTGGTAAATGATTATTATGTCGACATTAATATATAACCATTTAAATGACTAAAAATAACATAATAATATTTGAAATAGTGTTTTTTGGAACGAAAACTTTTTTGTGTAAGTCACTGCACTTCTCAAATTGGATAGCTCCGTTGCCACTTGTCCCACTCCAGCCAGACTATGTTGTCTTAATCTTGCCAACGCTAACTTTAGAGTTTACCCCTGACATTCCCTCGGGAAACCATATTGCTGGTAGGGGTGTTCAAAAAAATCTAAATCCGAAATATCCTTATCCGAAATTTTGGATATTTGAAAACCAGGTAATCTAAATTTTCGGATTCAGATGTGGATTTCTAAAATTTTTGGATAATTGGATTATCCGATATCCGCAAACTAACAAATTTTTTAAATATATAGTATATGAGCACTATGTTAAGTTTGAAATATAGTAAAAAAATTGTAAATGATCGCATTCAGATGTAGATTTATAAAAGTTCGTTGTTTTTAACGTTGAAAATTTGAAAAAACGAATTTAAATTTAGTTTTAATCTATGCACAAAACAATTTTTTGAATTTTTATAAATTCGGATATCCTTTTGGATATCCGAATCCGTATCCGAAATTTCGGATACGGGTTTGGATATTAATATTCACCATCCTAATTTTCGGATATCTGAAAACTGGATAATCAAGTTTTGAACACCCTAACTGTTGGCTATCACTTGACAGTCGTTGTACCACCACAAAAGCAGAACTCTCTGGCGTAATACATGTATGAAGTTATTCATTAAATTTATAAACTTATTAGACATTAAATCCTAAAGCGTTATGTTTTATATTTTTAATGACAATGTTTGCACCAATAATCCTACACAAATCTCCTATACCCATATTTGAACCTGAAACCTCACCGCTAATAGGCATAAGCCTCTACCAAGTGGACTAGCTCCACATTAGCAAAAAAAAAACCTTATGTACATAGATGATCCATGTGCTTTGTGCTGAATAACAGGTTTGAGTACTAAATTTTTATATAAATGTTTGGGTTTATAGTTTCAATTTGTTACGAGTTTTGATATTAACACTAACTTCATTTTTTGGGTTAAAATCGAGTATACTGACAAATATACCATTTTACAATTAGAGAGACCATTTATGTAATTAACTTATTTTTAATTACATGGACTAATCATGTAAGTAACACAAAAACATGAACAAGTGTGAACAAGGCCTTTACTTGACTTGCGTTCATCCTTTTCGTTCGTTTAAGGGTCGATTTTAGGCAGCATCAAGGATGAACCTACAAAACACACACTCAAATCACAAATCTTATTCAGAAAGGAGCAACTTGCAGGTTTTTGAATCTCATCAAGGAATGGCTGGTGTGTGGGAATCTTATTTGGGTGGTCGGTGGTGTCGGGCGACTAGCTATAGGGGACAATTTGGGTGTTTATATATGTTAGGTTGCACGACTATTTTGATAATTTTGAAAAAAAATTAACAAAAGTTAGTGTTAATACCTAATCCCATGACAAATCAAAACTACATCCCCTAAACATGCAACTAATAAAAGTTAGTACTCAAACCTGTTATTTTGCCCAAACCACACAACCATATGTGTACTTATAACTTCTAGAATAATAAACTTTACAAACTAGTATTAGACCCTGCTCTAAACAATTGAAAAAGCTAAGGGTGAACAGAGTGGAATAGGTAAACAGGTCGGTAAACACCTTTACCGACGGTAACACCGACGCCGAAGGTTTTACCGATCAGTTTTGTTGAAATCGGTGAAGCTTTATCGAGTTGGTGAGAGGGAGGGAACAGGGGGAGAGATGGATGTGCGGTGGGCTCCATAGCTTCTCAACCAATCTCTAGGGTTGATAAATAGTACTAACTATGACAGATTGATTGATAAATAGTACTAACTATTTAAGTACTACTATTTTGTTAACAACAAATTTCTTTTCTTCCTGTCGGGACTTTAACCTAAGACCTCCCCCTTCCAAGGTGTTTGAATGCTTTGCCTTTGCCAATGCACCACCACCCCATCAGTATTTAAATACTACTAATTAGCAACAATTCTATGATGTTTGGTGTTATTTATTTGTGTTTCTCGCATGTTGTAGTTTTACATTAATGCTTGGTAGATTATGCCAAATCTTCTTTGAGAAGCTTTGTTCTTCGTATATATAGAAGAGAAAAAGCGTGAGACATCAGAAATGGATCAGTGTATTTTTTAGAGAGAGAAATAGGTTTAATATGGTTTCAGGTACTTAACTTACTCGGCTATTATTACAGTATATTTACGAGATGGGGCTGGTGATTAGTTCTTTGAATCGTATCATATGCAAAAAAATTAAAACTATCCAACCACTTAGTCATGATTTTTTTGGACTACAAATTAGTGAAGAAATATAATATGTTGTGGAGAAGTTGCAGAGTTTTGGTTATTGGTTCAAAGAAAAAAGTATAGTGGATGAAATGTAACATAAGGGTGAACACAACATACATGTCTTGGAGAACAGTTAGAGCAATATATCTGGATATACCTAAATGTAACGCCCTAAAAACCGAAATTTAATATAATAGAATGTTTTCTTGTTTGATGGCATGAAATAAAAATAACTAAGTTATTTGACTTAGTTAAAATTACAAGTCTAATAGTAGAGAATGAGGTTTGTGAAAAAAGGGATAAAATGGCAAACTAGAGGGACTAAAGGTAGAGATTTGGATTGAACTTTATAACTAAATAGAAGGCAGGGCTTTCTTGTGTGCATATGTATGTATCAATGTTTAGAGAGAGAGGAAGAACTCTGTAGTTCAACGTATCAAGTTCAAGCAAATCCAAGGCCAAATTGATGTTGAAATTAAGGCATGAATGAAGAATCCTTACCATCTAGCGCTAATGATCATGAGGTAAGTTGTAGAATTCAATTTGATGATTTTATATGAAGTGGGTTATGATCAATCCGTGAATGATATGAAATTAAACATGATTGAGTATTAGAATCATCAACTAGAACTTATGTTGTTTGTGATTTTGAGTAATTTGATGTTTGGAAGTGAAACCCACCATTAGTGGTGAAGATTGTAACATGGGTATATCACTCATGCCTAATCTCTGTTTAGTTCTTGATGTGTTATGTGAATATGATGAACTCTTGCAAGTTAGGTTGAATATGGTATGAAATTAGTTTGATGCTTTGATGCGTTGATGATTGAAAGTAAGAATTTGGAAGATTATGCATGAATTAGTTATACTTTTGCATTAAAAGGTGTACGCACACCAAGTGTTCGATGAAATGCCTAGTAGAGATTAGAATGTGAAATTATATGCTAAACAATGAATGAATATTAGCAGAATGTGGTTATGATATGATTGATGATAAGTAAACTTGAAAAATGCAAAGTAGAAGGATTTCATGAGAAGGTGCTAGTTGTAGAGTTATGTTTAATTGGCTGATTTTGAGAGTGGTTGTCAAGTGTAAGATCATGAAAGCATTAATATGTGTATAATTGACTTTGTGTATGCATGTGTATGTAACTAGGTCAGTTCATAGTTGTATGTGTCTTACAACAAGCGTATGAATTGTATATGGTGTCATTAGCATGATCTACCACATTAACATGGACGTATGTTCTTAAATTGGAAGTTTGTATGCTTGACTATTGACTTATGGAAAGTCAATGAACATGTGAATGGCATGGTTTGACTAATGAATGAAATTGTAAGATTTAGGAATTGTCGCATGACATGCGTAGACCATTGATGTGTTATGAATGATGAGGAATTGAATTGCGTGAACGTGGAACAATGTGATTGTTAATTCAAGTCTTATGCATGATAATGAATGATTGACTAATGAGAGTCAATGTAACTTAGAGTTGGAAATGAATGTTGGTATGGATGAACATACATACTAACAATTTTATGGACATGATGGCATGAAAGGCTAGGAATCACACTGGCATGGACTCAAGCACGAAAGACTAATGGGTCAAAAGGATGCGAGAAGCAAACGCGAACAAGGATGCTTAAGGTAAGTGATTTCCGGAATCACATCTTCTTTTAATAAATGAAGTTTGTTAGGTCGAATATAGGTAACCATGTAAGAAGTTATGCGTAAGGGTAAAAACCAAGGTAAGTAATGATGTGGTAAGTAGTAGGTAGTCGTCTGTGTTTGGAATTTACACGATATAAGTGAACGGTTCAAAATATAGAAAGTAGCATGGATTGAGGTGGTAGTTGGTTGATCTTGGATTAAGAGTTAGAAGTTTAACGGGCTTGGAAATAGGTCCGCGGGTATGTGTATGTGTGGGAACGAAATCTGGGAACGAAATGAGTCCAGAGGTCTGTATGGGTATGGGTATGGGTATGGGTATGGTTTTATCTACATGTTAGAATGGAATCCATAGGTAAGTGTGAGTAAAATTGAGCATGTACGTAGGTTGTACGTATGAGCCCTATTTATATGTATGTTTGTGGCTAGGATTTGTTAGTGCATCTGTATGGGATTGTAATTAGTAGGTAAGAGCTTGGTTATGGAGGTAAGCATAAATGTAAGTATGTATATGTGTATGAACATATAATTATACATGTAGGTTTGTATGCACGTAGAGGGATTTATTGTACACGAAAGAATAGGGCTTGTGTATGTACATACATGGCTTCTATACGTTTGAGTATTAAAGTTACTAATCATTATTCTGAGATTGAAATAAAAGTGCAAGTATACTATTGTTGACCTTATGAAGATTTGACGATTTGGATGCAAGATTGTACTCGAAAAGATAATTGAAAGGATTAGCATGAATAAAAAGAATATGGAGTGATTATTTAATTACGTATGTTTAAAGTTATGAATGACGTCACCAAATATTAATGATGCGGATATATATATGGTGATTGCAGGTTGCACGAAATTGTCATCACTAAGGAGTCTAAGAGGTTGAAGGTCGAGTCAAAGAGTAAGGATTGTACGGAAGGAGCGGTCACATAGCTTGTAATTTCGTATTGCATTTAACGCGTTAATCAAGAATGAATGTTGTAAATCTTTTTCAAGAAAGTGTTTGACATTTTATAAATGAATTTTCAAGTATGTCATATAGATAATAAAGAAAGAATTTGAAATCGGTATTTCCGTTGCGTCTTTATGGTTTAACTTCTCCGGGTGTTTCACTCAAGACATGGTAATTTATGATTCATTATACAAATATTAATGTTTCCTCATATCATTTCTAAAGTAAAAATAGCTCTCTTCATTTTTCTTGTATGTAACCAGATCCCATTCAGAATACTGAGTTCAACATAGTCAGAGTAGGCGAAGCAAGATAAGTGAAGACAAAAAAAGGCAACAAAAAGATGTTATGCATAGAAGAATAGAGTTAATGACGTTATCTAGATGGCCACAAGACTCGATGATTTGAGCTTCTCTTACAAAGAGTTTACAACTGATAAGATCAAAGCAGGCACAAAAATATTCTCAGGCTACTATAGAATAGCATGTTCTTGTGATTTCATAAATGTGTATACGGCTCAAATCAGCCACACCGTAGTAGTTGTCAAGTTTTATGGTTTTGAAATAAAACAAGTTTCCAATGAAGAATTTAATAAATAGGTATGCTTACGTTTTTGTTCAGTCGGTTTTGAAAACATGTGTTTCTATCTTATTTCGTGACATAATTCTATTAATATAAATTAATTTTTCCTACCCGGGAAGTTCCCGGGTGATAACCTAGTCATTAATATATCAATAGATTAATCGAACATTCCAACAATTTAGCTTAAATCTAAATATTTTAGCAAAGAACGGTGGTGACCACCATAACTCGCGACAAGTGCTTATACTAGTACATAAGTTAAATGTATGATTTTTTTTTCCTTTTTCAAACTTTATAATCTATGTATTATTATATATATTAAATAAGATACAATTAACTTTTGAACTTTTTGTATAACATCACCTTAGATACATTTAACTTTTGAAGTTTTTGTCTTTTGCACTACTTTTTGTGGGTTTTTGGAATTGGCAACAATAAGTTCTCTAAAACTAAATAGTTGTCATACTTTTGGAGTGTCAGTAATGAATTTATCTTTTATAGCATTAGGTATTTTACTTTGATACAAGTATTATTATGATATTCATATTTTATCTTATACTTAACAATGATAATAACTATTATTTAATTATTTTCGAAACCTTTACTAACATGTAATTTTTATGATTTTCGATTGAGGTAAAATACGCATCAATATTGTTTTAGTTATATGACTTTGTTTTTAGACTTTTATCTTTTAGTTACTATATAGAGTACTGTTACCTTCCCATTATCGTCATAAATTGAACTGATACCGATCCGATTTTCACCGCAACGCGAGAAGGAATTATGCTAGTTAAATTTAAATTAACTAGAGTTCCACCCGCCGCAATGCGGTGGGGATTCGTTAGTTATATATCATATTAGATAAAAAGCTAAATATTTTTTACATGACCGCGAGCCTGTGTGTAAAACTTAGAAAAGAATAACTAAGTTGATATATGACATGTGTGTTGCGACAGACCTATCAAACGGGGAAAAATAGACGCATTGCGACGGGCCTGTCAAACGGGAAAAAAGTAGATGAAAAAACGTTCAACCCCACATACACGTTGCGGCGTGTTAACTCGGAAAATCTAGAGCAAACGTTAAACAGAAAACTTACGAAAGATTAAAAGTAAAAGGGTCCAAAGTTGAAAACGATGAAAAGCTTTAGGTTAAAAGTAAAAAAATCAAAGGGGTTAAATTGCAAAAGAATGAAACTTTTGAATTAGAAGTGAAAAATCAAATTAATCAAAGGAGTTGAATTAACAAAGATTGTTTAGCCTTAAAATGTTAAAGATTAAAACCTTAGAGTTAAAAATTCTAGTTTTTTTAAAGACTTTCAAAACCAAAAGTGCAAACACCATAAGCATAAATTTATTACTTATTTATATATTTTTAATTCCTCAAAATTCTTCTTATAATAATTGAGATTTAATATAGAAAGCTTATATTGAAATTATTATTAACCCCTCCCAAACATTCTACGTGGCCACGTCAACAACGGTATCTAAAGCTTAATCATAGCAAGGACAAAACCGTAACTTCACCCACATTCTCCGAGATCTAATAATAACATCCGGCCGGCCGGCATCTTCACAAATTCCCGTTTCCTTCTACAATCTTCGCCGGAGTTCTTCACTCTCCGGTTTCTTCTCATCCAGATTCACCTCCACAAAACCTTCAATTCGAATCAAATCCACAATTCACACCGATTCACAATGTTAGCGAAGGCAGATCCTTCTCAAAAACTCTACACGCGCATGCGGTTATGGGAGTTTCCCGATCAATACGTTGTGGAACCTAGTGACGGCTCGTCTGGATCGTGTTTGGCGATTAGTCGTGTTAACGGCAACATGACGCTTCTAGGTTTGATTTCGTTCTCGTTTTGTTGTGTTTGAAGATCGTATTTCATTAGAATGTTAGTGTAATTGCAATTAGAACGAGATTTGATCGGTTTAATGGCTCCGTGATTCCTCTAGGTTTGATTTCGTTCTCGTTTGCTTGTTCTAGGTTTGCTCTGTTTGTGTTTGAATGCTTAAAGATCGTATTTGATTAGAATGTTAAGTATAATTGTAATTAGAATGAGATTTGATCGTGTTAATGGCTCTGTGATTCCTCTAGGTTTGATTTTGTTCTCATTTTGTTGTTTTTTTTGTGTTTGAATATCGTAATTGAATAGAAGTTTTAGAATGTTGATGTAAAATGAGAATGAGGTTTAATTGTTGAATCTATGTGACGGTGGAAGCGGAGATGCCGAAACACTCGTTCGGACTTTGTGATTTGTGTCAGGGATACATAGATCAGATGCTTTTTTCATCATCTTATATAATTATTGCTATAATTTTAGTTTTAGGATATGTGAATGTTTAAACTTATAGACCTAATTTTCCAATTGTTAGGTAGGATTGTTGATCTTTGAATCCAATTATGCAAAGGTTGCAATGTGTTTTGAGATAGATGAAGTGAGCTAGGTTTAGGGGCTCTAGCATGTTTGTAAAAGTGCAATTACCAGCACCGTATTTATAATTCGTTTTTAATTTGGCTAATTGACTATAGACTCAATATAAAACCGTTAAATTTTTAAAAATTGGTTATTTAGGGTGATTTTGATAGGAAACCTGTAAAAGGCAGTTGTTGCTATTTGGTTTGATGACTATAAAGCTGGATGGGTTTTAATGATGATTTTCAAACTTGAGTAACCGAATTGCCAATGTATTGAAAGTGTGTTACCACGTGTGGCAAATTTTCCCGCTTTAAAACTTTTTGTTATTATTATGCTATTCAAACACGTGATTTGATTGCGCGAACCTCGATATTAGTAGAAACTGCTGATGCTGTGTGGGCTACTTGCTTCTGCAATAGTTTATGCATTTAAATCTTATATAATGAATTAATTACTGTTTCCTTCCGTGTAGACGGAGTTCCAAACGCTACTGGCCGTGCTCCAAAAATTCAGACCATTTTTGGTGTTGTTGGGATACTAAAGCTTTTGGCAGGTCAGATGATGATTATAGTAGTAACCTTTTTTATCAGTGCTTAAACTTTTTGTAGATATTCGTAATGCATACTGCTTTCCAAGTTTGTTTCTAATGTGGTACACATAAATGCCTGTATAATGTCACAAGCTTGATTAAGCATTGCAAGGAGTTTTCCCGATTCATGGATCCAAAATTCAAACCATAGCACTACTAAGAACATGTATAATTAAATTAACACATGATTAAGGGAGCGTCTGAACGTGCGTTTAAACTGATTATTCATATTTGAAGTTGCAATAATCAGTTTAGAGTATTTAACTAAACTGATTATTTGAAGTCAAAGTTATTAGATTCATATAATCTCGTAATGAATGGTTGTAAGAAAACTGATTATTGTGATAAATGTGCAATTACCTAAATCTCTGTAGGTTTAAGCAATGAAATTCCAGTCTCTTAGGTGCATAGGTGTATGTGGAATTCAGGAAAGATAATTTTCCCAAAAAGGTTAGTTTGCTAATTTATAACACCATGTACCATCTTTCCACTTTGGATCCAAATCATGTAGGTGCATGATTCAGTTATATTAGTTTGTGAGTCACTGCGTCATTCTAAGCTACTAATAATGATTAGTGTTTAAGAACAACGAAGATTCTCACTTAATGATTTCATAAAGTGTTAGATTTATTTACTATGAAAATAGGACAATGGAAGATTTAGGCTGTTTGGATCATAGTTACCGGTCCGGTACGGGTACGCGACCGGGTACGCGATTCGCTAGATTTGGTGTATTCGGTACGAGCAGGGGTAGGTTCATTTCGGTACGAACGGGTACGGTGTACCATGTATAACCGGTACGGTGTACCATATAAAATTATAAAATATTATCAAATAAGAAAAAAGAAACATATTCAAAGAAAACCAAAACGTTGTCATAACATAAGAAACACAAACATAAGCATAGTTCAAAACAAAAACACAAGAACATAGTCATAGTTCATAACATAAAAGTTATATATTTCTAATCTAGTCGTGGCCCTTTTCCGTTCCCATTGTCAACGCCTTCGTCCTCTAGATTCTCCCAAGCCATTTCCTCTAAACGAACACTTGAACCTTCAATATACGCGCTTTCCGCATTTATGTCCCACTTTTTGTGGGGACCGGATTTATAAGATTCGGCAAAGCGAGATTGAAGTCTGATATTCGAATGAATGAAAACAAGTTTATCAGCCCTCTTGGAGTTTAAACGATTACGTTTGACATTATGTATGTAGGAGTATGTACTCCAATTTCTCTCTGCCTAAGAGCTACTACGGGCTGAGAGAGTACCTTTTTGGCTACCTCCGCCAATTCTGGAGTCTCCGCCCCATAAGTAGCCCACCAATCGATTGCATCCATCGTCACCGCATCGGCTTGTGTTGGAATCCTACTATAAATTCTTTTCTTCATGTGGAACGTTGCGAATTGTGCTTGCAATATCCTTTCTTCTTCTTCTTCTTCTTCTTCTTCTTCTTCGTTTTCCGCGATTTTTTTAAACGCGTCAATAACACCGTTCACGACTTCTTTATCTTTGTTGTGAGCTTTTCTTTTTGTTCCACCAGGAGCCAACTTTGCTAAATAATGTTTATCATAAAATTTTGGAGTTAAAGCAAAACCCAAACAATGGAGTGGGATTGTCATCTTCTCCCACCGAGCCAAAACAAATTTTTCAACAACGGGGAAATCACGTGAAAATCTGTTTTTCCTCACGGTCATGGTATCTTTGATTTCCCCTAACATGTTGTCCATCGGGTCATAAACTTCTCCCATTTTGGGGATCACCGTCACAAAACTTGATTAGCAAATAAATGGGTTTTGTAATTGCTAAAATATTTTCAACGTTTTCCCAAAACTCGTCATCTTTAATTGTTTCGGTGACCGTTGACCCGACGCTTCGAATGGTTTCATCCCCATTTTTGAACCATTCTCTCCAAGAATTAAGGACGATGGTTGTCGCAAGTGCCTCCCGACAATCCATCAACCTCCTCAAGAGAATATAATGGGAAGCAAAACGGGTCTTTGCAACCTTTAATAACTCCAACTTGGAGTTTTCTCGAAAAAATGACAATGCATGGGTGTGGTTTAGAAAAAACTTAACAGCCTTACCCTTTTTGTATGTGTCAAAAAGCCAAAAAAACGCATTCGCCAAGTCTTTAAAAACAAGATTTAACGTGTGCACAACACAAGGGGACCAGAAAATGTGCTTGTATACCTTCTCAATCTCCTTGCCGGCAGCTTTGCAGTTGGCTGCGTTATCGGTGACAACTTGTAGCACGTTATTTGGTCCTATTGTCTCAATGGCTCCAAGTAGAAAATTAGCAATCGCCGTCCCCGTTTTCTCTACTCCTAAAAAGTCTCCCACTTCCATGAACATTGTACCTCGGGAATTTACAGCGAGAACATTAATGAGGGGATTGTGTTTAACATTTGACCACCCGTCCGAGACAATAGAAACCCCTTGCGTATACCACGTGTCTTTCACCGGTGCCAACTCCTTCTCAACATCGTGGACACACTCATCAAGCAAATTAGTTCTCGCCTTTTCACATGATGGCGGTTTGTAATCGCTTGGTGCATTTTTTATAGCACTAATCATTTCAATAAAATGCGGGTTCCGTAATACGTTAAATGGGATCCCGTTTGCACATAATCCCCGAATTATCTTCAAGTCTACGGCATTCCTCTCTAAAATCCCAAAAGCTTCTTCCATTCGCTTCCTTGGTGCATTTTTTGACAGTACGGAGTTCTTTAAGCACTTAGAAACCCCTCCGGAGTTTTCTGCTTCTCGTACCTTTTTCGACAACCTTTCAAACAGCTCCCGATCTTTCAACACAGCTTTACATCTTTTGATCTCAGCCTTTCTTCCCACAGGAGGCCCAAAAAAATGAACATGGATTCGGGTGTAGGTGCTAGTAAACCTGCCATTACAATGTTTGCAGGTCCATTGTTTGGACCCTCCGGGATTCTTGCTATTCCCTGTTACATTCACATAATAATCAACTTTTAGGACATGGAAAAAATATCAGACTTAATTTAATCATTAATCCAGCAAACTATTACAGTTCCTTATACATGAAAAAAAAAATACCAGACTTAAACCTTACATGATTACAGTTCCGTATACATGAAAAAAATACCAGACTTAAATTAATCCAGCAAAGTATTACAGTTTCGTATACATGAAAAAATACATTCTTTCTGAAAGGATTTAAAGTAAACAGCAAAGTAAACATTAATACAGCAAACATTAATCAAAGAAAGGTAAACATTACCTGCACCATGGAAGATTACTTCATCAATCAATGGTTTAGTAGCATCTTCAGTTTGCTTGTTTCCCTGACTTCCACCAGCTCGACTCCCACTGCCAGTTGTTGTTGATGTTGGAATCGGATCACGTTGTTGAACCTCATCCTCTAAATCAACAAAATTTTGTGTTTCGCTGATATGTGTTTCACTATCTCCTTGTGAAATACTTCTGCCAAACACTATTTTTGAGTTAAAATGTCTGAGACTCTGAGTTCTAATAGAAATGGCAGTGTAGACACAGGTGATGAGATTTTGATAGAAATTGGATGTTATTTATTAAGGAACTTGATCTTGGAAACTGGAAACCATCAGTAATTTTAGAGGGCCACTAAAAAAAAGCTGTAAACGTAATGATAGGGGTACACCAGGGGAACGCCAACAGTCAGGTGTATCCCCGCCTAAAAAAATTCAGGGAACAACGTCCATTAACATTCTGGTACGCTGTACCGGATCTATTTTGAACGCCGAACCTACTCATCCTGGAACGCCGAACCTACTCATTCAGGAACGCCGTACCTAATCAATTTGGATCGCCGGACCATTGCGATTGGGAACGCCGTACCGGGACGATCCGGATCGTTATCAAATTCCGATTGGGTACACCACGAACCAATACGTGGATCGTGGGTAACCCAGCGATTTAGGTAACTATGGTTTGGATGTGTGTTAAACTGATCAAGTCGCAATAATCAGTGTTGAGTGTTTGGGTTAAAATGATTATGATTCTCGGCTTTTAATTATTCTTAGGCAAAACAATTAGATTTGAAGAAAAAACTGTTTACAAGTTTCTATATGAAAACTGATTATTGAGTGAAGTGTAAAATTACTTGCCTATCCATAGCTTTAATGAACTGTTTACATGGTTATAAATTATAATTCTTGAAGTCAATTTAATCGCATATAAAATGCACATTCAAACACCCCCATACTTGACACATTGCTGTAAACATTTTCGTTGATAATCAACATGTAAAGATTCATTCGACAGATAATAAAGAAGATCTCTTAGTTTTACCATACGTCATACACATTTGAACCCAAATTGTTTGACCAAAGTATTAGTCATATTGACAAGAGACTGATGCATGGGAATATGGAGCAACTAACGGGGTGTTTGGATATACATGTTCAGTGACTATTGCGACTTGAAAAGTGGGGATCAGAAGCACATAATTAGTTTCTTAAAGATAAGAATGGTTTAGTTATTTTACATTTATTTCAACAGTCAAATTTTAGGTGGCAACTTCTTACCTGTCATCGAAATCTGGTCATTTTAACTCCGTAAGGAAAAGAAACTCATAATCAGTATACCTAAGCACGCATTACTGATTATTGTGACTTCAAAGATCAATCATAGTAATCAGTTTAAACGTAAATCCAAACCGCCAATCCGCCATTACCCCTAGTTATTTAGAACACACTAATCATGGTATGGCCGGTGTTATAAAAGAAAGAACTAGATATTTGGGAAAGGCACAATATAGATTACTAAACAAAAAACTCTCCCGAGGAACAGGTGATTTTATTGTGGGCCCCCGTTTTCATCTCCTGTATGTTGTAATGTTTCATCCGTTGACTCTTGAACTGTTTATCTGTCTCCAGGATCATATCTATTCGTCATAACAGAACGTGAATGTGCTGGATCTTACTTGGGTCATCCCATTTTTAAAGTATTAAAGCTGAAAGTCTTTCCCTGTGATCTTTCTGTGAAAAACTCTCCTGAGGAACAGGTGAATTTACTGTGGCCCCCTTTTCATTTAAATTTTTTTTGGTAGGTTCGTTTGTTGTTGTCAGTTACAGTATTTGTAATATTCTAAAATCCATAAATGGCAGAAAAAGATGGAGTCGGAGTTTTCTTCCATGTTAAAAGTTGCAGAGAAGACTCCTGGCCTTTACTTCTCATACGACGTTAACATAACACTAAGGTCCAATTTTTCTCTAAGTTATATTGCTTCTATGTATTCTTTATCTTCTTCTCCATCAGTATATTGCTCTTTATCGTTCATCATTTTGATATTACTTTTCATATTACACAATTAGTATGATATTCCATATGGACTATGGTTTTGGCATAAAACATACCATGTGAACCTTTTTTGGTTTGGTTAAATTTTCTGTTTGCAGTGCACAACGGTTGAAGGACTTGGGTGACGAATCAAGGCTTCTTCCTCTTTGGAGGCAGGCAAGTGTTGTCTTTAACTGAAATTCTTTGTTTTAACCAAAAACACATATGGTTGCTTTTGGAATAAATTTTCCATTTTTATTTATTTATATACTTGTTTTTTTTTTGCCACAGGCAGAGCCTCGGTTTCTTTGGAACAACTATATGTTGGAAGTTCTGATTGATAACAAGGTTTGTTTTCTGTAAATTAAATTTGAAACATGGCTGAATTAATTGCTTCGCTGTGCAGAAATAAATCTTACTAACCGAACTTTCTTGCAGCTCGACCATTACATGCTTCCTGTTATCCAAGGATGTATCCTTTTTCTTTTCAACCATATCAATAGTCGACTTGGGTTATAATATTTTTTTTATCTCTAATGGTTTATACTGATGCATGTAAATGTTGTAAAAATAGCTAAAAAAAAAAGGAACATATATGCCCAAATTCTTACAACCTCCTAGTGTATCTTTGCTTGTCCTCTTAACTTATGACCAGCTTTTCAGAATTTTCAATCAGCCATCGGGAAAGATACAATAGATGTCACCCTCATCGCACGAAGGTGCACTAGGAGGACTGGTATGCTTCTCTCTGTAAGGAACATAACATTAACTTTTTACTTTTTACTTTTTGTCAAGCACAAGACAAATCATTATGTTCTTGTTTATTTAAGATTTTCCTTTTGAGAAATTGGCAATTTTTATATCCACTGTGATTAAGCTGCTATTCTTTCATACAATTTCTTATCTGAGGCTTTCATGTATGGAAGATTATTTTCCCTTGTATCTCACGTGTTTATTCCTCAGTTTTGATAGTACTGAATTTCTTCTTTGTTAAGTGAATTAGAAATATAGATACATGTTCACTTATCTGTTTTGGTTAAGTGTGAAAGTTGTAAATATGGGCAGGGACCCGGATGTGGAGAAGAGGAGCTGATCCTGATGGCTACGTAGCAAATTTTGTAGAAAGTGAACAAATTGTACACATAAATGGCTATACTGCATCGTATGTGCAGGTATACTTTATTTAAGCGGTTCATGTACAATGCATGTAAATTTAAGACAAGTAACTAACTGGAATAGCCTACAAAATCATGTTTTAATGAAAAATCTGGGTCTATATTTAAACTAATTTCACAAGTGATTCTACATCTCATGAATGCTTGATGAATTTTATTATTTCTATCTTCTTTTCTTCCAATCACAATACGTCAGAGATCAGTTTATAGATTTTTTGTTTGTAGGTCCGAGGCTCAATACCGCTTCTCTGGGAACAGATTGTTGATCTAACATATAAGCCTAAGTTTGATATTGTGAAACCAGAGGAAGCAGTGAGTAGACTATGCAACGCATCTATTAAAATGTAGTTTATTTGTTTCTATTTCTAACTATATATCATATGATATCTGCAGTCTCGAGTTGCTGAGAGGCATTTCCTGGATTTAAGGAAGAAATATGGAAATGTTTTGGCTGTTGATCTTGTCAATAAGGTGTGTAATCAAATCACATATGTATGTGGTAATTGATTCATTAATGTTAATTAACCTATTTTTTAAAATGTTCTTTTTAGCATGGTGGTGAGGGTCGCCTGTGTGAAAAGTACGCTGCTGCAGTACAGAATATTCTTAGCGATGATATGAGGTGGACTATTTGGATCTATGTGTGTGTGTGTATGCATATGCATATGTATATTTTATGTTATATGCTAAATCTGTTGACCTTTGTAGATACGTGCACTTTGACTTCCATCGCATCTGTGGACATATCCATTTTGAACGCCTATCTATCCTTTATGATCAAATCGAGGATTTCCTTGTTAAAAATAGGTACGCTGGAATTTAGATATGGATTATCTATTTGTGTGTTCTTCATTATCTGATACTTTTTATCATTGTGTATTAACTATTTGAAAGCTATTCGAAGTTCTATTGAATCTATAGCTAGTTATCATTCTAGAGACTGTAAACTTGAAGATTAAGATGTTGGAATGAGGCTTTTCCAAAAAATTGTTGAAATGAGGCCCATTAACAAGGACAGAGTGTCATTTTCCACTCGAAACAATGATATTTTTGTATCATTGCTATTCGAGGTTCAAATATGCAATATTATACTATTGAATCTATAGCTAGTTATCATTCTATTTCTAGAGATTGTATATGCAATATTATATTATTGAATCTATAACTAGTTATCATTCTAGTTACTGTTAACTTGAAGATAAATTTTTTGAAGGAAGATTGTAAACAAGGACACGGTGGCATTTTTCTAGTTGTGTGACATACATACACTCTTTTTCAAATTGTAGGTACTATTTGCTAAACGAGAATGGTGAAAAGATTGAAGAGCAAATTGGAATAGTACGAACTAATTGTATTGATTGCTTAGACCGCACAAATGTCACACAGGTATAAGTACTTTTTTTGGGGGGGTCTTTGTTGCTTTAGTTCATTTCTATTAACACTGAGCTATTCCTGCAGAGCATGATTGGGCGTAAAATGTTGGAACTCCAACTTCAAAGGCTTGGTGTTTTTGATGCTAACAAAACTATTAGCTCCTATCCTAGTTTTGACGATTGCTTCAAAATATGTAAGTACATTATATTGGGATTCCTGGATCCTTGAGTGCGTGTGAAATGTTAAATGCATTATCTTTTTATCCTGTCATAATTTTCAGTGTGGGCAAATCATGGGGATGATATAAGCATTCAGTATTCTGGTACACCTGCTTTGAAAGGAGATTTTGTCAGGTGCATTTACATCATCTTTCACTCTCTTAGTTTTCTTGTCATAGAGACATAGAGAATATTAGTTATATGTTTACATTTTTAGAAAATTTTAATACCTCAGTTTGTTAAATATAGTTTTTTATCTTTAGTTTTTGTGCTCAAATAAAAATCATTTTGTTGTTTAGAGCAGTAGTCATCAAATCCAGTAGCTTTGAAAGTGAAAGTTTGCATTTGCTATTGTAATGTTTTGATATATTAATTATTTATGAATTTAAAATGTTGATGAGAGAGTGTTGGTAAGTCAACCCAAGCCGTTTTGATTGATTCTTACGAACTATTTGTTTTGGCCGATTCCGACAAATTACGTGGTTTGACTCAATCTAATTTGACTTCTTACGTAAAACATCTGATTTTTTTACTTAATAGATAGACCTGTAATGAGTTTATTTGTGGAGATGTCTACTCCGTAACCACTATCTACTATCTATTGTGTAGAATAGTACCTCAAATACCAAATATCATACACACATACATACATATATAATACTACATAAATACATAGATATAATATTATATGTGTGTGTGTATAGATACATGGATAGGATCAATTAAAATGGGTAGGAAGGAAGGAGAGGATGACACATGTCCTATTTTTTAATCTTTTCTTCTCTCCATGTATGTGTGTATGTGTATATAAACATATATATGTATGTATATTAAGGGAGGTTCAATTGAGAACCACTAAATAATTATTAACAAAAGGAACAACGTTTTGACCTCGGATCATATTTTAATGGATAACTACAGTCATGTCTCTTACACTCCTTTAATCGCGACCATCACCTTCTAGTCTTCTTTATGATCAAAGGCCAGAAATTGATTTTCTTATGTTCCTAATTATTTTGTGGTTCTCATTTGGATCCCTCTCTCTCTCGCGCTATATATATGTATGTATATGTGTGTAAGTATAAGCATCTTCAAAAGGCTACTTGCAGAAGGAATAATTTGCGGCTTTCAATAGAGTTACTAATCCAGAAAGTGATTTTCTTGTTACAATGCCTGTTAAGCTAATCCTGTTTATGCTTTCCTACCACTTTAGTTGTGCAGCCAAATTGAAAACTTGTTTTCTGTTCAAGTCTTGTTGATGATTCATCACAGTGATGTAGTAGTTCCATTTTAAGGTTTGAAAATCAACTTATTTGTCGCCTATTTGGCAATCTTCAGATACGGAAAGAGGACCACCCAAGGGATTATTAATGATGGTATAAATGCCCTAACGCGCTATTACCTGAATAATTTTGTCGATGGTACAAAACAGGTCAGCATCTCTCCCTCTTTAGCAACTATATTATATTCCTGACCTTTTTTTTTAATTATCTATTTTTGTTGCACATGTAGGATGCCATTGATCTAATGCAAGGACATTACATTGTTTCTGTTTCCCGAGACATGGCTTCCAAAAAGCCCCAAGGAAAGGTTGAGGCTGTTGCGGTGAGTGTAGTAATTTATTGATCATCTACCAAATAAGTTATATATGTGTGTATAGTACACGTTCATTTCAGAACTAATAGTATGTTGAGAACCGCATACCTTTTTTCTGAGGTTGTGACAGTTATACTAATGTTCATATTGTTTTTTCTCTTGCAGTCCTTCCGTCTTGCTTTAGCGTTGATAGTAACAGGGTTTGTTTTTGCAATGATGTCACTTAGGAAAGGTGAGTCAGTTTAAACTTGGACATTTATGCAAACTCATCATCATCAACATCATACTCAGTAAATCCCACCCATAGCAAAGCTAAGGTAGGGTCTGAGGAGGGTAAGATGTAGACAACCTTACCTCTACCCCGCAGGAATAGAGAGGCTGCTTCCAGTGAGACCCCCGGCTCGATAGTAGTTTTGCATCAAGCCTTGGACATAAGGCGCATAACACTCAGCAATTGAGACAAATGCCGATTAGCGCATTTACCCCTTTGTCTTTTGGCTATCAACGCCACTACCTGATGCATGATTAAACATCCCCCTCTTTTAACGTTATTTTCACAGAATTAGTAAAATAACGTTAAAATTACTGCACTTTCACTTTTGCCCCTGAGCTCCCACACATATATACATTATATGTGCATACCGCAAGTGGGGCGAATTTATGCAAACTACAATTGTTATATTTATGCAAACAATAGGCTTGCTTAGGCTCGCGAGTGTAATCAAGCCCGGGCCCAAGCTCGTCTACTAAAGGAGCTGCAGTCTAAGCTCGAGCTCAGTCTAGCTCAGCTTAACCCGGCTCGGTTCGAGCTTTTAGCGATCTAATCTTGAGTAGCTATTGTCAACCTGTTTACAACCCCTATAAAAAAGAACCACCATTTTTTGCATCTATATGATTGTGTGATTAAACTTCTGTTTGCTTAATTGAAATTGTTCCCTGATTAAATCTTTTGTTTTGCAGTTCGATACGATGTTTGGCATTTACTATTTTCTCTATTGTGGGCGGGACTAAGTTTAGCGATCGGGGGATTTGTGAAGGCCAACGGTCGGGTTTTCTGTAATCGACCTCGTCTGCACAAACCTCCCTATTGAATGTGTTGTTTTGCAAAGGTATTATTCATTATTTATAGTCTCTTTGAGAGCTTCTTCATTGGTCATATAATAACTTTGAATTCATTTGTAGCTTTCCACTTCTGTCTTCTAACTTGTGACTGATTTATTGCAGTCACTTTTATGGGTTTCTTGTTATATGATGTGTTTTGACTTAAAACAAAATCAACTGATTAAATTTTGGAATGAAGTGAAACGTTTCTTTATTTTGGTACTTATAAAATATGTCATTAGTAGTTTCAAATCTCCCATCCACCCCCCCCCCCCCCCCCCCCCTCCTCTCTATATTAACACAATCGGAGATGTTAATCATATAACCACCATTGTATATTTTCGCTTTTGTTTTGTATGTTTTCCACATTCATCGATAGAAATTAACATGAGTTTCGAGTTGTATATGTTTCCATATCATAATGCACTTTGTTGCATCATCTATGGTTGTATTTTTACTAGCACCATTTAAATCTTCTTCACTTGTTTTTCAAGTGTTGAAGTTAAGACATGAAACTCCAAGGGGTGAAAAAAGGCTTTAAAGAAGTGTTTCAACTATGCATCATAATTTAATTTTATTTCATATTAACATATGCTTCAAAGTATATCGACTCATGTGCATCCAACATTTTGTAGTTTAACGCTCTGGTATACTGCCACTTTTATGCAATCTTGGAAACAATGGTAGCAAAATGTATTGTAAACTAGTGGGTTATGTCCACGCAGGAGGAGGGGTCAATTTCTAACAAAAATTAAATGAAATTGTAGACGCAATGATAAAATAAGTTACAATAAAAGAAACCTAAAATTAATATAGTAAAAAAGAAAAGAAAAAAAAGGATGGGGAGAGCTCCATCCACCAAACCAAACGGGGCATCGGTGTACGGTTGAACAGTTAAAAAAGAAAAGAGAACCTGACACTTGACAGACTTTCATTGGCAAATAATTACCATTCATACACTCACAAAATGTTGGCCTTTTGTTTGTGTAATCTGCGTAACAAGTTTACATTTTGATGCAGTTTGTCATAAATTAAGATAATATTGGTATCAAAATTTATATCAAGATTTATGTTTGGGTTTTCATTCTCAAAAGCAGAACCAAAACTATATAACTTTTATTTTCTTTTAAACTCATTGCAGTTAGTCTATTAATGACACTTTAAGAAGTCAACCTATAAGAAAACGATGACGTTAGATACCACTACTAATAAAAAAAGGCGGATCCAGACCACCTTTGTTTCCACCCATTTGTATTCATGATTAGGCACAAAATACTATGATGCAACATAAAATTTTAAACATTGCTACTTTTTATAACAACTAAATGAAAAAAGAAACACCATTACCCATACAATTGTCAGATACATTTCACCTCTATCAAATATTATAATTATATTATAATATATATTAATTCATATCTTTAACTACATGGAACTTTTGATGTTTTTTATTTTTGACCTATTCTTTTTGTAGGGTTTTAATTTTGACAAGACAAGAGTTCTCTCTTTTTTTTCTTTTTTGTTTTTATGTTTTATCATTAATGTTTTAATTCTTGTACTTTTGCCCCCTCCACTTTTGTTAATTTTTTAAACCATCTCTCAAGATCTCTTTTATTTTGTTTTATATTTTGACCACCAAGGTTTTAGTTCTTACACTTTTAGCGGCTACATTTTCTTTTTCCTTTTTTTAAGTTTCAAATTAGCCCTATACAATATGATAAATTACGTCTTTAACCCAACAATTTAAAGTTTTATTTTTCTTTAATGATTTTCATTCGTTAGTTCTTTTTTACAAAAAAAAAAAACTAAATACGTTGGAAACGGCTCAAAACCACGTCACCACCACCATTTTTTCCGTTCGTTTGTTCGGGTCGCAACACTACGTCATAGGTACCATGTCACCATTTTTTCTTCCATATGTTACATTTTATTTCAACTTTAGTTTTTCAAGCATTTATATCTTGCATCTTCATGTCGGTTTTTATCGTTTAGTTTGTATGCGGATTCCCCGCCGCAACGCGCGGGGGGGGGGGGGGGGGGGGGGGGAAATCCTAGTTTTATTTAACTAAGATATTAAACAAAAAACACTATTAAAAATCATAAGTAACTATTAGGGGCGTGTATAGGTCGTTTTGGTTCGGTTTTTATCATTAACTATAATCATAACCGAACTTTGATTACGGTTAATTGGTTATCAATTCTGTTATGGTTTGGGTATTATAACAACCCTCCTAAAACCCTTAGAACACCTTAAACGTTCCTATTATACCCCGTATACTCGTTAACGGTCCCAAATTAAAAAAACAAATATACATGAGTCTTGCGGGCCGCGACTCGGACCCCATGTCTGCCGCGGGCCCCGACTCGGACCCCCATGTCTGTCGCGGGGCGCGACAGCCCCTAGTTTGCCGGAACCCCATGCAGCCATGTGTCCTCTTCGTGTTAGGTCTACTGTGTTGAGCTGCTAAGGCTAAGCCCTAGCCTAGGTCTCTCGTGGGCCGTGAGAAAGAGAGAGATGGCTCGCAGGGCGCGAGCGAGTCCCGTTCCAGCGTATAAAAGGAGGCCACTGGCCTCAGTCTTCATTGTTCAAGTCTTTTCTTTCTCTCAGTCCCTATAATAGCTAAACGTTGCTCGATATAATACCCCTAAAAAGAGAAGCTCTGCCTCGTTGTAAGTATTATAACCCCCGATCACTAATTTGTTACCCTACCCGATTGATTTAGGACCCACCAACGCATGTCAAGGCTCTGCCCGACTAAGTGCGTTGGGGTTCTGTCTCGTGTTGTATGGCTAATGTGATTTGGGTTGTCTTACTAACACGTGTGCATTGTTAAATTTTAATAGATAATAACCAGGAGTGTAACAACCCGATCTTTCAGATCGTTATCCGAATCCATCTGTATACCGTTATTTCTGCTTCTATATCGTCTTGTAATCTGGGATTATTATAATGGATTAAATTATTTTAAAACGCATATTACATCGCTTATTTATCGCAATTAAATCGCTTAATACTCACAACTCTCAACGCAAACTCAAATCGCGGTTAATTATGTTACATTATGTTACTTATGTGTTATATGTGCTTTATGATTTATGGTTATACTCGCCATCGCAACGCTCTCACTCGCACGAATCGCTTAATCACATTATTTTATTAACGCAACGCTTAACACTTCGCTAAAACGCTTAACGTAACTATCTAATACGAACCGAATCGCCAAACGAACACCTAACGAACAAATAACGAACAACACTTAGCCAACAAGCCAAGTTCGGCCGAAGTTGGACACCCCAACTTCGCCCGGACTTGACCAGGCCACCAAAACACTAAATAACAACAAGTTCGCCCGAACTTGTACCATTCAAGCAGAACTGGCCAAGTTCGCCCGAACTTGTGCCAAGTTCGCTTGGAATGGTGGCAAGTTCGCCCGAACTTGATGTCGGCCCACTTGTTTTCTCCTCACCTATAAATACCCAGCTCCTCATTCATTCATACCCTGCTGCTAACTTCGCTCCAGAACTCCCGAAACCCTTATTTTTCCAAGTAAGAATCAACCCATTTTATGCAAACTACTACGTTTTCACTAAGATTTTACACAAGGATTACCTTCGTTTTCATCAAAACACTTCTGTTTATGAAAATCTTCATCTTTTTCTATAAAACTTCTTTTTTTCACTTAGATCTACACTAAACGAGTGTATTTGGGCTTAGCTTTGGCTTCCCAAGCTAGAAATCTTGATGATTTCGACTCACCAAGTGTCAGATCTGAGCAAAACCTTTTAGAACATTGATTTTTACACAAAATACGGACTAAGTGACGTATGTTTCGTTCACTATGAAGTGGAACGAGGCGTTGTCAAGCAAGATCTCAGATCCGGAAGCACAAGGACGATAACGTCACCTTGCACGAACTGGACTAACCCGTACGAACCGTCAAGTTCGCCCGGATTATCTCGAGTTCCTGTAAAGTGGCTAAAACTCGCTCCAAAAGACCTCTCCAGCCTATGTTTTGCTCAGTAGCTCAAGGTTGGAGGGATGGACATCGATTTCCTCAGCAAACGACGCGAAAACACACAGTTTTTGGACCAAAAACAGCCAAGTTCGTTCTAAAAAGATCAAGTTCGCCCGAAGTTGTCACCAGGTTGCTGACCAACTTCTCTCGAACTTATACCGTTTCCAAGGGATCCTGTCAAGTTCGCCCGAACTTGTACATTCCAGAAGATTTCAGACAAGTTCGCCCGAACTTGTACCAATCCAAGAGATTTGGTACAAATTCGCCCGAACTTGTCCACTGCTCCTTCACACGTTGACTGTTTCAGCACTTCCGAAGACTGATGCACTTCTGTTCGCGTTTACATGCTGAACCAATGCTCCCTTCAATCCAGAACCGCTTCGTGTTTGTTTATCAAACACTAACTGTGAGTATACTTGAACCCTTTTTCGCTTTAACGCACTTTTGGGGTGTTACATACGTCTCTATATCAAAACACGCTACACACAACGCTAAACTCTTTAAACGCTAACCGCTCTCGCATGTTATACGTGAATCGCTGAATATTTGTTTGGTATGTGTAAATGATGAGGACTTGCAGACCACCCTTAGCAACGATAGTACTATAGTTTGGACTCAGCACCCGATTGGTTCGGGGGTTGTTAAGGCTCGCAAATTACTTTACGTGCGTGTTCGCTATTTTGAACACGTATCGCGCATACTCACATCGCAGTCGTGTTGGTTAGCCTGTATCACTATTGTTAGCTTACTTAGATTCACTTTCTCTACGTGTTACATGTTGGTTATGCGTAAACGCGTTATCATTATTACTATGCTATTAAACCTGTATGCTCACCTTTACTTTATTGTATTGACTTGTATTTTAACGTATGTAACAGGTTGAAGATTTTCTACTTGCAGCAATGGATTAGGGCTTATCTTAGAAACTCATTTAAATAAAATCCAGGTTGTCGAACTTGTTTTGTTTAAGGGATTGTAATATGTATTGTCTGTTTATGAATGCTAGTTTGATTGTATGGAAAATTAAGCGTTATAAAGTATTGTCATTAAAATAGTTGTTATGGATTCTCTTGAGCAATCTGGTTCGCCTAGTGTCGCGCCCCGATGATTCCGCCATCAGTTGGGGTGTGACAAGGAGAACCATCAGGAAGCTATAGTATTATCTAAGTCAGCAATGTGAGTACATTCTCTTTTTGTAAATCTTTTTGTGAGTCAAACTGTTTTACCAAAACCTCAAATGTTTTAATAATGCTTAACAGTGATTGAGTCTATGTATTCTACAATTACTGCCAGTATGTTGGGGTTTTGTATACATCATTTTTAATCCGTTACCATTGGACGAAGAGTTGGCCAATGAGTAATATGACCCACAAGTCAGGTGTTAGACAATACTGAATGAGTAACTGTGTAGATATAAACATTGTAATCGCTGATGCTCTCAATACTGTAAAGGTATAAAAACTTGTTTTGATTAAACTGGGATGCACTCGCCATTATTTCTTGCTGATAAAATGTTTTTAAACGCGTTTCAGGTAACTTAATGTGAAACTAATAAAAGCCAGCTGAAGAATACTGAAGGCTTAGAAAAGTGGCTATAAAAGTTACCTAAATAAAAAGGAGTTTATGTTTTCCATAAATTAGGGTTTATCCCTACACATGTATTTATAAAAGTTTGGTGTTTTGAAACTCTGATAATATTTTCTAACTACGGTCCTGATGTCTCATTTCCGCTGCCAAATTAATAAACACCGATATCACCGGCTCTGTGACTCGCGGCTCCCGCTCCCGGGGTAGGGGTCGGGGGTTGCGACAGGTATGTTTATGTTTATTTCGGTTTATAAAGCAAAAACTTCAACTAAAACTAACTTTCGGCTAAAGTTCCAAACTTTTAAGCCAATAGGTGTACACAATAAAATAAATACAACCAACCATATTGGATATAGCTTTGGTTTTTTTTATAAGACAACCAAAACTATACTTTTTGGTTAAACTATCAATGTGTGATCCAGTTTAATAAGATATTTCTCAACAACAACAAAAAAAAACTTACTTAAGCCTTTGATTAGAAGTACAATTGTTTATCAAAATAAATGGCACTTACATCAACATCATTTTGTTACAAACATACTTTTATCTTAGTAAAAAACCTCTACATGGTTAGTGTTAAAACGAAAATCTATTACATAGACTTAAAATTATAAGTTCGGTTCGGTTTTGGTTACATTGGTTAACCAAAGCTTCATAACCATAACCACTCGGCCGGTTAAACAAATTTCATAACCATAACCATTGGTTATGTCGGTTACTGGTTAAAATCGGGTTGGTTATGGCGGTTATGGTTTGGTTATCAGTTATGATGGTTAATTTACCGACCCCTAATAACTTTTAATGTAGGGCTTGCCTATCTGACAGAGGTACAGACGTCTTAGAGATGAGATCAGATATTCATACCTGGGCAAATAATAGTTTTGAATTATTGGTGTAAGTGTTAGTAATGGTAACATTTGTCGTTAAAAAAGTTAATAAAAAATAAAAAATAAAAAACTATAAATAAAATTAAGTAACGAAAGAGAAACAATAAAATATATATATACACGCGGTTGTGTCTGTAGACGTGACGGTCTATGCCATTAACTTCCCGCTTCAAATCCCTAATTTCCTGGTAAATCACTCCTCTTCGTCCCCAACTCAATCTCCAGTCTCATACGATTCATCTACACTCGTTGCTCCAGAATCCTCTGCCTTCAACTTGAATTTCTTCTTTAAGGTAATCAATCAACTATCACATCTTCGATCATTATCTGTTGTTAATTTTAACTTAATTTACCACTATTAATCGTCAATTTGAGCCCTAGATGTTGAAGATACTCATTTAGGATTAGGTTAAAGTGATTATTGTGACTTGAGCAACTAAAAATTAGATAAGCAGGTGGTTAATTTAGTGGTAGTTATTGGTTGTTTTTAAGTTGAGCATCACAATTGGTTAATCTAACTTGTTAAAGTTTTTTTTTTTTTTTTTTTTTTTGAAGGTGTGTTAGTTTGAAGGTTGTTTAAGATGATGTTAGAATGTTTAAGTAGCTTATGTGAAAGTATATACATTACTCCATATTTTGAGGATTTTGATTTTCATATATGCGATTCCGAGCCTGCTATGTAGGTTTTTGGAGTTTGCTTGTTTTGTGGGAATCTGGTGGTTCCTGTATGGATTGGATAGGTTACATAATTATAGGGGACTGAACCTACATTATTATAAGTATATAACCACCAAGTTGTGTGATTTTGGTATTGAATATTGATTGTGTGGGAGAGTAACTGCTGTGATAGTCACAAACTCACGATACAATAGTTTCAGATTTTAATATGAGAGGAGCTATAATACCAACTGTAATTTTCAAATTATAAGAACTGACCTATTGCAACTTTTGTAGTTTATGCTAATGGAAAAGTGAGCAATGTTACAACTTGTTTATGCACAAATAGCCTTGTTTAGTTTGATTATTAAGGGTACTGAAATACCGAACCTAGTTTGCTAGATCTTGCATTCGTCATTTTTGGACATAGGGATGTTACTGCTCTGAACGAACCTTTTCTGTAAGTTAGGATAGTTAAGAATCCATAATTGTCAAATTTGATATGTTTACGTGTCAAATTGATGAGAACATTTTTGTGGTTTAAATTTTATAATCAATGTGGGCTTGAACTTTTGTATAAAGAATTATATAGCTGTCAAAATTTAAAATGAGGTGCTGGATCAAAGCTGGTTGTATCAAAGCAAGTTACTTTGTATTGGGTCAATCCGTCAATGCTTTTTTATTCATATATTTTTTCATTAATAGTTAATATATTAAATACGATTACAACCATATTATTTAGATAATAATCTATGAATCCATCGTTTTTTAGGAAAGCAATATAGAAGGTTGTACTTTAGGTGATTATTAAGTTGTTTGACCCATTTTGTTTATAGCTTATTTTTTTCATTTGAATCATTATCAATAAAATAAAACCAAAATCGAACCATTTTCACATAAATAGAAACAAATAAAAATTTAAAAGACACGGTGATTAGCGTCTCAAAGATTTTAAGGCTAAACTAGAAACCATCTCAAACCTTGTTATCATCAACAACATTCCTGAATACCACATTCTGCTTGTCATCTTTAGAAAACCCAATATTCTCATCCATACTCTTCATCATCTTCGTCAATCAACATAACTCCATGAGATGGTACTCTAGGCGTAGGGCTGGACATATGAGCAACAACATCTTTTACATTGATGTTGTGTATATGCTCTAGTAGCTTAAGTAGCCCATATCAAGTCATCACCATCAAACACAAAAACTGTAACATCTTCCTAACATAGAACATATACAAAGTATTAGATTATAAGATATTATACCATTTTGGGGGGTTTTAGACATGTTTTAGGCTTGTTTAGGGCTGGTTTAGACTTATTTAGGTCAATTCTAGGCTTACTTAGGGTTTCAAATGATCTTTGGCCGGAATTTGGCCTGAACTTCTGCCTGGTCGCCTGAATTAGCGCCTTTCAGGGTGAAACACTAGCCGTGCACCGGGCTGCACTTTGCGCCTTGTGCGCTTGTGACAACATATGTATTACTATATCTTTTTGAACAACTGAATCGCGATATCAATCAGATAATCAGAACTGTTGAGAGCCCGTTATTTCTTGTTTGGGTGTCTTCAACTTCCTTTTTAAGCAATGGTGCCATAATATATGCATGCTAGGCACATCACACATGGGCTTCTTCTAAGCATTTAGACTAAAAAGTGAGCTCATCTAAATCGGGTAAATAAAGAACATATGGTCCACAAATACATAAAGGAAAGCATCTGATACGTGAGGCACAGACATGTGTTCATTCGCGCCTCAATGAGAAGTATTAAAAAGCGAACACTTTGTGTACACTCTGCACCTAACCTCACCTGAAGCTTTTTAAAACAGACTTATGAACATTGCGCAGTAAGTTATTATGTGTATTGGTTAGTACCGAAACTCGATTAACACAAAAGCTTCATTTACGTGGCTCTGTTGTTACTCTTTTATAAAACATCTGGCTGCACAGAGGATTCTTGTTCAGTTATAACCATCAGTGGCTTCTTTTTCATTACTAATGATGAAATTCCAATACTTCCTTTAATTTGCAATGTGTCTGGTAACATAAAGTGTGGTTGCATATAGTTTGTTCAAATTAACACGTTTTCCGCTTTGATCATAGATCATTACTGTACAATAAGATGCATATAGGTGTAGTATTTTTGAACATAAATTGTTCTTGGCTCCTATAAAGGCTATGTCCCTTTGTTTGCTATAAGGGCCTACAGTTTGCTCAATCTATATGAAAGCGGGTGCTTTGCAAGTACATGTCCATTTCCGTTTTTAGTTGTCTTTTATAGATAAATAATTATTTAGTTCTGATTACAAATAAACATCTTATTACAATGATAGTTTAATAAAACAACCTAGATAGTGCATGCAATTAAAATACTATTTTTTAACATATTCAAGCTTTTAGCTAAAATTATATGATTTGATCCATTGAGATAAAGCACAAAAGAAATCGACCCATTGGTATGTAATTGGGTAAAAAATACCACCTCTACTCACATGGAATAAAGAAATACTCTTACCAAAACCGTAAGTATATCGAGTAAATGATTGGAGTTTATATGGTGGTTAACAGGCCATTGATGCAAGGCATCTGATAAGATGGTTGAACAAATGGTTAGCTCTAATCTCAGCAAGTATGGTCTCGGAAAATGTGCAAGCATCATCACTACGGCTACCACCACAACCACCACCACCACCACCGCAGCCGCCGCCGCTGAAGTGAGAGATGTCCAAAACGATAATAAACCTCACAGGTCCTTTGACGAAGATCAACCCAAGAGTCCTACTACTGGTAATGTCAACCGTAATCTTGTTTATGCACGTAGAAAATCCGAAACAGAACTGAGTAACTCAGACAAGAACCGAACAACGTCATCAGCATATCAACAACAAGCAGCAGGTGATAAAAAGAAGCCCGATGAATCTTTTGCAACTAACTCTATAGCTACTGCTACTACAATTAGAACTTTCGAAAATGAGCAAGCTTTGTCTGCAATGGAGCATTGGAGTGCAAGATTTGCTCAGTTGCACAACTACTTGCGCCAATGTGACGCCTCAAATCAGGAGGTTTATCTTCAGAGTGAGTTTCCTTTTGTTAGCTAGTGTGATTTCTATGCATTTACTTGCTCGTCTAATTCATTTCTTTCATAATGCTAGAGCTCCGATCGTTTTCTCCCGATGAGTGTAACAGACATGCAATTGAACTCGAGAAGCGTGCCATTCAACTAACCATGCAAGAAGGTAAAATACGTCTTACATTTCTGTAACATCTGAATCGTTAGGCTTAACATGATTTGCATTATTTGAATATGAGTTAACTGCCATTTTCGTCCCTGTGGTTTGTTCGCTTTCGCCATTTTAGTCCAATTTTCAAATATGCACCAGTTTCCAGTTTCCCTCCCTGACATACTGGAAACGTGCCACTTCAATCCAAAAATTAAAGCCCAGTTAAGTCAGACAGGTTTAATGAAGGGTATTATTGTCAATTCATATATCTTTTATTTTCACATGATTTTATGTCTAGACAAATGAAAAGACAATAATACCCTTCATTGAACCTGTCTGACTTAACTGGGTTTTAATTTTTGGACTGAAGTGACACGTTTCCAGTATAGTATGTCAGGGAGGAAACTGATGCATTTTTTACAATTGGACTGAAATGACAAAAGTGAACAAACCACATGGACGAAAATGACAGTTAACTCTTTGAATATTGTTGAACAAACTGATGGATGAAAAATAATATCGTTACATGTGGCATATTTGAGTTGCAGGGACAGAGATACAGAGGGTGAAGGAGTTGAATGTGCTTCTTCAATTCGGTCACTGACTCCTGTATGAGAATTGAGATTATATTCTGGTGAATGTTTAATTGAAAGATGCTGCTCATGTGATTATCGGCTTTCGGTGCAGGGCCTATATGGTTAGGGACGTGTAACTAACTATTTATTAAACCATCCAACTGCAATTGTATTGATGAATATTTGTTGCAACTTTCTGACCCTGATCACTAGTCTAAATTATCTTTGTTCAACTTCATGGCGTCATCAGTGGAAGAACCAGAAATTTTTTCTATGGGTGTCGGTAATTTTCGGTGTATGGATGTCTATCACTTGATTTTAGATTTTTCAGTCCGGGTTGGGTCACATAAATGCTTCATAATAATATCCTACAATTGTTGTCTATTGAATTTATTGTCTTTAAAAAACAATCTATAACGTTTTACTGACAGACATTGTAAGCAAATATTTTTTACACAAGTGAAATATATGCCACAAATACGTTTATGCTAAGATTATGAATCAAAATATAAAACTTGTGCTATCATATTGAACATATCATGATATTGTTTTTCTTTTATAACTTTTAAAATATGATGCATTATAAAGAAATATTGAATGTAACGTTGCCATACACATATTTTTATGTAAGTTTCGACATAAATTTCATCCAAAACCGAGTTTTCGTGATAATGTGCAAGTAATTAAAACATAAAACGTACAAGTCGTCAAAGCTGCTTCAAGGTTTCGTTTTTCTCTTACAACTTTTAGAAAATGATTTTTCATAAAATCAGGACTTTTCCTTTTTCTACGTGCTAATTTTTATCAGCGCTTCGACATACAAGAAATTCCCAGAGTAAATAGTAATACATAATTTATCAAAACCGAGCCTTACGAATTTTAACATCCGAATGAGTGCTTGAGATTCTCTTCCAATTTTGGGGAGCTAGGTTTGAGAGAGTTTAAAGTTATGGGTCGAAAATATAAAAAGAAAAAATCTTCAAATTTAGGGTTTACATATTTTTATTTTATTTTTTATTTTACAACAAGAGGGTTTAAGGATTACAATTGTTCATCCCTTCCGGTTCCCCCAAGCCTCTCTAAGGTAATAATAATCTGCTCTCACTCCATCTGCATTAATCCTTCACACTTTAATCAAATTACAGTAACAAAATCTGTTTATATGATTTAATTGTGAATCGATTGATTGATTATTCTGTTTATCATCAATTCGATTGATTATTCCCATCAAATTATGTAGATTAGGTTGAAGAATTTTGCATAGGGAAATTTTCAGTGTAGTGTTGATATTTATGGAGATTAATTTGAAGAATATAGCATTTGATCTTGATTTTCATCCGTCGAATCAGATAGTAGCTGCTGGTTTAATCACCGGCAACCTTTTTGTGTAAGTTTTTTGATTAATATGTTGTTATGTGTTATTAGTTTTTGTTTATTTTATAAAAGTTATTTAAATGAAAGCGTTGTATGCGTTACAGATATCAGTATGCTGAAGATTCAGAACCGCAGAGGTTAGTAGTGTATGATTTTATGACATATGTTTATGTGGTAAAGCTGTTTTATTTTGTTGAAAATTGTTAACTGTACTAGGAAAGGTCTCGATCATGTCGGTTTTGTTAGTCTAAAAGAGTAGTTTGTGTTACGCTTTAACAGGCCTCACC
The DNA here is from genome assembly GCA_947069175.1 of Scalesia atractyloides. Taxonomy (NCBI): domain Eukaryota; kingdom Viridiplantae; phylum Streptophyta; class Magnoliopsida; order Asterales; family Asteraceae; genus Scalesia; species Scalesia atractyloides. The sequence goes on along the minus strand of CAMTDV010001633.1, from coordinate 72,816,310 downwards.
TTGCCTTAGTTTTGCCCTGGCGTTTAGATTTTTTTGGGGGAGTGTATAGCTGTAGGTAGGGCTGTAAATGAACCGAACGTTTAGCGAATAGTTCGTGAACCGTTTGGCGGGAAGTTCGTTTATGTTCGTTCGATTAGCTTAACGAACGAATATGAACAAAAAAATCCATTCAATTAGCTTAGCGAACAAACACGAACTAAGGTCTCCTTCGTTCGACTGCGTTCGTGAACATTCGGTAATATGTTCGTTCGTGTTCGTTTGAGTATATTAAAAAAATTATAAATAATAAACCTTTTATCTAAACATATTGAAAACTTGAAAACTTGTTTTCTTCTAAGTTAGCTAAAATTTGGACATTCAAGACATTTTTTTGGGGAAGATTATGTCTAAGTTAGTTAAATTTTGAATAATTATGCCTAAGTTAGTTAAACTTGATTCATCGTTTGGTGGTTGTAGTAGACTTCTTGTGTTTTGATTTATCATTTGATGGTTGTATTTAAACTACTTATGTTCAATGTTTAAGGTTAACAATGTTTTTATTTTTTATTTTTAAGTTAAATGTTCTTTACGTTCGTTTTTATTCATCTCCGTTCGGTTGTGTTCGAGATCAGTGTTCACGAACTGTTCATGAACAACTGAATTTCCTTAACAAACGAACACGAACATAAACTTATGTTCGGTATGCGTTTGTGAACAGTTCACGAACATGTTAATTCCCTTAACGAGCGGACACGAACATGACCTTGTTCGTGTTCGTTCGGTTCAATTACAGCCCTAGCCATAGGTACTTTCAAGGGGGTTTTACTTTGTCTGGTACTCTGGTTTCTTTGCTCTCTGCTCTCTTATCTGTTACTACTTACTACTTTAGTTTTCTCACCACTTTTATTATTAATATCATTTTTTCTTCTTGTTGTTTTGGTTCCTTTAGTCACATTATGTTAAATCTGGGTCTTCTTTGTTAACTATCATTTTAGGGTCTTAAAGGTTCGTGCCCACATTGAATCTTGTAGGGCTGTTAGATTCATCAATGAAGGACGTGGTAATGAACATCATTGTTTATATACTATGCAAAACTGATTGAATACTTACTTCTTTCATTCCAATCAAGAGCTTATGCTGTTTATTGTTTGTATATTCTTATTACCAGTAATCCTCACCGGTTCTCCAGACTGTTCCATTCTGGCCACTGATATTGAAACAGGATCTCCAGTTGCACGTCTTGAAAACTCCCATGAGTAGGTGTCCTTGTTTTCTACAATAGATTTGAAGATGTTTTGGTTATTGTTAAGGGTTGATCTTTAGCGTACAATGATCATGTTTGTTGTAGGAAAGCTGTCAACCGCCTGGTTAAACTCACAGAAACAACAATTGCTTCTGGAGGCGACGAAGGGTGCATAAAGGTTTCTTACTTGTTACTTTGTTATCTTCGTCTCAATCAAACCTCTGTTCATGACTTTGCTCATATCAGTCTATACAACTTCTATATCTTGTATAGATCTATTCTTTTAACCGATGCATTTAGAGGTCTAGATTTTAAATAATCTACCAGCTGTTGCAGTTTCAACCCATTTATTTATAAATGGGTCAACTGGATTGTGTTTATATTTTATATGTTTCAGATTTTATCTAAAAGGGGAATGTGATTGGTCGAATGGGTCAAACAGGTTGAAAGTTACCCAACGTCTATTTTCAATGCATACAATCTCCTAAACTGTTTTAATGAATTAGATTTTTAGAAAACATCATGGAAATTGACATAGCTGCTGCATTTCTCTTTGTAGGTATGGGATACCAGACAACAGTCCTGCTGCAATTCATTTCTGGTTCATGAAGATTACATTACTGATATGACCTTTGAACCCGATTCCATGAAACTTTTAGGAACAAGGTACATTTCTCTCTTTATTCTTTGTTTTTGGGTAAGCTTCTATTGGTAGACATACTAAGTTATGATATCGTTTTTTTATCTTATCAAGTGGAGATGGCACCCTATCTGTTAGTAATCTGCGAAGTAACAAGGTATGTGTTTAACATGATTTATGATACAATAACTCTTCTTTGCTACACTTGTATGTCCATACATTTAATCTTCACTTATTTTCACAGGTTCAAACACAATCAGAATTTTCTGAAGATGAGCCATTGTCAATAGTAATAATGAAGGTGTGTATACGATGTAAAATTTTCAATGCTCATGCTTAACAGTTAGAAATAAATCTCATTTCACAAGGAACAATTGTTTATTAAAAATCCAGATCTGATGGATGACATAAAATGGCCGATTACTGTGCTTTTAGTTATTGATTGTCAGTAACTTCTGTTCTTTGGTTTAAATACGCAGAATGGTCGAAAAGTTATATGTGGGACTGAAAGTGGAACTATGTTATTATACTCTTGGGGATTTTTCAAGGATTGCAGGTAATTCTTAGTGCTAATGCGAATTTTTTTTCTAAGAAATCTGAAGTTCCTCTTCAGTGCAAGATATAATTGGTTTTGTGGCAAATGTTGCTTAATCTATTTATATTTTCAGTGATCGCTTTACGGCTCTCACTCCAAACCCTGTGAACGCTCTGCTAAAGGTCAGTTATTTTTGGGGTAAAAGTTAAGATCAGCCTATCAAAATTGATAAGTTACTAAGTTATCCCCATTCGTGATTTAGTTACATAATACTGATTTGCCCTTTGCCATATTCTTTAGCTTGATGAAGAGAGAGTTATTGCTGGAACTGAAAATGGTCTCATCAGGTGAGAAAAAATTAATAATTTTTATTTTTAAATTCAGATTTTTCATGAGTTTTAAACCTTTTTTGTTGTAATGTGTTTAGTTTGGTAGGTATATTACCCAACAGAGTAATTCAGCCAATTGCAGAGCACTCAGAATATCCTGTTGAGCGTCTCGGTAGGGCCTCATTTGTAGTATAAATAATCGAATATACATATACAATATATTTGTCTCTATATATGTATATCTGTGTGTGCTAAGAATGGTCAATTTCATTCGGTTTAACTAAAGAAAAGGTCAGTTTGGGTGGTGTTATTGCAAACGGTTTAAATTAAGCACAGCTAAAACAGAAACGTGTCAAACCAGTTAAGCGTTCTTCAATTGTGATAAATTGGATTTACACCTAAACTTCAATGTTAAGGTAGCTTGCTACAATCTTGTCTCTAAACTGCGTTTTGTTCTTGTTTCAGCTTTTTCCCATGATAGAAAGTTTCTCGGAAGCATATCCCATGATTCGATATTGAAGGTGTGTTCATTGTGTGTATATTTGTTCATGATTGGAAAAGTTACTAACAATCAACATATTCGTTTGTAGATGTGGGATATCGACAGTCTACTTCAAGGTTCTGGAAAGAAGGTAGAGGGTAATTCGGCTTCCGACAGTGATAATGATGACGACATGGATATGGATACCGATAATGTTCCTCCAAAATCATCAAAAGGTAGTGTGTTTTTCTTTTCTAACGTAAGCAGAGTTGTGACCTTTGTTTCACAATGAAATCGAAACTTAAAATTTTGCAAGCTCTTGTTTTTGTAGAAAAATATGAACAAAGGTGTTCATAGTTCATACACCATAATTTCCATACGGATCTATTTATGTGTTCCCTTCTTGCGATGCGTGTATCCAACTTTGCTTAACTTTTACTGTTCTTTTAGGTACAAAGAGGAAAAACAACGGACGTCAAGGCCTCGATACCACAAGTGATTTCTTTGCAGATTTATAGTTTTATGTTTGTGGTAAGTTGGATATTCATGTGTGTGAAAAAAGTACGCGCTGTGTTAAAAGGGCAGCACAGTTTTTCGTGTTCCTCATAGGCAAGACGCCCCCTATTGTGATTTGGATTGTGGTTTTTTTATGATGAAATTGTATTGCTCGTTGTGGATGTAGTAGGTATTCTTACTCTAGGCAGTTATGTTTGTTACACCTTGTTCAGAAGGTACTCGAATTACTTTTGACTCACATAGGCGTCGTGGTGCATGAAAGTGTAATCCAAAAACCAAATGCGCAACGTTGGTCAAAGGCTAAAACCACTGTGTGGGGCGTTGAGAGGAGGGCAAAGCCCCTCCACGTCCTCGCACTACCCCATGCTCATTTGTTGTCGCCCCATGCCAAAGGCAAAATCTCTAGTGTTGCCCGGACACCACCCTATTGCTATGTCTTATTTTTTATGTGGAGGGCCCGCATAGTCTAAATGGCGCCTACGTGTTGCCCTCATGAGACGTAGAAAAAACATGGTAGCGTTTGGTAGTTAATGCACCCTCAAGAGCAAGCACGTGTGGAACAACAAATGGGTTGTAAGGTACCCACTAAACACAATGTTGGCCTAGAATCAAATCATGCGCAAAAAGAAAAAACATTGGAAACTCCCACAGTTCCATAGACTTTTTGTATATTATTAAGGAGCTGTTTGTTTAGCTCTTAATGGGGCTCTTAATGATTCATGCTTCTTACTGGTTTAACACTTGATGGTTTAGACTGTTTGTTTTATGAGCAAATGTCTGAATTCAGACATTTGCTTCTGAATGGTTAAACATTATACTGAATCTGAATGGTTAAGATTTTTAATCTGAATTGGTCAGACATTTGTCTCTGAACGCTTAAGCATTTTATTGGCTCTTAATGGTTCAGATCTTTTACTGGTTCAGCACTTAATGATTTAAACCTCTTACTGATTCAGCACTTAACAATTCAGAAGTTGCCAAATAGCTCCTAAGAACGAAAATCACAGTAAAACTTGCTTATTAGGGTCGGCCCATGAGAAGAGTAAAGTGGTGACCACCCAGACCCACTGGACCCAAAGTATATTTTTTTTTTGGTATATTATGAACATATAGTTTTTTTTATTATATTATAAGGCTATAATTGAATTTAAACTCCATTTGTTAAACCCGTTAACTTTTTGAATTTAAACTTTAGTTTAGACGCATAAAACATATTAACTCATTTGTTAAACTCATTAACCATTTCATTTAGTTTAGGCTCATGAAATAATTAAACATATTTTTCAAATAAACCCTATTAAAATATATTAACGCAAGTCATTGACAAAAAAATCGACAACTCGTGAACTCAATCTAACAGTCTTAAAACCTAATCAATGGCCAAGGGGCCAATTTTGAATGATGATTAAAGAGGGTGAAGTTAGTCTTGGACATGACGACCGGTGATTAAGGAGGTTGAACCATGAGCTCAGTTTACGACTCGTTTAACTATTTAAATTAGATAATTTTGCTATAATACTTTTGTTTTGATTACTATTATCACAATTATCACCATAATATTGTTTTTTTTTTATTTTAGCTTTTTAGGTGGCTGTTTTTTCTAATTGCACATGACCCCCCGAATTTTCATGGAAGGCCATATCTACAATCTTAAACTCAAACAATCTTGATCTTTAAACTCTTTTAAACTTTAAATGATCTCTTCAATTAACCCGGTCCACTTTTTTCATGATATGCCTTTGGAGCTATGTGTCTACGTATGTTTTCATTTGACTCTTATGTATGAAAGCTGCTATTATAGAGGTAAGGTTTACGTGCATCCAATCCTCCCTAGACCCTATAAATAGCATATCAATGGGTGGGATTTATATTGATATGGTGGTTGTTGTTTATCCACTTATTTCAAGAATCAAGATTAACTTCATCACAATAGATCTACCTTGGGCATTTAACTGGACTATATAAATTAACAAAATCATCAAGCTATTTAACATAAAAATTTATAAATTAAACAAAAAAAAAACCATTAGAAAAACCATACAAACACTTGTAAAACTTATTTTCTTTTTCTACTCAACCAATATCATATTTTGGCTTCAACTAATTACCAATATACAACAAAACATACATTCAAATAACCAACAAACTAGAGGCAATAAAACATGGTAAATCATTTCATTTCCTATACATTTCCAACACCATCTATCCAAATTCAATGTTAATCAAAGGTTGAATACGTCACATAATTACCAAAAACAAAAACAACAACTACTTCTCATCCAAAGAATTTCTTATAAACTCTAAACAATCAGCGATCGCTTCAGCGTAGAATGAGTTTGATCTTCCAAACGATCTTACGTCGACTTTCGCTTTCCTTGTCGGGCTACTCCAATCTCTTACCTTATTACTTCTTCTTCTTGATTCACTTTTGGAATATGAACCACAACATGACTTCCATGATCTTGCAACAATCCGAAAGAAATTTAACAACTTTGCGCGCAATCTTTGAACATAAAATCTTTTCGAGTTGACCCGAAAACCTCTCGTTCGGATGGTGGTGTAACTCATATGGTTCATTTTAACTTTGTTGAGGTTGATGGTACTAATAAGGTATTGACTGCTGTAGTTTATATAGAGATAGAACACAAGGGTGAAAGTTGTCACTTTTTAAAAGTAAGAGGTGACACTTGTAGTTTTAAGTATGAAAATAGTTTTAATGGCCACTGTCTTGAGAGGTGGGATTGAATATAGAAAATGTTAATATTTATTTATTATCAACTTTGGGACGGTGAGTTTTGTTTCTCTCTTTTGTATTCATACATAATATATATATACACATATATATACACAATACTATCTATTGTAGGTTAATGTACCAAATCAATATGGGGCATTAAACACCGTCCCTTTTAGTTATTGAGAGGCGCTAATGGGCTTTTCCACCGAACCAATAAACCCTTGAGAAATGAGGTTCATCCTGTTTTGACCAATCATATTATTTTTTTTCTTTTATTTTTTCGATAGTTTTAATTTTTAGTTATTTCACTGCGCCTATTGTAGGTTAATGTTTCTATGCCAAATCAGTATGAGGGCATTAAGCACCGCTTCCCTTTAGTTATTGAGGGGCGCTGATGCGTTTTTCCACCAACCCAATAACAAAAGTTAAGCCTTTGAAAAATGGGGTCCACCCTGTTTTGACCAATCATATCATTTTCTTTTTTTCTTTTTTTTTTTATAATTTTAATTTTTAGTTATTCCACTGTACCTAGTTATCGACGAGTGTTTAGTCATTGTCCAAATTCTTACACGATGGTGATGTGGTAATCGCTTAGTTAACTAACAACACATAATCTAAGAAAGTATCATAAAAAAAACCTAAAAATATACTTGAAACCCGTAAAAAACCACTATCAACTATTTTTTTTAATATGTCACTGGTCTTTGCGAAAACAAAATATTGGTTAAAAATGCTGTTTAATAGTGGTGCAAAATAAGTTGTAGATAAATTATTTTGTTCGAATGAATATAAGAAAACATATAAAAATGGATAAGTGAATCTTTTTCTGGTTATATTAGATTTGTTTTTGTTATAAAAACATAAATTGTGATTCTATCTACATTTAAAAAATCACGGCCATCTTTTCCATGGATCTAAATCGTACTTTTGTCGTATAAATAGATTATCTGTAGATTTTACATTTAAAAAGTAATACCTATTCTTCTGTTCAAATGATACAATGGCTCTTGCTTACTATGAACCATTTAACGGGTAGACAAGCCGAGTTACTCACGAGCTACTCGAAATCGACTAGCTAAAAACTCAATTTAGCCTAGATTAAGCGAACTCAACGATGAGCTTATTTATTAAATAAGTTTAAGTCCAAACAAGCCTTTATTTAATATATCAAATATACGTATTTACATTGCAGTGTTGACTGCATATAGTTATGACTAAATAACTAAATAAAATGTTTTGTATACATAAAAGTTATAATATGAATCCGTAAAATATAACTATTAGAGTATATAAATTAGAAAATAAAATATTAAATTTAATAAAAGAGTCAAACGCGAGCTTTAAAAACAATTAACAAACCAAACTAGAGACATAGAAACAGAAACAGTAACAAACCGATCTCAAACTTTTATAGTTTATACTTGACTGGGCTCATTTATACCCCTGTATAAAAATGAGAAAGTTTATATTTGAATAAAAATAAAATAAAAAAGCGGCTAGAGAGTGTACTTCAACAGGTCGTCATCTATGACTTGTGATCGTATAAATGTAATAATATACAATAACAGTAAGCTGAAGTGGGGCAATGAGGCTCTCTAAAATGGAGAATGCAGTAGCCTAATACAAGAAAGTCATCGTTTCAAAAAAAAAATTAAAATTAGAAGTAACTAAAAAGTAAACATGAACATGAAGTTAATAAAATGTATTTAAAATTAGACATAACTAAAAAGTAAACGTTTTATTAAGTAATTTAATTGTATTCACCATATCTTCAACTTTATTTAAAGGATCATTACAAGTATCTCCACACCTTTATTTGCTTGGGAAAAGGGATGTGAATATGAAACATCCTCTGAACCAAATTACGTTTGAATTATATATTAAATTAATGAAAAGTATATTTTATATATTAAATTAATTAAAAGTATCTTTCCCTTGAAGGTATCAGTACGTGTACCATTTCTAATCACTCGACAACCATTATATTAAAAAAATAGGTTAACAACAATTTGTTCCCTTTTCTCGTGTCTATCTGTGTGTAGATACACACGTGTGCACACACAAACCTTATGTATGTTAATTATTTTATAACTACACAAATTATATAGTCATTAACATGTTAATTATTTTATAACTACACAAATTATACAGTCATTAACGGCAAATTATATAACTACACAAATTATAGAGTAACTCATTCGAAATGAAGTTGAAGAATTGATATTGGCGATGAAGAATATAATAACATTGTAAACCAGCAAGTGAATTAGAAAAAATCTGGTAGGAAATGTGGTCGGTACTAGGGCGAGCAAAGCTGAGCTGAAACAAGCGGACTTTTGCTCGTGCTTAGCTCGTTTATAAACTGAACCGAGCCAATCAGCTCATTTACAACCGGATAGAATATCGAACGAGTATTTTCCGAGCGAGCGACGAGTGATTTAGACAGTAATACTGTATTGTAATGTCGTTTTCAATTTTCTTTGATATTTAAGGTTCATGTTTGGATAACAAACTCCCAACCTCGGTGACGTTGAAAGAAGGAGAGTAAACATCACAAACACCATATGCAGTTTGTGTGGATAGGCGGAAGAAGATAGCGATCATCTCCTAACGGCTTGTAGAGTCGCTACGGGTATTTGGCAAGCAATTAGTAGCTGGTGTAAAATACCGAATTTCTTTGTGTTTTCGGTCAGAGACCTGGTGAAGATGCATCATCAGATGAAAACGAACAAAAACAAGAAAAAGTGTATTCAAGCGATTATTTTCATGATAGCGTGGTGCATTTGGAAAGCAAGAAACGAGGCTATTTTTCGCAACAAGAAAGCAAATATCATCAAAATAAAGGAAAACATAAAGGCGTTGGGATACATGTGGATCAAGTATCGATCTATATACAAAGATAAGATGGAAATATTGGTGTAACTTTGTGTTGTAATTGTCGGTTTGTTTCATTTGTAGTTTTGTGCTCTAGCGGCTTGCTAGGTGCGTTCTTTCTTAATGAAAATTGTTCAAAAAAAATGTGCGGATGCATACTTGATTAAAGTCAAATACCAATCTAGTTAATAAAAAAAATGATTTTTTTAACGGCCAACAAATCAATCATGAGTACTCTCGGGGCACCTACTGGACAAACGGAGTACTTCTAGAGTAACCCGAGTCGTCCACCACCACTTTCGGGAAAAACCCGATAACCCACCCGCCCATAAACATAAGGTGAAATTACTAGATTATTAGGGATTATGGTTTTATTGTTTGGGGAGAGTCATTGTTAACAAGGTTACGTATTCTTGCTTGATAATAGGAGACAAATTCTAAAAGCTACACAAGAATTGCCTAAGTCAGTAAGTCCCTATTATTTGCAACAATGCCATCATTCAATTCAAACCATTATTCACTACTAATCTCTGGTATAAATTGTTTTTAAGGTTATAATATTTATGGTGTCACACTTAACCCACCTCTATATATGATTATTATAAACATAAAATGTGAAAGCTAATAGATAATTAAAACTCCAAAAAAGTATTTGTTTAGTTTTTGAATCACATTTCAATAAATAACTAGAATTTACATAGCAATTTAATCTTTTCCACTTCATAAACTATGATCACCCTCCCTGGGATTTTTGGTTTATAGTTATTTAATGTGATTCCTCCCATGGCCAATGCAAAACATTTAGCTTATGTGGAGTTTGCATTTGAAGGGGAATGCATTGAAGATGTTTGCATTTGAATGGAATATTCTTGGGGAAAAATGGTGCATTTGGTGGGATGGTGGGCCCATATGTTTGTCTTGTATTTATTTTATCTTTTCTTGTTATAATTTATTTTGATATGTATAAACAAGTTGTACACTATAAGCTTTAGTAACTTGTATATATATATTTTTTTTATTTCAAGTATAGTAATCAGACAAAATAACAAAAAAAAAACTACGTAATGTTTTTATTTTAAAACGTAAGATTATTAATGCTACTTCGATAAAACATAATATAAAAAGTTTAAAATACGTATATATTAATGTTCGTGTTTAGAAGTTTAATGTTTTGTTTTCATAACTTTCGATATAAATAATGCGAAAATAAAAAAACATATATTGATAGAAATAACTTAATTATTAAAATAAATATAAAAGTGGTGATGATATGGAAATATAAGTATTGGTAAAGATGTTTGTAGAATTGGAGAGGAAATGTATATTTTTAGTGTATTTATAGAAATCTGATGTGGCAGCTGACTAGGCATATTTGTACGTGCATTTATCACCTTGCATTGGTAATGGTCTAAGTATTTTAAATGAATAAGTTAAAAATTTAAGTATGTTGTTTCCCTCTGTCTAACCGCTCTTAGGTCTTTGGGTATGCTTTAACCTATCTTAACTCCACCTAAGTATCACATCAATCTTTTTTCCTCATTTCACTTTGCCTCACTCTAAGGAAATGATTTAATCCTATTAACTTCATCTAACCCTATCTTTTAGTGATTTTGGGTCTAAAAAAGAAAAGAATAATTAATTCAATCTCTTAACATTGGGTTAACATGTTAACACAACTCATTTAATGACCTTTAACACAAGAAAGGAGTGGTTTGCAATACTAGTTAATATGCCATATAATTATTAACACTCTAAATGTTAGAATACACTGATTTACATCCTCTATCATGGCTCATATGTTTTGTCAAATTTTCCAAACAAGATTTTATCACGTAACAATTCAATCACATTTTCTTAATTTTACCATTATCAAAACTAGTGCAATTATAATGATGGTCCATGTGTGCAAAACACTATAGATTGAAATCCTAATTAACTTACACTCCCAAGATTTTAAACTAAGGGTTGAAGAATACATACATGGTGGGCCAGCCGAATTTCGATAGCTAGAAATAACTCTCTCAAAGTAACTTGGGATTCTCTCTTGACTTTCTCTTGGTCACCTGTAAAAATGCAAAGACATGAGATCACCGATTTTCTCTCTTGTTCTAAGTGATCCCATCCCCTCAAATGTTTGAGAAAAATATTGTAGTAATTGTACGATACTACGATCGATCCATGGTCAAGTGGTGACATCGTCAATATTATTTGTACTTTGTGTGACCTTTGTGGAGAGTCCTTGTCATTTTTTGCTTAAATTCTGAAAAGAATCGGACGTAAACCTTGTAGTCGATCTACATATCGACTGTGGGGATTCTATACACTTTTGTCAAGTTTCTTCTAACCTCTTTGATTGTACGTCATGTGCATTTGATCTCTTTGTTATTTCCTACGAATTTGAGCTTATGGCATCGGATGAAAGATTGTGAACATATATAATCATTCATAAATAACATTTCAATCACATAAAATTATTATAATTAAATTAATATTATTATTATGATGCATGCATTTTTAATAAAAATAATCTATGGAAGGAAGGGGTTATCCCTTACTTTGAGTCATCAAAATTAATCTTACTATACTAATAAATGAAAATATTTTTTTGGGTACGTGACACTTTCTGGTACTTTCTCACCTCATTTTCCTATTATTCTTCATATTAAATAATAATAAACAAAGGATTATATAAGAATAAATATTTATTTTTCTATAAATAATTTTAAACAAAAATTAAGATAAGGATAACCATTTATTTTTAGTATGATCATATTAAATAATAATAATTTTAAACAAAAAATAAGATAAGAATAAATATTTGTTTTTCTATAAATAATTTTAAACACAAATTTAATATTATGCGTAGATATATATACTTTGGAGTTTGGTGATTGAATTTATAGTAAATTAGGAATCAAAGGTTCTCGTTTGATTTATTTAATAACTAGGTTAGAACCCCGTATATTACACGGGTTTAATAAATATAAGAGCATTCACAGTAGACCTTCATCTCTATCTATGTAATAACACTAAAAAACACATCTTTCTCTAAAGTTTGTTTATTTCTCAAAAACCTCATATCCAACTCTCCATTTTTATTTCTATCATACTCACAAACACTTATTTTAGTTTTTTTCTTTCCTACACTCACAATAAATATATAGATGGTTTAATGTAAGCCTCTAAACATAGAAGTGTACTTTAGTTTCTATATATTCTTCTCTATTTAAAGATTATAATGTAGTTGTGTTTTGTTGTTTCCTCTTTTTTCCTTATATATAATGGCTCCAATGTGAATGCTCTAATAACATAGTTACATCTTAAAAAAATATGTGTATTGCACGGTTTAAATAAACACAAATAACGTTAACTTTAATTGAGATTTTTTATTAGAATATAGATTAGACAAATTATATATATATATACACACACACACTAGGTTAGAGCCCACGTGTATACGTGGTTTAACAAATGAAAATACTTTGTATTTGTTTGGTTTTAATTAAAATAATAAAAATAATTTTAATATAAAATAAACTTAAGAACCCATAGGATAGGTAAAAAATACAACGAATAATTCAGATTTCATTAAAAAATTCCTTGTACACCAAATTAGTTGTCTTATTTGTAATATTCCCATCATTATCTAGTTTGAATGTTTAATGGTCTTGACTGAAACTAAAATTAAACGTGCATAAAAGAAAGTTGAATATGCAGACCACATAAGTGTAATGACAAAGTGAAACTATCTCAGTTCGTTTGTCACTCAATTGCCGCATCCCCTTACCATATGGAAGTGTGTGTGTGCGCGCGTATATATACGGTCTTGCCCATAAAAGCAACCGACTAAAAATGATTATTTATAAAAATAACTAACAATAAAAAAATCAAAAAAGTTATAAACAAAATAATCTCATGGGGATTACGCATACCAACTTTAGTTCTTATTTTGTATTTTTATTTATATTTTTACATTAAAAGTCTAAAACGTTAGTAAAGCCATTAGTTATTTATGCTTATTTTATTATACTTCAATTTTATTAATCTATACTATAAAGCAAAGACATGATAAATATAAATGGAAAACAAAATGGTAAAAGATAAAGTTCATGAATAAAAATAATATATTTTTTATTTAAATCTTATTAACAAATATTATCTATATCTATTTATTCAGGGTAAAGAATAAAAAGCAAAGACATTATAAATATAAATGGAAAACAAAATGGTAAAATATAAAGTTCATGAATAAAAATAATATATTTTTTATTTAAATCTTATTAACAAACATTATCTATATTCATTTATTTATGGGAAAGGATAAAAAGATAAAATTCATGGATTAGAATAATATATTTTATTTTGAATCTTATTAAGAAATATTATCTATATCTATTTATTTAAGCGGGAAAAGATAATTGAGATCAACTTATAAAGCACCATATGTCTCTCATATGATTTATTTTATTATATATATATAGATATAGATTAACTATAATTTAGATAAACGGTAACAAATATTTGATATTAACTTTGATTTGAAAATTTGGTATTGTTTTAAAAAACGATAAATCTATACAAATAAATATGATCTTTAATTAGTTTAGTTAGTTACTTACTTTCCTATAAATAAATATATTTTCTTTTAAAATTATAATTATGATACGTTTTATATATATGAATTACAATTCTCACGTGTGTTAACAATTTCAAGATCATGTTCCTAATTTAAAGGCTAATTTTTAGCATTAATTAACCAAATCAATTTTGGTGGGAAAATATAATTTTAGATAGCCTTAATGATTGACAGGTGTACTCAATTGGTTTACTGGTTTACTTTATTATATGTATAGATAGATATGTTACTATCTTTTTTTTGCACTAGAATTAAATATTTATTCTAGGTCGGTCATATGCTTCCATCAAATTGTAAGTGTTTTTTGACGGATCGCTATAATGGTTTGGAATATTCATTTTAAAAAGATAAAATCTTGACAACTATTTATGTTATCATATGATATTATATTTTATTCAACATCTACAATATACGAGTTTTGTTAAGATATATCTTTTTTTGAAAATCAACGCCCCTCTTTCAATATCGCCGATATACCCATTTCTTTACATATAAATCTCCATCTCTGAAACTAATTCGCTCCAGTAGGATGAGAAGATGATGTCAGAAGGTGTTATAGCTAACGGTGATCGAGACGATTTGCCGGAATTCGCTCTAATCTTCTTTCCTTTTGTTAGGTTGAAAACCCTTTGAAGAATAGACCCGAAATTTCAAGGTAAGTATGAAAATCAAGTATCTTACTCCACTTGTTCTTTGCTTTTGATTTTCAATGTTAAACCCGAATTATTGCTTTCGATTCTTATTTTCGTCATTCAATCAATATTAGTTTGAACTGAGTTAACAAAATTGATCTTAAGTTCCTATATTTTCAGTGTTTAATCCGGATTATTGCTTTCGTTTGTTAAGTTATTGCATCCGATTCACATTTTCGATTATTTGATAGTTTTGTATTGTTCTTAACCCTTTCTTTGTCTGAAGTAAGGATGTTGAACTTTTTGCTGAATAATTCTGGGAATAAAAGAAACTCGTATGTTTTAAATTTGATTTTATTTGTATTTTTTACTCATTGTAATCAATTTGATTCTTTTTGTGTTGTGATGGAGGGAGAAGACAGCGTCCAATGATTTAGATAAAATCTTAATGATTCTACTTTGGTTATTTTGGCAGCCTTGATATGCAACTATTGATGAAGATGGTTTGTATTATAGGGAATGAATGAATGGTTGCTTTGAAGCTGGCTAAGGAGGTGATCAGGGTTCAACAAGGGTTAGGGTGAACCGGTTAAACCGAATGCCGGATGCTTGGCCGGCACGAAACATACCGGTAAACTAAGAAAACGGCAAATAAGTTATACCGCCGGTAAATTGGGTTATACCGGTTTAAACCAAGACAAAGGTCAAATTTTGAACTTTTAATTTTTAAGTGCTTAAAAAAGATGACTATTTACCTTCTTAGTTAAAGTGTAAAACTTAGTGCCCACAAGTGACAATCCACGTCGATCAAACTTCTACCTCCCTCAAAGATAGAAAATCATTGGGTTTTTAAATTAAACTCTTCAATTGATCATCCAGGTTTACCTTCTTTTGACTTTTGTTCAATCATTCATGTTGTTAATTGTTATAGTGTTTGCTAATTGCTATATAATGGGTATTAATCATGAACTTTTGGATAATCTTTTGATTATGGCTTAACTTTTGGAATATTTTTTTACTATGAAGTGATGTAGTTTTGGATTATTTTTAAGTTGAAATTATATTTTATGTATTGATAGAGTTAATTAGTCAACACGGTTTAACCACCTGGTTCAACCGGTTGAACCATTTCTAAGTCTAACCTGGTACGATTAAAATACCGGTTTTTAAAACATTGTATATAAGTTATATGGTTCTAAGTGATAGCAAACTGTTTGGTTCTTGACTTCTTTCTGCATCACACCGTCCTAGTGCTGATGTATGAATTATTTCGTTTTGTCCTTAATTAGTCACATTATTGTTTGAAGGTAATTATCTGAGGCAAAAAAGTCAAAGTTCACCTGGTCAAGTTGAAAATGTTCACAGCAGAAAAAGTCATATACACTCAAATGAGCTAAAGGTAGATTACCCTGAAGAGACTGAGGATTTCATTGTGTTTTGTATATCGATTACTATTATCATTGTTAGTGTTAGTGTTATTATTATTATTTCTTTTTAATCTCTATATAATTAAATTAAACAAGTAATTGGTTGCATTGTGTTTTACAATTATATGAGCCAAGATTCTTTTTCCAGCTCCTTTTATTTCATCCTTTTGTATTCTATTTCTTATTTTAAATAGTTATAATTTCTAAATCCTCATTACCAACTATTTATAGGCTTCTGAATTACTATTACATTATTAGTTTTGTATGTATTAATTCTAATTACAATTTTGTATTTACTTAATTCAATGTTCCATTTAGTTTATTCAAAACATCTTTTTACAAAACATATTAGTTCAGCCCATGTATCACACAGGTAACTAACCTAGTTATACTATATATTAATTTACATTACTAATTACTGTAGCCATAATGGTCTTTACTTTGTTTTTAATTACAAAATACCATTTACACTAGTTACATTTATGCAATCCATATAAATAACAACTCTAAAACTACAAAGAAAATTTTCTCAAATTGGCTAGAACTCTTTGTAATTTAACCAATTGCATTGGTTGAATTATTCTGATTTCAACCAATAATCTAACCTTATCCAATTTACGAAATATTTATCAATATAACGCATTACAAAGTAATCTAACCTTATCCAATTTACGAAATATTTATCAATAATAGTGCATTACAAGGTAAAATTAGGAAATTCATACCTTATCATTAAATATTAATCTTAATAGGTAAACAAATAGGATTACGCATTAGAATTAAAAAATGTTACGTGTCACTTTTTGGTACTTTCTCACCTTATTTACCTATTTTTCTTTCATATTAAATAATAATAATTATTATAATTTTAAACAAAGTATTAGATAAGAATAAATATTTGTTTTTTCTATAAATAATTTTAAACAAAAATTAATCTAAGGATAAACATTTATTTTTAGTATGATCATATTAAATAATAATGCTTTTAAATAAAAAATAAGATAAGAATAAATATAAATAATTTTAAATAAAAATTTAGTATTATGAGTAGATTTATATACTTTGGAGTTCGGTTATTGAATTTATAGTAAAATTAGGAATCATAGGTTCCCGTTTAATTTATTTAATAATATGTTACTATCTTTTTTTTGTCACTGGAATTAAATACTTATTCTAGGTTGGCCATATGATTCTATCAAATCGTAAGTGTTTTTTTGATGCATTGCTATAGTGGTTTGGAATATTCATTTTAAAAAGATAAAATCCTGACGACTGTTTGTGTTATTATATAATATTATATTTTATTTAACATGTGCAATATACGAGTTTTGTTAAGATATATCTTTTTTTATTTATTATATAATATTACATTTATGCAAGCCATATAAATAATAATTCTAAAAGCTACAAAAGAAAATTTTCTCAAACGAATACACTAGAACTTTTTGTAATTTAACCATTTGCATTGGTTGGATTATTCTGATTTCAACCAATAATCTAACCTTATCCAATTTACGAAATATTTATCAATATAGTGCATTACAAAGTAACTAACATTATCCAATTTACGAAATATTTATCAATACAGTGCATTACAAGGTAAAATAGGAAATTCATTCCTTATCATTAAATAATAATCTCAATAGATAAACAAATAGGATTACCCATTAGAATTAAAAAAAGTTTATGTATAAGAATTATGAACTAACAGGATCTTAGTTTTTAAAGGCGCAAGACGCTAGGGGTGTGTGTGGGTCGGTTTTGACCTAAAATTATAACCATAATCGCGATGTCGGTTAATGGATAACCATAACCATAAGCCATCGGTTATGGTGGTTATGGTTATTCGTTTTGATGGTTATAGCGGATCGGTTATGGGTGGTTAACTGTGTATTTAGCTTAGCTAAAAATAGTTTATTTTTTTTAACATGGAATAAATTATTATTGCATATTTGTATAAATTAGTATATTATATAGTATTAAAAAATACATATAATCTATAATATTAATACAAATTATTATTGAATATTCAGATAAAGTGATATGATACATTCCATAAATTCAAATAGACATTCAACCAAAACCACAAAACGATATGAAGAACCTATAAATACTAAAAATCTTCAATCAAAAACATCAAATATTAATAATATGGTGAAAATCCTAAATCCTACAAAGATTTATTACATGTCGGTTCGGTTCGGTTATGGTGGGTATGGATAAAATGATAACCATAACCGACCAGCTACTTTCGGTTTTCAAAAAAACATAACCGACCCACCGGTTTTTTATTTGGTTCGGTTTTTTCGGTTCGGTTTTGTCGGTTATGGTTCGGTTAATTCGGTTTTTTACACACCCTACAAGACGCAAAGTGTGAGCCTTGGGCCTCAATGCAAGGCGTTTAAAAAGCGAGAGCTTAGACGAGTCGTTATGTATAAAAATACAGCTTTTAGAGATTTTAGACATGTTTTAGGCTTCTTTAGGGCTAAGTTAAGTTGTTTCAGGTTGTTTTCAGACTTGTTTAGGGTTGTTATAATTGTTTCAAAAATGTTTAAATCTGTTCAAATGATTTTTGACCGGAAACTATTTGGAATTTGCTTGAGGGCCCAGAAGTAGAGCTTTTGAAGCAAAGTAAGAAGGTTGGGCTGAGCCTGAAAAGTAGGCGTAGACGTACGTCTGGGTAAGCCTTAACAACAGATAACAGGATTGAGTACAAGAGCATTAGGGATCATTTTTTTAATCTTTGTGGTACAATGACATAAGATTATTTTAAGAGAAGATTTGCATTATAAGTTAGTTGGATAGACTGATGTTGGATTTTTATTTAGCATCACTCACAAATACAATATGTATTTACATACGTTAATATCATCAATCAACAAAGTAATCATCGACAACAACATTATAAAACCATCCTAAACTAACTAAATTTTATGATTTTCATTAAGAGTGCGTCTATCTATGGAAAACGATCTCTCGACACTTAAGAAGAATGCGGGTTCAAAACCATCAATGACGATTTGACAATACGTACAAATATAGTTCGTTTATTGGGGTCCTATAAAGGAACTTAAGAACTTGGTTTTTATCCCAGTTTTTAAGGAAAGCAAGAAATGATAAAAAAAATTAATACTATTCAAAGAAGATCGAAAAAAACCTTGGAGAAGATCAAGACGAGTTCGTTCGTTTGATTAAAAAGTAGAGTCAGATTTAATTAGGGTTGACAAATCGTGTCTTAGCTGGTTGAACAGGTCTCTGATGACGCGAACAATATAAGTTCTAAAAATGAATACGACTTATTTAACTATTTTATATCCATTGTCTATAACACATTTGTATGTTTTATGTACCAAGGATGAGAAATGATGTAGACAAAAGATCAAATACAAATATCTTTAATGTACAAAGCATACGGACTGGAGGTTTTCCTGAAAAAACACGGTGACATTTTCGTAATTATTTTAGTCGTAGAGTAATTATCAAAATGATTCTACATATGATCTTGTAGGGTAATTTTGTAAAATTATATTGTAGGGTAATTTTATAGAATATCATAATTACTCTACAAATGATCTTTTAGGGTAATTTTGAATTGTATGTTGTTTGATAAACATGTAGAGTAATTTTGATACACTTGTAAAGTAATTTTGATAATTACCATACAAGATCATTTTAAAAAAATCCCCTACAAGATTAAAATTACCCTACAAGATTATTTGTAGAGTAATTTTGATAATTACCCAAACGAGTAAAATAATTACGCAAATACCACCGTGGTTTTTTTTTCTTTTTTCATGTCTTTTGTACATTTTGTTCGTTAAGCGTATTTATACGGGAACTTAACTCAAATGATGTATCATAACCTTCTAATTTTATTTTTTTTAAAAGTAAAAAATCACATGGTTTACTTTTCAGTAAATAATTCTAATCGTATTTTATACTCATTACCTAATGACTTGCAAGCCTAAAAGTAATTTTGTAGTTAGTTTGTATCATGTTGACATTCCACATCTTAGCATCTTTGCTATATATACTTGTATTTTGTGCCTAACAATATATTTTTGGTAATAAATATTAAAAGAAAAAGGAGACCAAAAAGAAAAGGCTAGCTGTGGACACTGCCATAAATCTGAATGAGATAAAAATAAATAAATAAATAAATAAATAAGAGACAAGCAAACATAAGTTTAGATATTAAAGAATTGTGTGTGTATGCGGATACGGCGGATTGTTACAAGACAAGGTGCATGGAACCAAATGAAGGTTACCACGTGAGGCCTGTGGCGGTAGGTGTGACATGCATTTGCCTTTATATGCAACATACGACTTATCTTTCTTTTTTATTCTTACACTACATTTGCCTTATTGGTAAACGTAAAAGACAAATCCTTTTGACATTTTTCTAGGTTGGGACGTTGGTTTGGTTTGGTTTGGTTTATAAATATTAGAATTGTAAAAAAGATGCCACGTGTTTCCTCATAAAATTTGAAAACTAACTCATTTTAATTTTAATTTTAGTTACATATATTTACAATAAAAGAATAGTACTAAACAGCTGTCTGACACCCCCTTATTGATCGTGACTTTTTGTATTTTATTTTTGAACCTTCAATTTCGTTAAAATATGTGTTTAGCCCCTTTGGTTTTAAAAAAAAGTTTTCTTTTTACTGGTTAACTTTGTTTATACACGTGTTTAGTCTCTCTGCTATAACTTTTTTGGTGTACATGTTTTAATCCTTCTACTTTTATTCCTTTTAGTGATTGATCGTGGGTTTCGGTATCTTGCTTTTAAACCTTCAATTTTGCTAATATACGTGTTTAGCCCATCTGTTTTAAAAGAAAAACTTTATTTTTATTGATTAGTTTATTCATATGTGTGTTTAGTGTCTTTGCTTTAACTTTGGTTACATGTAGTCCCTCTACTTTTATTTCTTTTAGTATTTCTTCTCTTAGCATTTTCCCTTGCTACTATGACGAACCAATCCGGAGAAATAGTGACCGTTTGCTATTGATGGACAAACACTATTACTCCTGGACTTTAATAAAATTACTCTATGAAGAGCGTATTTTTACCTATGTATCGATGTAATTTTTACTGAGACTGTGTTATGAGTAATATGTTCAAGTAACCGAAACACAAACATATATATGTTATCAAATTGAGATATATAATGCTTACCACCCCGCAAAGTGAACGGGGCATAACACTAGTTTAATATATTATGTTTAAGATAAAATGTTTAAATGGTTTAATTAAATGGTCATGTTTGAATTAACCTGTTAACTTAAGCAGGTCGACAACAAGTTAATTGTTTATTAACATGTTTAATGTAGCCTGTTAACCCGTTTATGACATGTTTAATCAAGTTGCAACACATTTTCAAACCTGTTATTCGTTTATGATCAATTAATTCCTTTATAACTCGTTTAAATAAGTGTGTTATATTACAAACATGTTATCCCTTTATGATCAATTAATTCCTTTATAACTCGTTTAAATAAGTGTCTTATATGAGTGGTTTCTGGTTTACAAGGTTTTCAGTTTTTCCATGTAATAGTTGATTTTTTTCACATAATTACATACATGTATAGTGTTCGGATTCATTATTTAAACCCATACAACCTAACATATTATCATCCCTATATGTTATAGTTGATATATGATAGATACTAATTTATCATCCATATATATTCTTTAAACTATAGTTGATATATGATAGATACTAATTTAGAAGGTATAGTGAAATTGTTGTATCAAACTTGAGAAAAAAAATATAAGATGTTAGTTATATATAACATGTTTAAGCATATACTTTTAGGTGTTTGACCAATGAAACAAGAAATTTAAGATTTGCTATACATACAAGTGTGGATTCGTTGATAGGCAAGTTCACCAAATAGAAAATGAAAACATGAAATTGTTGTTGTCTGGGATTGTGACAAACTGATAATGATTTTGAATGATAAATGCTCTTCCTACTTAACATTTTTCTCCTATTTTACTTTACATAATGATTTAAAGCTATATCTTTACCCAAATTTGAATCTAATATCACATAGTGTGAGTGTAGAAAAGTGGTGTGGTGGGTCTTTCACGTTAGGAACATCACCTCTTGTGGTGACGTGGTGGTAAGGGCGGGGAGTTTTCCATCGGTGTAGAAACATTTGGGTTATGATGTAGAGGCTCTTGATTGGTAGATGGATTTTGGGTGTGTTTTAATTAGTTGATGTTTATTTATTTTTTTAATTATAAAAACTGACACCGCTCCCACTCCTTTTTTGCACCACACCACTTTTTTGACACATGCTGACATGGCAGCCACATATCGAATAACATCACTCTTTCATGCCCCTCTACTCCGTATAATCTAACATATCCTTTCTAAGACCATGGGTAAAGGTTAATGTCCACTAAGAGGCATTTTTCACCATATTACCATCATAATGCCCCTTTAAAAATATGTAACCGTTAATGCTCTTTAATGCCATTCATTCATCCCGGACTAGATTTCTAACCACTTACTTTACTCGGCCATAATTAACAATTTCAAATGCATAACTAGATTTCTAACCACTTACTTTACTCGGCCGGCCTGGAGGAGGGGTAGGGTGGGCAACTGCCAACGGCAGGGAGCCAAAATTTTCAAAAAGATAAAAAAAGTTATATATTTTTAAATTTTTTTATATTTTAAGCTTTCTTTAGATTTTTTTAATAGAATTATATATTAAGAGACTATTTTTTCTACTCGTCCCGGACTTCTGGATTTTCAAGGATTCTTGAGAACGGACCCTTACACCGACTCTCTAAACACGTGTTTGCAACTTGAATAAAACATTGACAACATAAATATAATTGGCATTAGTCATTAGAAGACACTTATGGCGATTGCAACTACCTTTTTCATACAATTGCAATCTAATTAACAAAAAAAACACATTAGTTAAGTATTTATATGATATTGTTGTATGTTGAGAAATTCGTAAAGACTAATGTTACATAACTCACGAAGGCATTTGATACCGAGACGAACTTCCTATCAAAGAGGTGACCCAACCAATAGTTACTACTGACTGAGAGTTGCTAACAAATGAAGTAGAAGAGGATTCATGCTGAAACATCGAATGGAATCCGATTCCATCTGGTGCCAACCAAACACGAATCCTAGTGGAACTCTTCCGAATTGTGATTCTAGTGAAATCTGCTAACTAGACAAGGCTTGGGTATTATGTACATTGCCCATTTATGGTCAACGTTAGGCCATTGTTGGTCAAAGTACGCAAAAGATTGTTAGATTGCCTAACTGTTAGATCGATCAAGCAAAAATATGTTTTAAGTGTCTTTACACGCTAACTCTTAAAAGTCGGCTTTATGTTGGCAAGCACAGTTAGATTATTTGCCTATATGTACACATCAGTCATTTGTTGATCAACCCCCAATAAGGTTCCATTTAACTTCCTAAGTTGTCACAAAAACTAACTCTTCTACCAAAGTCAAAAGTGAAGAAAAAAATATGCTTGTATAGTTGTTGTAGATCTGTGTACAAGTTTACATGTCATCCGTAAGACCATGCGTAATGGGCATTATAGGGGCATGAAGAGGCTTGATAACGCCCCCAACACCGTCCCCTGGGCGTTATAAAGTAGGAGCATTTCTAGTATAACGTCATATGATGAGAAAAAAATTGGAAAGTAATGATTGAAATGACATTAAGGGGAATTAAACACACATTTTTAAGGGACGTTATGATCACTAAAATCTTACAATAAACAAGGAGTATCCAAATTGTGCTGGCAAAAAGCGTATTCACTCTCATATACTAGTTTTGTTAATTGTTAGTTACTAACCAGGACTAACACTATAATGTTAAATGTTTGAATTGAAAAGCTTTTAGAAGGTTAGTAAGTGACGAAGTAAACCATGTAAGATGAAGCCATGCTTAAATATCGACAGAATATGATTAATCTTCTAAGTTTGTACAAACCGAACCAAGTTAAGTTTCATACTTTTTGAGGACATCCGTGTACTGCTGTCGATGGTGTGTCATTAGTTCACATAATTCTTAACTGAAGGTCAGGATAACCGGCTCTCGCTTTATGCCTCTCGAACAGATCTTCAACCGCATCCACAAACTGCCGGTGTACTTCCGAAACCTGCAATACACTTTCCCAATCAGTTTCAAAAACCAAATACAGGATCATTTGCATGTCGCCTTTTTAAAATCAAGTTATTAATTATAGTACCTCTTCCATGGTAGGTGTTGTATTTTTCTTGAAATATATCGGTCTACCAACCACCACATGCATCGGTTGCCGGAAGGGTATAGGAGACCTAAAATAATATAACCCACATTACGTAGTTAAATGATGCGTACACAGTACTACACACCCCGAAGATAGTAAAATCATATCAAGGGCACGTACCCGAGTATACCCCAGAAGAAAACCGGAGTGAACCTTATAGCCCGAGACAATTTCAGGAACAATTTCCCACGCGGCTTCCACCACTTGTAAACATAGGACTGCAGCATGCAAGACATTTGGTAGTCAAAATACAAGCCAATGCATGAAAGCAAGTGCTTACAACCAACCGCTATAGAAGAGATAGCATCAAAATCCTAAAGAGTTTACCTGACCGAAACCAAAAACTGGAACCAGGGGGGAATTAGTCTCCATTGCAAGGCGTACAAACCCTTTTCTTGTTTTCAGAAACGCGATCTAGAGTAAAGTATTGTGTTAGATCGTCTCAAGGTTAATTAACCCACCATATAACAAAACGAAAATAGAAAGTATATTGGTATGAACACAATCACGATCAAGAGCGTAGTTATGTGGAAACTGGAAACCAAGAGAGGCCCTGGACCAGATTTGTTAACAAGTAGCCCAAGTTTAGACCATTTCCGAACTTCAGTTGGCCGGTGCATGAGAAAATACGTAAGCACTTAATTATTGATATCAATACAAAATCACAGTTGGGTTGACTGTACTAAATTAAAAATTTAAGCAATAAAATATATAAATTTTTTTTGAACGATAACATAATCAATAAAATGCCAAAGTAACAAATTACAAACAAGTGGCAGGTGAACGGGCAACAAGCTGCGCCGCAACCCCCTTTTGAATTGCAAAACCGATCCGACTAAAGACGAAACGACCCTTAAAGGTTGAGGGAGTACTATTAACAACCCGTTGGACCCTGTTACTAATTGAAGTTACTAATTGGAAGATGGTATTGTTTTTATTTGTAATGATGATAGTTGAGAAGGTATAATATGTTAGTATGTCACCAGCACAAAGAGAAAACATTTAGTAAGTTATTAACCAGCCTTCTAACATAAATGTTGAAAACAGAACATCAAGTATTTCTATCTTAAGATCATTGGTAAGTTGCTATAGTTAAATACAACAATCAGGTGTTTGAACAGAAGAAAATCCTATAAAATGCTTTCAGAGAATTGTACCTCAGAATCATGATCCATGTAAAACGTCTCCTGCACGCCACCTGGTACGACTATGCAGCTATAACCAGCTTTTAGGAGAGAGGAGAAATTTTTCCTTGTTGCAGCTGTTAGTCCAAGCCATGTCCATATATGCCTCAGAAACGGTGTATAGAACACCTGTGCGGATATTATTATATAAGAGATGGAAGTGGAACAACAGCAGAATCAGAAGCGGCAAAATGGCTGTGTTGCTAACGGGTTTTTGGTGCAGGTCGAAAAATCCCGCCACAATAATAATAGGAATAGAAATAGCAGTAACAATGATTATAGTAACAATATTAATTAATAATTATATTTGGAATGTGTACAATATCAGGGTAGCAAGTCTTACCGCGGTACTGGCAAGGACCTTTATTTTAGGAAGAGGCATGAATCCCGTAAGATCTGCCAGTGCGACAACTCCAATCGGCCAGACCGAATGCGGCTCATACCCAAAAACTGCACGGCGAATGGCATATGTTATAACTTATATGTATCATGTTATGAACAAAGAGGACTACTGGTCAAAAGCTATTGGAATACAGCTGAAACCAATACATGAATGTGTGAATCACATTTAACCATGATTTATTAGTGTTTCAGAGTAATAATTTTAGTTACTTTTAAGGCAAAAAAGACATAGTTGTTTTCGGTGCTCATATTAGTTAGAAAAAGATGTTCTTGTATTAGAGGTATCGAATTAGTCATGAAGTTAGAAAAAGATGTTCGTGTATTAGAGATTTAGAGGTATCGAATTATTCATGAACATAACAATTGAAGATAAGAGAAGCAAAGAAGTCAAGTTGTCAAAGGAAAAGAAGAACAACACAATTTCAATTCCAAAATTAGTTGTTCTTATTGTTACTCCCTCAATCCCCCCCCCCCCCCTCCCAAAAAAAAAATGAAGAAAGGAAAAAAGGACCATTTCCTTTGTCGCTATGTTTTATCACTTGCTTTTTCCACCCCTTAGTTATTATCACTATAACTTACAAACACTTAATAAAAAGATACCCAAAAATGATTGAGACAGTACCTCATATCATAAATCTGATATACTATCCTACAGACACCTTATTAATAACACGACCACTGGTCCTGTTTGTTATTCCAAGAGTAATATTTGTCCTCTTTTACGCCTGTACTGTTTATCCCGACTTCACCTTAAGATCAGCAGGTCTTAGATGTAGAACTTTAGGTGTTACAATCCATGTTATAGAAACAAAAGTAATTCACATTGTGTGTCAAACACAATAAACTAGGGGTGTCAATCATGCCAAATCGTTCAACCCAAACCTGCGCACACATAAAATGGTGTAACCTGAACACTACTCATTTAACCCATTTATCTAAACGTGTTGATGTGTTGTAAACGTTCTAAATGGGCTAACAGGTTGGCAGGTCAACCTCTTTAATTATATGCGTTGATGGGTCAACCTGTTCAATTAACTGGTTTATACATGCCAACCCAAACACAACTCGTTTACTAAACCGGTTAGATATGACAACCAAAAACCCGATTATGTATGTGTCATGTTTCAGGTGTGTCAAGAACTGCCACTCATAGGCATGGGCGAAGTTTAAGGGGCGGCCGACCCCCCGAACTTTTCGCTCAGTAGTGGAGAGTATGTCGTTTTCGTATAGAAATTTTTGTGCATATACATTTTCAACCCCCCGGTTTTATAGAAGACACCCCCCCCGGTCGGAAATATCAAGCTTCGCCACTGCTCATAGGATAAACTAATTTTCCAAATTGCTCACACATGCATATGTCTACAGTTTAGAACCACTACAGTTCATAATTAGTTTCCAGCCATTTCATCTCCACTATCCAATCAACTTGAGTCAATTCTCAACCAAATAAGAGTAATACACACTATATATCACTAAATTCTACGATATGTATTATAGTTGTCAAAGGTGCAAGGCGCACACACAAGGCGCAAATTCTACGTATATACTGTAGTTTAGAACTACTACAGTTCACAGTTGGTTACCAACCATTTCATCTCCGGTATCCGATCAATCCGTGTCAATTCTCAACCAAACAAAAATAATGCACACTGTATATCACTAAATTCTCCTACATGTATTATATATAGTTGTCAAAGGCGCAAAGAGTGATCCTTGGGCCTTTACGCCTTGAGCACAAGGCTAAAACTCAAACTCTATCAACAAACTCAAAATAAAAAAATAATCAAAAACACAATGTACTCAATTACCATAGGCCTGATCAGGAACAAAAGCTTTATAATCCTCCACATAAAGCGTAATCGGAAAAAAACCGACAGCATGCTTGCATATGTATCTGAAAATAATTAAGCCAAATCAAACTTCAGTTGTACTACAATTGCAACAATTAATAACT
Organism: Scalesia atractyloides; assembly: GCA_947069175.1. Taxonomy (NCBI): domain Eukaryota; kingdom Viridiplantae; phylum Streptophyta; class Magnoliopsida; order Asterales; family Asteraceae; genus Scalesia; species Scalesia atractyloides. The sequence goes on along the minus strand of CAMTDV010001633.1, from coordinate 72,788,440 downwards.
TTTATATCTCCTAAATCAATCCTAACATAGGTCAACCACCACAATATCTGCATTAATGATGCTACAATTCAGTTAAAATTAGGTATTATTATTCACCTGCCTAAACCTCTTCCCCACCTACTCCTCTCATTAATCGGAATCACAATTAAGATCCCAAGCATTCCAATCACTCTGCAAAACACATCAATTATCAAACAAACATACAACAAATCCGATAACGGCAATCGAATATTTGCATGAAAACTTTACACGAGGAATTTATGAATCGGAAGAAAGAAGAACGAAGCGAGAACGATGAACACGTTGAGATGAATCGAGCCGAGCCAAGCTATCATTGCGAGAGCTGTGTGGACAAGCGGCTGTGGTTTTCCGGTGAACTCCGCCGGTGATGGTTTAGGCATCGGTGGCGAAGTTCCGTTTGTGTTCTCCGTCGTGGACATGACGAGTTGTACGTAACACTTTGGGAGTTGTACGAATGGTAATTAAGTTAGAAGAGTCAAGAATGATCTATTGACTTGGGTGACACACTCGATGGATGGACACATGTGTGTGTACCCGCCTGTTTTCGTATTTTTATTTTGTTTATTTATAGAGGGTGGGTGTGAAAAACGATCATATATTTTACTATTTTTTTATTGTTATTGTTGGTATCTTACATAACTCCCTACTACTATTCATAAATTCACATCAAACATTTTTTTTTCTTTTTTTAATAATAAATGGTAAATTTAGATTATTGATGGATTACTAGAGTATCACTGTACCAACATCGGAATCATTCAATAATATTCATCTCTACTAGGTTATAATGCCTATACACTAATTCAGGAGAAAAACCAATAAGTCTGGGAAAAACCATCTTGTTGGATTCGAACCTATAACCTAATGGTCCCTAAGGCTTATTCCACCTTCAAGATATCACTAAGGTATAATGGCATGGGCATCAAACATTGTTAAGTGTTTCAAACATTCGCTACAAATGATTTTAACGTGAAGCTTAACCTTACGATGTATACTGATATATAATTTAAGTTACAATATGGTTGTCTCAGGTTTGATTAAACATACCGTTTACATTCTATACTTCTATTTTTCATTTTTTTTTTCCATTTAGGTTATGTCGTGTGGCACACTTGCATTTTTAATCTTTCATCTATAACTTTTAAAAAGTGATTCATTTTTAGAATTTTGAATGTACCATTGCGATATTCTTATTTTTATCTACATTTCGATATAAATTTTATCAAATTTCGAGATAGCGTGCACACAATTGAAGTACGAACATATAAGCCATCAAAGTTATTCAATGTGTCTTTTTTATTGTTTCTCTTACAAACTCCAAAATATGGTGTTTTGTTAAATTCGGGATTTGTTGTTCTACATGCTTATTGTTATTAGTGTCTCAACATGATTTTTTTGTGAAGTGAATACTAATGTACAAGTTGTCGAAAGCAACTCTTACAACGTGCTTATTGTTATCTGTTTCTAAATTTTTATGTATTATTGTATTTAATGTTATTATATTATTTTTATTGTCAATTTTAACGTGTACTAGTGGGATTCCTAACAGGACACGGTAGAGTTTGGTTTAGATTGATACCAATTAAGATTGTTACAATACGGATACTCGGTATAACAATCGAAGAAAATATGAAAGAAAACTAAAAAAACAAAAGAGAAACACTCAGTTACTTCAGAAACGCTATTCCCGGGGTCATGGTGGGGGATGAGTGGGTAACTAAACCATCTATTGTCAAAAGAGAAACACTCAGTTACTTCAGAAATCAGTTCAAGGAGTCGCTGAAGGTGAGACCTAAACTTATTTGCCCGGGTGTGAAGAGGTTGTCGAGTTCATAAGCTGAAACGATTAGTATCTCGCTCTAGTGAGGAGATTAAAGAGGCGGTTTTTGGTTGTGGTTCGGACCAGGCACTAGGCCCCGATGGAGTAAATTTTGGTTTCATTAAAAAATTTTGGGAGTATTTTCGAGACGATTTTCGTCTTATTATGAATCATTTCTATGATACGGGTTTGATTAGTAGTGGTTGTACTTCATCTTTTATTACTCTCATACCGAAGAAGAAGGATCCAATTGGGTTCAAGGATTACCGACCAATCAATCTGATAGGTATCATTAGTAAGGTGATAATGAAATGCCTCACGAACAGAATTAAAATGGTGATGGGAAAGGTAATTTTGGAGTCGCAAACGGCGTTCATCAAGGATAGATTTATCTTGGATAGCCCTCTTATACTTAACGATGTGTTGACTTGGCTTAAAAAAAGAAAAAAAATCGTTTCTTTTGAAGATAGATTTTGAAAAAGCATATGACAACGTTAATTGGGTCTTCGTTATTCATATGTTATCGCAAATGGGATTTCCTCCAGTCTGGTGCATGTGGGTGAATGGGGTTCTTAAATCGGCTAGGTCGGCGATTTTGGTTAATGGAAGCCCAACTTATGAATTTCAATGTCAAAAGGGTATTAGGCAAGGTGATCCCTTATCGCCTTTCCTGTTTCTCATTGTCATGGAAGCCTTTTTGTGTATTTGTTCCAAGGCATCTTTGTCACACCCCAACCGATGCGGAAACATCGGGGTGCGGCACTAGGCAAATCAGATTGCTCAAGAGAATCCATAACAACTATTTAAGCGATAATATTTAAGCGTTCAATATCCCATACTATCAAACATAAAATCCTCAAATAATTATTACAAATATCAAATAATCTCTTAAACATAATCAAATCCGATCTTCCCTAGATTTATATTAGGTGTGTTTCTAAAGATAGATCCTAATCCTTTGCAGCAAGAATCATCAACATGTCACATACGTTAAAATAAAGTCAATACAATTAAGTAAAGGTGAGAATACAGGTTTTTGTACATAATAGATATAAAAGCGTTTAACATACACCGCATGACATACGTAAGAGATGTGAACTATGTAACTACTTAGATTCAAATAAACCAACAAACCGCGAGTGCGAGGCACGCGAACAAGTGTTCACGTCCTAAAGAGAAAATAGATGTGAAATAAAAATGCGAGCCTTAACAACCCCGAGCCTCCGGGTGACGGGTCAACCTCTAGCAAGCTATCATGTTAAGGGTGACGTACTAGCAATCAAGTAACACATACAATTCAGCAGATTTCACGTATAGTCATGTATCAGCGGGTTGCGAGTAAGCGTTTGAGTTGTATGATGTGATTTGATATATGAACGTATGTAACACCCAAAAGTGCATTTAAGCGTAAAAGGGTTCAAGCATACTCATAGTCGGTGCGTTAAGAGAGAGATGGGATCTGATATGGATTGAAGGGAGCGCCAGTTTGCGTCAACCTGTCACATACGTTAACATAAAGTCAATACAATTAAGTAAATGTGAGCATACAGGTTTGCGTACATAATAGATATAAAAGCGTTTAGCATACATCGCATGACATACGTAGGAGATGTGAACTATGTAACTACTTATATTCAAGTAAACCAACAAACCGCGAGTGCGAGGCACGCGAACAAGTGTTCACGTCCTAAAGAGAAAATAAATGTGAAATAAAAATGCGAGCCTTAACAACCCCGGGCCTCCGGGTGACGGGTCAACCTCTAGCAAGCTATCATGTTAAGGGTGACGTACTAGCAATCAAGTAACACAAACAATTCAGCAGATTTCACGTATAGTCATGTATCAGCGGTTGCGAGTAAGCGTTTGAGTTGTATGATGTGATTTGATATATGAATGTATGTAACACCCACAAGTGCGTTTAAGCGTAAAAGGGTTCAAGCATACTCATAGTCGGTGCGTTAAGAGAGAGATGGGATCTGATATGGATTGAAGGGAGCGCCAGTTTGCGTCAACCTGTCACATACGTTAAAATAAAGTCAATACAATTAAGTAAAGGTGAGCATACAGGTTTGCGTACATAATAGATATATAAAAGCGTTTAGCATACACCGCATGACATACGTAAGAGATGTGAACTATGTAACTACTTAGATTCAAGTAAACCAACAAAACGCGAGTGCGAGGCACGCGAACAAGTGTTCACGTCCTAAAGAGAAAATAAATGCGAAATAAAACCTTAACAACCCCGGGCCTCCGGGTGGCGGGTCAACTTCTAGAAAGCTATCATGTTAAGGGTGGCGTACTAGCAATCAAGTAACACATACAATTTAGCAGATTTCACGTAAAGTCATGTATCAGCGGGTTGCGAGTAAGCGTTTGAGTTGTATGATGTGATTTGATATATGAACGTATGTAACACCCAAAAGTGCGTTTAAGCGTAAAAGGGTTCAAGCATACTCATAGTTGGTGCGTTAAGAGAGAGATGGGATCTGATATGGATTGAAGGGAGCGCCAGTTCAGCCTGTAAACGCGAACAGAAGTGCATCAGTCTTTTGAGTTGCTGAAACGGTCGAAACGTAAAGGAGCAGTGGACAAGTTCGGGCGAACTTGACTATTTGTCTTACAAATGATACAAGTTCGGGCGAACTTGTCTGGTTTCCTGGAAACTGGACACGTTCGGGCGAACTTGACTATTTTCATTGAAGTTTGGAACAAGTTCGGCCCAAGTTGGCTGTTTCTCTTGAGAACAGGGCAAGTTCGGGCGAACTTGACTGAAATGCTTAAGTTTTAGGCAAGTTCGGGCGAAGTTAGTCACAAATCTGTGACAACTTCAAGCGAACTTGATCTAATTGGAGTGAACTTGGCTGTTTTGGTCACCAAATCGTGCGTTTTGGCGTCGTTTGCTGAGGAAATCGAGTGTCCATCCTTCCAACCTTAAGCTACTGAGCAAAACATAGGCTGGAGAGGTCTTTTGGGCGAGTTTTAGCCATTTTACAGCAACTCGGGCTTATCCGGGCGAACTTGTCGGTTCGTACGGGTTAGTCCAGTTTGTGCAAAGTGACGGTTTCGTCCTTGTGCTTCCGGATCTGAGATCTTGTTTGACAACACCTCGTTCCACTTCAAAGTGAACGAAACATACGTCAACTAGTCCGTATTTTGTGTAGAAATCAATGTCTAAAAGGTTTTTCTCAGATCTAACACTTGGTGAGTCGAAATTAGCAAGATTTCTAGTTTGGGAAGCCAAAGCTAAACCCAAATGCACTCGTTTAGTGTAGATCTAAGTGAAAATAAGAAGTTTTGTAGAAAAAGATGAAGATTTTCATAAACAGAAGAGTTTGGATGAAAACGAAGGTAATCCTTGTGCAAAATCGTAGTAAAACATTGTTGTTTGCATGAAAACGGTTTGATTCTTACTTGGAAATCAAGGGTTTTCGGTTTTGGGAGCTTTCGGGCGAACTTGCAGCAAGGAGAGCACAAATGGAGGTGCTGGGTATTTATAGGTGAAGGGAAAATGGGCTTGTGGAGACCAAGTTCGGCCGAACTTGGCACAAATTCAAGCGAACTTGGCATAAGTTCGGGCGAACTTGGCCAGTTTGTTTGAACTTTGTGCAAGTTCGAGCGAACTTGCTTGATTTGGAGGTTTTTATTATTTGTTCACCACTACTCAATGGCTAAGTTTTGCTCGTTATCTTTGCGTTAGGTGCTCGTTTGACGATTCGGTTCGTATTATATGGTTATGTTAAGCGTTATAATTGATAAAATAATGCGATTTAGCGATTCGTGCGAGGGAGGGCATTGCGATAGCGAGTATAACCTGTAACACCTCATGTTTTTACGTCCAATATTTTTCCGACACGTGCCTGGTAATCCTCGTATACCGTATGGTAAAGCAGGAGGGACCGAAGTCGTTGAAATGATAAATTATAACCTCGTATTGTGATTATTGAAAGTTGAGGGACTTAAAAACAAAATTTTGAAAATTTTCATGTTCTGGAGGCTCTTTGCGGACCGCAAGGCTCAAGCCATACGGTCCGCAAGGCCACCAAAATCTGTGGGCGCCTAAGGTCCTTATGGACCGTAAGTCAAAACCCATACAGTCCGCAAGGACATGCCAGCGAGCAGAAAATGGCAGAACTCAGTTCTGCCACCTCTTGTCGTTTTTGCCACCCTTCATGCATGCTTGCCACATCCATGGACACATGTTGACGTCCCTTAACATCTGGCAACACCTCCTGGGCCTTCCTTAGCCTTTAAGATGAACAAAATGTGAGTTGCAACAATCCTTCATGCATTCTAAACTCACAAAGTTCATCAAGAGAAGCTCCTGGCCATTTGAAGGCATTCCTCTGTGTTCTTAGCATCATCAGGACCCTATGTAAGTGCTCAAATTCGTGCTAAGTCATTTTCATTAGGTTTTAAGCCAAGGTCAAAGTCTTGTCGTAAAAACGCCTTGACTTTGAGCTTAGACCATTTTGGCCCAGCCATTGATCGTAACGAAAGTGGCTATGTGATCGTAATAAGGTAGGAGTTTACCCCTAAATAGGGCACCTCCTGATTACCACGAATTCTTGATCAATTGACGAGTCAAAGTAAAAGTCAACAAAAGTCAAACTGGCCAGATTTTATAAAAATGCACAACTGATTATATAGAGGTTATAAAATATGTTTTGAAGCATAAACAACATAAAAATAAGTATTGAAACATGTACAAACTGATTTGACTCGTCAAGACTCGGTCTAGAGTCAATTCGCAACCGAAAGTCGCAAGATTTGACTTCTGCTTTGACTTTCAGTTCAGACCCGATTTAGATGTTTAGGCTACTGACTTTAGGTCACTTTGGGACCATGTTTAAGTATAGTATAACCTCTTAAAGTTATACTACATGGTTCCTTAGCAATCTGAATTTATATACAAGTTCCGTTTAAATTTCTTAAACATTTGCAAAAAGGTCCTTTTTGTACAAATCAAGGTTTTAAACATCCATGCATGTAAAAATATGTTATAAACTGATTTGTAAATATAATTTGAGTATTTTGATGCCAAGAATCTGATCATGAACCAAGTTTTTATAAAAGATGTAAAGTGTGCTTTTAAATGACTAAAATGCCCTTTTCGGCATTTTAGAAAGATTAAACATGGTTTTATCACCAAGATGAGAGACTTAATGAGGTAATATGATATGTAGGACATATTGGGATATTTATTCAGATTACAAACTGAATAAAAGTCTAAGAGTTGTTAAACGCCGATAAATGACCAATTTACCCTTTTACGCGTAAAATGATTTAAACCAAGCTTTTTATAACCAAATCTTTTATTTACTGATATAACATGTTAAATAACATATTTTAGTTAAATAAAACAGGCCATAACCTCAGTTTACCTCAAACATCAAATTAAACGGCATTTATCGACTTTTATGCCTTTTGGCGCATAGTATGGTTTAAAACCATAACTATGAGCCAAGACTTGTTACCTAATGTTTTATAAACTTATTTTTTCAATATATTTTCAGTAACTACAAGTCTGAACTCAGAATCCCAATTATGACTTCAAAGCTCTGTGTGAAATGACTAAATTGCCCCTACGAGACATAGTTTATTTCAAAATCGTTAAACACACATAATTTGATATATACTGTTGTAACATCATAGAATTTATATTTTTCTGAATAAATACGACCTTGACATCTGAATTACTATAAACACCTTTTATAAGTTATAAAATGACCAAATTGCCTTACTGAGCATAATCAAGTTTAAAACCAAAACGTACATACATATTAATATCCTACTGATGTCATATCATATTTTAAACATATTTTCATATGGAACTTGTATATGACTCTCTCGGTTACCCGTTTCGCTTATACGCCTACGATTAAGCATACGTAGCTAGTTTACATAAAATACCCGAAACGGGTGTAACTTCGTCATTTCCCTATCAAAATCCAGAATGTTATTGGTATACCCATACTATACAAGTTCTTAATACTTTTCGGGTCCAATTAACCTTCTATTCCAGTCACCGCTTAATCTAGCATATCGTACCGTATTTATTTTAACGTAGGACTAGCCGGTTCAAGTCTAAGACTTAATTAAGAACCTGTTAGCATTCTAATTTGGTTAATAATACCATCACTCCAGACTAAACGCCTCCGCGGTAGATTGTGCATGTACTTGTTATCTTGATTTGTAGCTGAGTTGTGACTTTCTGAAGACTTAGCTCAGGTATATTACTCTTAACCTATTTTCCCTATACGGGCTTGGGATACGGTAAATTATTACCGCTTGATCGGATATGGAAGTTATGTTTTGTCCATTTGTGATAACTAACTAAATTGCATAACCCGGTTTTGATCTGTATTGTTTGAAACTAAAACATTGGAGGTGGACTTGACCGTGTCTGGATATCCTTGGCTCACTAAAATGCTAGTGGCCACGATTTAAGCAAGGTGTAGGCATACACCGGTAATTGCTATTATTAATTAATGTCTGCTTTCTGTGTGAAAGTTCAGTAGTGGTGTGTCAGTCGATCATGTCTCGGTTTCTGTACTGGGCCCCATATGTAAAAGACAAACATGTAAAACTGTATACAAGGTCTTTTGTACTGTCCCAAGTTATTTATGAAAATATTCCTAGTGCAACCAAAATCATTTTGAAAAGAATTTCAAAACGAGTCGGCTAATTGTATTTACCAGTGTAAACTGACGTATTTTCAAAGATCAAGTTACAGGTACAAGTACGTAATAGGCCGGGAGCTGCGGGCCAATTATACTAAGGAGTTGCGACCTTGTAGAAGTGCGTGTAGAGTCTGTTATCATTTTGTGTATGTACATTTTCGATCCGCCTGTGGATCTTATTAGAAGCCATGTATATGTTTGGATATTTGTGTTCGAACTCTGGACACTTTATGGTTTGTAATAGTTTGTATTTTACTCCAAGCCTTCCGTTGTGTTGCTTTGTGTTGTAATTGGTTATGATGATATCAACTGAAACGGGTGTAACTTCGTCATTTCCCTATCAAAATCCAGAATGTTATTGGTATACCCATATTATACAAGTCTTAATACTTGTCGGGTCCAATTAACCTTCTATTCCGGTCACCGCTTAATCTAGCATATCGTACCGTATTTATTTTAACGTAGGACTAGCCGGTTCAAGTCTAAGGACTTAATTAAGAACCCGTTAGCATTCTAATTTGGTTAATAATACCATCACTCCAGACTAAACGCCTCCGCGGTAGATTGTGCCTGTACTTGTTATCTTGATTTACGGCTGAGTTGTGATTTTCTGAAGACTTAGCTCAGGTAATTACTCTTAACCTATTTTCCCTATACGGGCTTGGGATACGGAAAATTATTACCGCTTGGTCGGGTATGGAAGTTATGTTTTGTCCATTTGTGATAACTAACTAAATTGCATAACCCGGTTTTGATCTGTATTGTTTGAAACTAAAACATTGGAGGTGGACTTGACCGTGTCTGGGATATCCTTGGCTCACTAAAATGCTAGTGGCCATGATTTAAGCAAGGGGTAGGCATACACCGGTAATTGCTATTATTAATTAATGTATGCTTTCTGTGTGAAAGTTCAGTAGTGGTGTGTCAGTCGATCATGTCTCGGTTTCTGTACTGGGCCCCATATGTAAAAGACAAACATGTAAAACTGTATACAAGGTCTTTTGTACTGTCCCAAGTTATTTATGAAAATATTCCTAGTGCACCAAAATCATTTTGAAAAGAATTTCAAAACGAGTTGGCTAATTGTATTTACCAGTGTAAACTGACGTATTTTCAAAGATCAAGTTACAGGTACAAGTACGTAATAGGCCGGGAGCTGCGGGGCAATTATACTAAGGAGTTGCGACCTTGTAGAAGTGCGTGTAGAGTCTGTTATCATTTTGTGTATGTACATTTTCGATCTGCCTGTGGATCTTATTAGAAGCCATGTATATGTTTGTATATTTGTGTTTCTAACTCTGGACACTTTATGGTTTGTAATAGTTTGTATTTTACTCCAAGCCTTCCGTTGTGTTGCTTTGTGTTGTAATTGGTTATGATGATATCAACTGTACGACACGATACTCCCCACCGGGCCCACCGGAATACACGTGGAAATTAGGGTGTGACAGGTTGGTATAAAAGCCAACGTTTGAGGGAATTCAACACTAGTCCTTAGTGTTTGATCTCAAATGACACAATAACACATTCCTTAGACTCTCGAGTCTAGGCTATGACCTAGGATTATTCATTACCTTATTTTGATATTATTTTGCCTTGTTTTGTGTTTTGACTTATGTTTAAAGCAGGACAATGTCGCCTAAGTTTTCATGAGGAGCAAACGGAAAGGGATTAATGAGGAGTTGTCCTCAAAGCAAGGGCCTTCCAACGCCCCCGTTTACAACCCTTATGACGGATCTGACGACTCTTCGTCACCATGGGAACCTTACCCTCACTTACCTCATGAGTACTCACCACCTTCTGATTCGCACCATACCCAACAACCTCAACATTCACACCATTCCCAACACTCCAACCACTCACAACACTCCAATCATATCAAGGAGAACTTAACCCCCACTTCTACCTACGATCACTCTCTGAAACCCCTCCTGAAGACTCCCCTGAACCAATGGAGGAAGACTCTGACCTGGAGATGCCTCAAACAGGGTCGATGGGGCACCCGATTGAAATATCCAGTGGATCAAACTCATACCCTGGAACCCACAACACTACCCAGATGACTTTGTGGAAAGATGGGGACAATATGTTTTCTATAACACCCCATCATACCACAGCACACCCTCATACCATACTCCTCAACTGGAACTACCTCCGCTTGAGGAGATACCAATGCAACAGGTGAAGCAACCTCAACCACCACCTGTACCCCAACCATCAAGAAGACGTGGGGCGCGCATGTCAGTGCGCCTAGGACCAAGAGTAGGGTCGCTCTCACCTAACCCTTACCCTACTATCCTCGAGGACCCACAAAATGGGTGGACCATCTCACACCTCACCATTCGTGGAACACCTTCCACAACCAACTGTTGAGCCTTTGCCTCAACCACCACAATCCACTGTTGGGCCTTCGACCCAACTACCACCACTGCCTCAAGGTTTTGAAAACCCAATTCCTACTTACTCAGACCCGTCTGGATACCATCACATTGACACCTCCAACTGGCCTAATTACATTCATGATGCACCTTCCAACGACCCATACTTGGAGGCAGCTGCGTTTAACGCTCTTTATCCTACCCTTATCAACTCCCACCTCACCAAGCTAGTGGATATCCTTATCATGGGTACCGTCCTTTTGGTGCACCCCCACCCTATGTATACCAACATCCGGGTGCACTACAGCCACAACCTCCACCCCAACCTCAACCACAGCCGCAACAACCACCAGTACTGGAGGTTGTGAACGAAGCATTAAAAAGGATGGAAGAACTACAGCAACAGATGGCCAAATTCGGAAAGAAAATAAGCAAGCTATTAAAATGGCTTATAAGAACGATTAAGGGAAAGGAGGATTAAAATTTTCACCTTGATCATTATGTAATTTCATTTAAAGAAGTCCCTATGAGGACATTTCATTTAATGTAGTCCCTGCGTGGACATTTTAATTATTTCAAATATTGTCCCTGCGAGGACAATTTTCCTTTATTAAAGTCCTATTTATGGAAACTATTGTTTCGCCCTATTATTATTAATGAAAATTTGGAATTTTAATTCATGTGTTCCTTTGCACCAGTTGTTCAAACGTTCTTCTCGATTTTAATTCGAAATTTATGATTTGTGAAATATTCCAAAAGATCCTCTTTATGATTTATACCCGCCAAGTGATTAGGTCACATGAATTGGTAAAACGGTAGTTATATGGTCATCTACCATGATAGTTAAGGTTGAGATTGCCCTTCTATACAGGGGCGGTGAACTACGTTCTAAACCCCCATAGTCTGCCTGATCTGGACTAGTTATTTAAATCATTTCAAGAATTTTATTCTAAACATTAATATATTCAAGATATTAACCTCCTGGTAAGTGTGACTTGAGGAACCACACGAGCCGTCAAAGTAATGGACTACGTCCAAATCTACACAATCTATTTTGATCATGATCAATTATCAGTGCGATGATTATTTTACTTAACACCCATTAGTGGTGTAATGCTTACGAGCTATATTCATGTCCATTAGTGACAAGCTATAGCTGTAGTCTGCGTCTCCCTATCTCGAAGTAGTAAAACTACGTTCGAACCTCGAAGCTTCGTGATCCTTTTGTGATCTAGCATTATATAATTCAAGTCGTAATGACAAGCCTTTTGTGCTATTCTTATTTTGTCCTTTGTGGCATGCCGTTTGTGCCCTATTGTTCACCCCTACAACATTACAAGTTTACATGGTTTAATTATACCATACCCCACATTATAAATACAAGTCATCAGGATATGACTAACTAAAACTTATATTATTATTATTATAGTTTCATCGGACAAGATGGCAAATTCTAATGAAGTGAATAGTCAAAGAAAGGATGATGACATGAATGAGAACATCGTTATAACCAAAGGAGATCTACAAGCACTTATTGCCACATAAGTCGATAAGACAATAAAGAATCACGCTGAAAAGCAGTTAGAGTCGAGTGCTTCGCACTCTAAACATTCATTAAAGCACACCTCTAAGCATACCACCAAACAATTCTCAAAGCCTCCTTCAGAAAAGAAGGAACACTCGGAGCACTCCTCGAATGTGAGGAGAGAGATGGAGGAATACCAGAAAAAGACTAAGTTCTCAAAGGAAGGTTGCTCGTATAAGTACTCTGTGTCTTGCAAACCGTGAGACTTCACTGGAGAGAAAGGAGCAGTAGAAACTCTGAGATGGTTGAATGAGATTGAGACAGTTGTAGAAATTAGTGGATGCGCTGAAAAGGATGTAGTGAAGTATGTTGCACAGTCATTCAAAGGTGATGCTCTTATATGCTGGAAGTCATGATTCAATCATCTGGGAAGGTTTTTTGTATAATTTGAGTTGGGAAAAGTTTGTAGATTTAATAAAGGAAACCTAATGTCCACCTCACGAAGTGGAAAAGACTGAAACATATTTTTTTAGGGTTACAGATGAAGAATTTGGACTGTAGGAAGTATTTGTCTGACTACAACTCCATGTCAAGATTGGTACCTTACCTGATCACCCCTGAATCTAAACACATCGCGCGTTTTATTGGTGGTTTAGAACCGGAAATAAAGGGGAATGTCGGGGCTTCAAGGCAAGAAACATTCAGATCCACAGCAGAGCTAGCTTTAACACTTCCTCAAGACTTGAAAAGGCAGCGGTCCATCAAGTCTGAAGCAGAGGGAAAAAGGAAGAGAGAGGATGACCGAAATCATCGGTCAAACAAAAGTCGAAGGTTTGGAACCAACAGGAATCATCATAGGTCTGATGATAGACCTAAGTGTAAGAAATGCAACCGACGACACTTTGGATCGTGTCGTAATGACTCTCAGTCCAAACCCTATGGTATTTGTAAGAAGATGGGGCACAAGGCCCTAAATTGCAAAGATTTGAAAGAAGCCACGTGTTACAAATGTGGTGAGAAAGGGCACAATAAAACCCAATTGCCCTAAGTATAAGAAAGACGACGCTGCTAGGGATGAGGGAACGAAGAAAGGAAAGGCCCGTGCTTTTCAGATGAAAGCTAAGGAGGCCGTGAACGACGACAATGTGATAACAGGTACGTTCCTTACTAATGATGTTTATGCTAGAGTTCTCTTTGATTCAGGGGCCGATAAATCTTTTGTAGATCATAAGTTTAGTGCCTTATTAAACTTGCCCATAAGAACTCTAGACGTAACCTATGACGTAGAACTTGCTGATGGAACGATTGAAACCGCTTCTAAAATTCTAGATGGATGCTCCATATCCATCAAGGATCACTCCATTCCTGTTTCACTTCTGCCAATGAAATTGGCGGGATTCGATGTAGTTCTAGGTATGGATTGGTTGTCTAGTAACCAAGCCCATATAGCCTGTAACAAGAAACTCATCGAGATCAAATCCCAACTGGAGATGCACTCGCTATACAAGGAGACCGGCATTATGGATTGTCGGAAAAAGCATCATTACATAAAGCATCGAAGTGTTTGAAGAAAGGTTGTGTCATTTATATGGCACAAGTGACCATTGATGAACCTAAGCCAAAGATAGAAGACCTGCCTGTCATCCCTAAATTTACAGATGTTTTCCCCGAAGACTTGCTTGGTCTGCCTCCAGATAGACAAGTGGAGTTTAGAATCGATATCATACCGGGAGCCGCTCCTGTTGCAAGAGCTCCATACCGATTGGCACCCACAGAAATGAAGGAATTAAGAACCCATCTGGATGAACTATTGGAAAAAGGATTTATACAACCTAGTTCATCACCTTGGGGAGCTCCAATTTTGTTCGTAAAGAAGAAAGATGGTTCAATGCGGATGTGCATTGATTACCGTGAATTGAATAAGTTAACAATCAAGAACCGTTACCCATTGCCCATAATTGACAATTTATTTGATCAACTTCAGGGTGCGAGCTACTTCTCAAAAATTGATTTGAGATCAGGATATCATCAACTCAAGGTTCGTACAGAAGACGTTCCAAAGACAGCCTTTAGAACAAGGTATGGACACTATGAGTTCTTAGTGATGCCTTTTGGGCTCACGAATGCACCTGCGACTTTTATGGATTTGATGAATAGGGTTTGTAAACCGTACTTGGATAAGTTTGTCATTGTCTTCATAGACGACATACTCATCTACTCTCGTAGTCAGGAAGACCACGAGAAACATCTAAAGTGTATACTGGAATTGTTGAGACAAGAGAGACTCTACGCGAAGTTTTCAAAATGTGAATTCTGGTTACGTGAAGTTCAGTTCTTAGGACACATTGTCAGCGAACATGGAATCCAAGTGGATCCTGCTAAGATTGAAGCCATTATGAACTGGCAAGCTCCTAAGACTCCATCAGAGATACGTAGCTTTTTGGGATTGGCTTGTTACTATCGGAGATTTATTGAAAATTTTTCAAGGATAGCTACTCCATTGACCACACTAATCCGCAAGGATATTAAATTCGTTTAGGGACCGAAGCAGCAGGAAGCCTTTGAAATTTTAAAGGAGAAACTAAGTAATGCCCCTGTGCTAACCTTACCTGGAGGAACTGAAGACTTTGTGGTCTATTGTGATGCATCGCACACAGGGATGGGCTGCGTGCTTATGCAACGAGGTAAAGTGATCACCTATGCCTCACGACAACTGAAAGTACATGAAAGGAACTATACCACCCACAATCTGGAGTTAGGCGCCGTGGTGTTTGCGCTCAAGTTATGGAGGCATTACCTTTACGGAACAAAGTGCATTATATACACTGATCATATAAGTCTCCAGCACTTGTTTACCCGAAAGACTTAAATATGTGACAGCGACGGTGGATGGAACGCTTAATGATTATGACTGTGAAATTCGCTATCACCCAGGCAACGCAAATGTGGTGGCCGATGCCTTAAGTCGCAAGGAAAGGGTTAAACCCATTCGAGTTAGCGCCAAAAGTATGGATGTAAAGAATAGCTTGAATGAGAAAATATTGTAAGCCCAGCAGCAAGCCTTGTTTGAGGCAAATCTTCCGAATGAAGAGTTAGGAAAAGTTATGGAGCAACTCACGTCGGGAAATGATGGAATCCTTAGATTCTATGGAGAATTTGGATTCCAGTCTTTGGAGGACTTAGGGATTTGATTTTTCAAGAAGCACATAGTTCAAAACACTCCGTTCACCCGGGTAGTGATAAGATGTACAAGGATTTGAGGCCCAACTATTGGTGGGCAGGGCTGAAGAAATCAATAGCTACTTATATGGCTAAATGCTTAACGTTCAAGTTAAGGCCAAACATCAGAAACCGTCGGGACTACTGCAGTCGCTAGAGATCCCCATGTGGAAATGGGAATGTGTAACTATGGATTTCATTACCAAGTTACCAAAGACAAATCGCGGAAATGAAACGATATGGGTTATCGTGGACATGTTGACCAAGTTGGCTCATTTCTTACCCATTAAAGAAACCTACAGTTCCGATAAATTGGCAAAACTTTATGTGGATGAGATTGTATCCTTACACGGTGTGTCGGTATCTATTGTGTGCGATAGAGACACAAAGTATACTTCACACTTTTGGAAAAGCTTTCAACAGGCCTTGGGCACGCGACTGAACTTTAGTACGGCATACCACCCGCAGACGGATGGACAAAGCAAACGTACTATTCAAACGTTGGAAGACATGTTGCGTGCATGTGTAATCGACTTAGGAGGAAGTTGGGACAAACACTTGCCTCTAGTCGAGTTCTCCTATAATAACAGTTATCACGCAAGCATTCAGGCCGCTCTATTTGAGGCCCTATACGGGAGAAGATGTAGAACGCCCGTTTACTGGGCTGAAGTCGGAGAAGCTCAACTAACAGGACCAGAAATTGTCCTAGAGACGACAGACAAAATTTTGCAAATTCGTGATCGTCTTAAGGCTGCCAGGGATCGGCAGAAGAGCTGTGCAGATAAGAGGCGTAAACCTCTTCAGTTCCAGGTAAGGGATAATGTTTTATTAAAGGTGTCGCCTTGGAAAGGCGTGATGCGCTTTGGAAAGAAGGGCAAGTTAAGCCCAAGGTACATCGGACCGTTCGAGATTATCGAACATATTGGATCTGTGGCATATAAGCTGAAATTGCCAGAAAAACTCAGTGGAATCCATGATGTATTCCACATTTCCAACTTGAAGAAGTTTCTGGCGGATGAATCGTTGGCCATGCCACATGAAGACGTGAAAATTGATAAAAACTTGCGGTTCATTGAGAAACCCGTGGTGGTTGAAGATCGACAGGTTAAGAAGCCTCGTAAGAAGCATGTGCCGATCGTTAAAGTCAAGTGGGACGCTCGTCGAGGTCCTGAATACACTTGGGAAGTGGAGTCCGTTATGCAACAGAAATACCCATACTTGTTCGATTAAAATCTCGAGTTCGAGATTTATTTTAAGGGGGTGAGGATGTAACACCTCGTGTTTTTACGTCCAATATTTTTCTGACACGTGTCCTGGTAATCCTCGTATACCGTATGCTAAAGCAGGAGGGACCGAAGTCATTGAAATGATAAATTATAACCTCGTATTGTGATTATTGAAAGTCGGGGGACTTAATTTTTTTTTTGAAATTTTTCATGTTCTGGAGGCTCTTTGCGGACCGCAAGGCTCAAGCCATATGGTCCGCAAGGCCACCAAAATCTGTGGGCGCCTAAGGTCCTTACGGACCGTAAGGCAAAACCCATACGGTCCGCAAGGACCTGCCAGCGAGCAGAAAATGGCAGAACTCAGTTCTGCCACCTCTTGTCGTTTTTGTAACATTTGTGTAAAACGGGTTCCAAAACCCGCACCGTTTGAGAATCAAGTAGTTAATAGGATTTCGTTGAACATTTATTCAATTTTATTATTTAAACTTTATAATTATTGAATAACAAATAAATTATATAATAACCAATAAAATAATTAAAACTTTAAAATATATATATATATATATATATATATATATAAAGAAAAATAAAATATAATAAATAAAAGGGGCTGCCGGGTTTCGAACCCGGGTCCCCAACAAACCTACACACACCACAACACCGCTGCATCACCCACTCTACATTGTAATTAACCCATTCGAATAATCCTTTATGTCTTACTTCGCATTCATCTTCTTGAAACAACTTGCCGCCCAGTAAAGGCGCAACTAATCCAGAAATCGAAGTTTCCATTTTGATGAAATTGACCGCGAAACTGACTCTCAATCATGCATCTAGACTCAAACCGAGTTAAACCGCAGTTAATTGTGATCTGCTAACATCTCGCTATAACCGATTTTGGACCGAAAAACTCTAAACCGAAACCCAATTCAAGCTATCTCCTTCAACTATAAATAGGGGTTTCTGGAAACTGTTTAGAATGCATGTAACCCATCTGCAAAACCTCTGTTCATCAGAATTCATCACCGGAATTGTCTGGTAGTCGCCAGAAAATATCACCGGAAAACCGAAATCGTGGTGGATCACATCACCTATAAATACCTTGTTAACCTCGTTTCCAAACTCGTTCAAACCCTTCTCGAAATCCTCTGCTTATTCTCCCCAGCTCCGCTGACCTCAGAGCTTCATCTGCAAGTCGCCGGAGTTTAACCTCAGCCGTCGGAATCTCGCCGGAAACATTCAAGATCACCGCCCTAGGTATTACCATTTAACTTATTTTCATTTCCTATCTATTATTTTGTTAATCAGTAAAAGAAACATTTTGATTTAACAAACCAAATCACTGAGCGGGTGTTCTGAATTTTAAATGTATGAAGAAGATGAATCGTGATAAGTGTTTAAATATAATAAAAACCGGAATAATAACCGGGTTAGACACACAGTCCAGTGGTGGACTGTGTGCAAAAACATTTAGCATGTCGCGGGTTCGAGGCGGGTTGTGTACACCGGTTCATCATATCTTAAAACCTTTTTAAATAAATGATTTCTGAATAATCTAAATAATATATAAATATATTATAATTCAGTACATAAACAGGTTAGACACACAGCCCAACTGGTTGGGCTGTGTGCACGTGAACTGAAGAACTCGAGTTCGATTCTGGATACTTAACCCGGGTTGGCAAGTTATGAAACCTTTTTAACAAAAATAAAATAAGGTTTAAGCTAACTAGTATATATAAGTAATTAAAATCAGAAATATTTCGAGTTAGACACGTAGCTCAGTTGGTAGAGCAGCGTGCACGTATACGGGAGGTCACGAGTTCGAACCTAACTCAGCGCATAGAAAACACAGTCTGACCGGTCAGACCCGGTCAACGGTCAAAAAGTCAACTTTTTATTTTATTTTATTTTTTTTATTTATTTAAATTGAAAAATCAATTAAAAATACTTAAAAATAGGATTTTTAAAGTTAGAAAATTTCCTTAAACTCACAAAAATAAATCTAACAATCCCACTAAGAGCGCTAATTAAAAATATTAATCTCAAATAAAATTTATTTATTTATCGAGTTATTATGTTATTATTTAGGTTAGTTTTCCCTCGTCGGTTGAATCATAATTTCGTGCGCATTCATCATTATCAAGGAACGCACCCACGGTGAGTGAATCCTTACAAATTCCCCTTTTTATTCATGTTTTGGGGTGTATCATGTGTCGCTTTAATTATTTCGTTTATTCAAACTTGTGCCATTACCATTATATGACCTAAACTTATGATGTAAATATTGATTGTTGTGATGCGTGTTTACATTTTGTCAAGTTGCGTGCAAATCATTCATTAGGCCCATCAGTTCTTCGTGGGAGACGAGTTGAACATCGCGTGCCTCATTAGATCGGCTCCGTTTGATTGAGCCTTGATCTCATTGTTCATCATTTGGTGTGTGTGCTTGTGCATTAATTGATATTATGTGTTTTGTGATTAAATTTACATTTACGTTTACTCATATGTGGTTACGCACCTTTTATAACCAATATAATAAATTCGTTCAAATGTTTTTCATAAGATTCACTCGCCAACTTTTGTTGACCCCAAAAACCCTATTTTTACACATGATACAGGTGATCCAGTTGAGAAAAGAAACACGTAGGATGGCCTAGAAGAATAATGCTTTGGAATGGACATTTAGTTTAGTTTCCCTTTGTAATTGTATGATTTTTGTTTAATACTTTAGTTGTAATGAAAGTGTATTTGAACATGTTATGCTTGTATGTCTATTGTAACTTCTTCTTTAAAGAGAAATAATAAATATGAAACTTTATAGTAAATGTCATGAGCTTTGATGAAAACCCAATCATGCCCCGACCACCATTTCCGCTGCGGGTCAGGGTGTGACAGTTTTTGCCACCCTTCATGCATACTTGCCACATCCATGGACACATGTTGACGTCCCTTAACATCTGGCAACACCTCCTGGACCTTCCTTAGCCTTTAAGATGAACAAAATGTGAGTTGCAACAATTCTTCATGCATTCTAAACTCCCAAAGTTCATCAAGAGAAGCTCCTGGCCATTTGAAGGCATTCCTCTGTGTTCTTAGCATCATCTGGACCCTATGTAAGTGTTCAAATTTGTGCTAAGTCATTTTCATTAGGTTTTAAGCCAAGGTCAAAGTCTTGTCGTAAAAACGCCTTGACTTTGAGCTTAGACCATTTTGGTCCAGCCATTGATCGTAACGAAAGTGGCTATGTGATCGTAATAAGGTAGGTGTTAACCCCTAAAAAGGGTACCTCCTGATTACCACGAATTCTTGATCAATTGACGAGTCAAAGTAAAAGTCAAACTGGCCAAATTTTATAATAATGCATAACTAATTATATAGAGGTTATAAAATATGTTTTAAAGCATAAAAAACATAAAAATAAGTATTGAAACATGTACAAATTGATTTGACTCGTCAAGATTCCGTCTAGAGTCGATTCGCAACCAAAAGTCGCAAGATTTGACTTCTGCTTTGACTTTCAGTTCTGTCCTGATTTAGATGTTTAGGCTACTGACTTTAGGTCATTTTGGGACCATGTTTAAGTATAGTATAACCTTTTAAAGTTATACTACATGGTTCCTTAGCAATCTGAATTTATATACAAGTTCCGTTTAAATTTCTTAAACATTTGCAAAAAGGTCCTTTTGTACAAATCAAGGTTTTAAACATCCATGCATGTAAAAATATGTTATAAACTGATTTGTAAATATAATTTGAGTATTTTGATGCCAAGAATCTGATCATGAACCAAGTTTTTATAAAAGATGTAAAGTGTGCTTTTAAATGGCTAAAATGCCCTTTTCGGCATTTTAGAAAGATTATACATGGTTTTATCATCAAGATGAGATACTTACTGAGGTAATATGATATGTAGGACATATTGGGATATTTATTCAGATTACAAACTGAATAAAAGTCTTAGAGTTGTTAAATGCCGATAAATGACCAATTTACCCTTTTACGCGTAAAATGATTTAAACCAAGCTTTTTATAACCAAATCTTTTATCTACTGATATAACATGTTAAATAACATATTTTACTTAAATAAAACAGGCCATAACCTCGGTTTACCTCAAACATCAAATTAAACGGCATTTATCGACTTTTATGCCTTTTTGGCACTTACTATGGTTTAAAACCATAACTATAAGCCAAGACTTGTTACCTAATGTTTTATAAACTTATTTTTCAATATATTTTCAGTAACTACAAGTCTGAACTCAGAATCCCAATTATAACTTCAAAGCTCTGTGTGAAATGACTAAATTGCCCCTACGAGACATAGTTTATTTCAAAATCGTTAAACACACATATATTTGATATCCTACTGTTCTAACATCATAAAATTTATATTTTCTGAATAAATATGACCTTGACATCAGAATTACTATAAACACCTTTTATAAGTTATAAAATGACCAAATTGCCCTCCTGAGGCATAAATCAAGTTTAAAACCAAAACGTACATACATATTAATATCCTACTGATGTCATATCATATTTTAAACATATTTTCATATGGAACTTGTATATGACTCTCTCGGTTACCCGGTTTCGCTTATACGCCTACGATTAAGCATACGTAACTAGTTTACGTAAAATAACCGAAACGGGTGTAACTTCGTCATTTCCCTATCAAAATCCAGAATGTCATTGGTATACCCATATTATACAAGTCTTAATACTTGTCGGGTCCAATTAACCTTCTATTCCGGTCACCTCTTAATCTAGCATATCGTACCGTATTTATTTTAACGTCGGACTAGCCGGTTCAAGTCTAAGGACTTAATTAAGAACCCGTTAGCATTCTAATTTGGTTAATAACACCATCACTCTAGACTAAACGCCTCCACGGTAGATTGTGCATGTACTTGTTATCTTGATTTGCGGCTGAGTTGTGACTTTCTGAAGACTTAGCTCAGGTAACTACTTTTAACCTATTTTCCCTATACGGGCTTAGGATACGGTAAATTATTACCGCTTGGTCGGGTATGGAAGTTATGTTTTGTCCATTTGTGATAACTAACTAAATTGCATAACCCGGTTCTGATCTGTATTGTTTGAAACTAAAACATTGGGGGTGGACTTGACCGTGTCTGGGATATCCTTGGCTCACTAAAATGCTAGTGGCCACGATTTAAGCAAGGTGTAGGCATACATCGGTAATTGCTATTATTAATTAACGTCTGCTTTCTGTGTGAAAGTTCAGTAGTGGTGTGTCAGGCGATCATGTCTTGGTTTCTGTACTGGGCCCCATATGTAAAGACAAACATGTAAAACTGTATACAAGGTCTTTTGTACTGTCCCAAGTTATTTATGAAAATATTCCTAGTGCACCAAAATCATTTCGAAAATAATTCAAAACGAGTCGGCTAATTATATTTACCAGTGTAAACTGACGTATTTTCAAAGATCAAGTTACAGGTACAAGTACGTAATAGGCCGGGAGTTGCGGGGCAATTATACTAAGGAGTTGCGACCTTGTAGAAGTGCCTGTAGAGTCTGTTATCATTTTGTGTATGTATATTTTCGATCCGCCTGTGGATCTTATTAGAAGCCATGATATGTTTGTATATTTGTGTTTCGAACTCTGGACACTTTATGGTTTGTAATAGTTTGTATTTTACTCCAAGCCTTCCGCTGTGTTGCTCTGTGTTGTAATTGGTTATGATGATATCAACTGTACGTCACGATACTCCCCACCAGGCCCACCGGAATACACGTGGAAATCGGGGTGTGACATAACCATAGATCATAAAACACACGTCACACATAATAACATAAAGTAACATAAATTATTGCATTTGCGATGCGATGTGATAAGCGATATCGAAGGCACAAGTGTTTATCAAATAATAACACACTCGGCTCTTTAGGTAACATTGCTACTTGTGATTGCGTTGAATTAGCATTTAGATGTAATATAGTTTTGACAAAAAAGTATTTAACAAACATAAGCCATTCCATTAATCAAATCTGGATTACAATAACGGTTACAAACGAAATTGACGAAAAAAGATAACAACGAAAATTACGAGTTGTTACAGTCTCCCCTACTTTAGGAAATTTCGTCCCGAAATTTAAGTAGTGGCCATAACAAAGAGATGTGGATATTTAGCTTTCATACCACTTTCCAGTTCCCAAGTGAACTCGGAACCGCGTTTGCCTTCCAATCGGACTTTCACAATAGGAATGTGAGAGCGTCGAAGTTTCTTGATCTCTCGGTCCATGATTTCTACTAGCTTTTCCACAAAGTGTAGAGTTCCATTTATTTGCAAATCTTCAAGTGGCACGTGAAGATTTCCTTTGGCTAGACACCTTTTGAGGTTTGAGACATGGAAAATTGGATGTATGTTACTGAGTTCTTCCGGTAATTCGAGTCGGTATGACACTTTGCCAATTCTTTCCAGAATCTTAAAGGGACCCACGTATCGTGGCGCTAGTTTCTTTTTCTTTCCAAATCGGATCACTCTCTTCCAGGGCGCAACCTTTAAAAGTACACGATCTCCAACTTTGAACTGTAGCGGCTTGCGGCGTTTATCAGCATAACTCTTTTGGCCACTCCGGGCTTTCAAGAGATTGTCTCTGATTTGGAGGATCTTGTCTGTCGTTTCTTGTATTAACTCGGGACTGGTGATTTGTGCTTCTCCGATCTCGTGCCACGCAATAGGCGATCGACATTTTCTTCCATATAGTGCCTCAAAAGGTGTCATTTGAATACTAGTATGATAACTGTTATTGTACAAGAATTCTATTAAAGGTAAATGCGTATCCCAATTACCACCAAAATCTATAATGCACGCACCAAGCATGTCTTGGAGGGTGCTAATCGTGCGCTCAGTCTGACCGTCGGTTCGAGGGTGAAAAGTGGTACTGAGATTAAGCGTAGTACCGAGAGCGGATTAAAAAGTCTCCCAGAGACGTGAGGTAAAGCGACCATCGCGGTTAGAAATGATGTCACGAGGCGCCCCGTGTCGACAAATAACTTCGTCAGTATAGATTCGTGCTAATCGTTCAACTTTATAGTCTTCTCGTATGGCAATAAAGTGAGCTGATTTTGTAAGACGATCAACGATAACCCAAATGCTATCATGACCAGAAGAGGTGTGAGGGAGTTTCGTAACGAAGTCCATGGTTATACTTTCCCATTTCAACATCGGGATTTCGGGTTGTTCGAGCAAACCAGAGGGCCTTTGATGCTCGGCTTTAACTTTCGAGCAAGTTAAGCACTTTGAGATGTATAAAGCGATATCCTTTTTCATGTCCGGCCACCAATACTTAGGACGAAGGTCCTGGTACATCTTGTCGGCTCCGAGGTGAATGGAGTATCGAGATTTATGAGCTTCGGTCATTAGCAACTCTCGAAGATTGTCACAGCTAGGAATCCAGATACGATCGAGATAATAATAAATGCCACTAGGTTTAGCTACGAGTTGGGTTTCGGCTCCACATTTCATTTCTTCTTGCAGGGTATTCTTATTAAAACAGGAAAATTGGGCGGAGCGAATAAGAATTTCGAGATTATTCAAAGCTTGAGAGTCGCGAACACTATACACATAGCTTCGTTGGCTGAGAGTATCGTCTACGACGTTTGCTTTGCCATGATGGTAGCGTATCTCACAATCGTAGTCGTTGAGAAGTTCAACCCATCTACGTTGGCGCATGTTCAGTTCTTTTTATTAAAGATATGTTGTAAGCTCTTATGGTTGGTGAAGACCGTACACTTGGTAACGTAAAGGTAGTGTCGCCATATCTTTAATGCAAAAACAACTGCACCGAGTTCGAGATCGTGGGTTGTGTAGTTCTTCTCATGTATCTTGAGTTGTCGGGATGCATACCCGATAACCTTGTCTCGTTACATAAGAACACAACCAAGACTTAGGTTAGAGGCATCACAATAAACAACGAAATCGTCGTTTCCGTTGGGTAGAGCGAGTACGGGAGCGTTGCATAGCATCCGCTTGAGAGTTTGAAAGGCTTCCTCTTGTTTGGAATCCCAAACGAAAGGCTTGTCCTTATGAGTTAAAGCGGTAAGAGGAACAACGATTTTAGAAAAGTCGGCGATGAATCGACGGTAGTAACCCGCCAATCCAAGAAAAGAACGGATTTCAGATGCATTCTTCGACGTAATCCAACTCTTTACAGCTTCTATCTTTGTAGGTTCGACGTGAATTCCTTGACTGTTAACGATATGACCAAGGAATTGGACTTCTTCTAGCCAGAATTCACACTTAGAGAACTTGGCATAAAGGCGGTTTCCTTGAAGGAGTTCGAGAACTAAACGGAGATGTTGCGCGTGTTCGGCTCTCGACTTCGAGTAAATAAGGATGTCATCGATAAACATAATGACGAAACGATCCAAGAAGGCTTTACACACACTGTTCATCAAATCCCTGAAGGCCGCGGGTGCATTCGTGAGACCGAATGGCATGACCACAAATTCAAAATGGCCATAGCGGGTACGAAAGGCGGTTTTCGGAACGTCTTGCTCATGAACACGTAGCTGGTGATATCCGGAATGTAAATCAATCTTGGAAAAACAAGTAGCGCCTTGAAGTTGATCAAATAAATCATCGATTCGAGGAAGAGGGTAGCGGTTCTATTTCTTGAGTTTGTTAAGTTCACAATAATCGATGCACATTCGGAACGACCCATCCTTCCTTTTTCACGAAAAGGACGGGTGCGCCCCAAGGTGAAGTGCTCGGGCGTATGAAGCCTTTATCAAGAAGCTCTTGAAGTTGACTAGATAGCTCGCGCATTTCGGATGGTGCAAGGCGGTAGGGAGCTTTAGCGACAGGTGCAGCGCCGGGGATTAGATCAATACGGAATTCGACATCTCGAGTAGGGAGTAAACCAGGTAAATCGTCAGGAAAAATGTTAGGAAATTCACAAACAACGGGTACGTCTTTCAAGGTTTTCTTTTCCTTTTCCGGGTTCACGATGTGGGCTAGAAAAGATTGTGTAAACACTTGTTCGCTTGAGTACATGACAAAAGCATCAACTTCTTTGAGGGTGTTTTTGCCGTAAACATGTAGTTGATCACTGTTAGAAAGAGGCAAATGAATCATTTTATCGAAATCAACGACTTCAGCACGATTCTCACAAAGAAAATCCATGCCTATTATGACATCGAAGGTACCAAATTGCATAGGTATGAGGTCGATCGAGAAGCTGTGATTGTTGAGCTCGAGAGTACAATCACGTAGAACGGAGTTAACGGTAACGGTTCTTCCGGTGGCGATTTCGACGTCAAAGGTATTTGGGAGATTAACGCGTTTACATTTTAATTTTTTTTTGAATTCTAACGACACAAAACAGTTATCGGCACCAGTATCAAATAAACAGGAAGCATAAATACCATTAACAAGGAACGTACCATTGACAACATTGTTGTCGTTCTGAGCCTAGTGGTGATTGAGATTGAAGGCTCTCCCACGCACAACCTGTGGTTGCTATGGCTGAGGCTGCTGTCGCGGCTCTTGCCTCATGGCTTTGTTTGGGCAGACATTACTAAAGTGGTTCGGATCACCACAAGTGTAGCAAGCACGTGCTTTTGGGACTGGTTCTTGCCGCTGGGGTCGTTGCTGGTTGGTTTGAGGAGCACAAGGTGGAGCTGGTAGTGCTGCTGGTGCTTGAGGAGCTGGCTGACGAGGACCAGTACAGCCGCTGACAGTGAAATGGCCGTAGATATTGCAGTTGGTACAGAAGCGGCAGTTGCCTCCAACTGGGTGATGGTAGGTATACTTTGAGCATAGCGGATGAGGACCCGTATACGCACGCTTTGCAGGCGGTGCGTTTGGTGTAGCAACTTGAAGTGGCTGAGAGTTCAACGGTGCAAACATTGCACAATTCTTGCTTAGGTTCCCTCTTTTGCGACCTCGGCGATTAGACTTTGACTCTTGAGACGGCTCATTAGTAACACTCGGCTCGGTGGTAGCGTGATTCGCGACTTTGCTGCTTTTGAAGTATCCAGCCTGGACACATTTGTCGTTGACTTCGGCTGCAAGCTGAAAAGTCTCTTCGATGGTAGTAGTACGCGCTGCTTGGACAAAATCAGCAACGCAGTCAGGTAGAGCACGGAGATACTTTTTGATTGCTTTTTCTGTGGCGTCCACCTGACTGGGACAGATGATACTTAGCTGCTTGAATCAGGCAGTGAGACCTGCATTGTCGGGTCCATCTTGCTTGATATCCCAAAACTCATTCTCCAGTTTCTGAATTTCGTGGGGAGGACAGAATTCTTTCACCATAACTGCCTAGAGTTCCTCCCACGTGAGCCCGTAAGCCTCATCATTTCCGCGCCTGTTGCGCTCTGCGGTCCACCAATCGAGTGCCCTTGATTGGAACACACCGGTAGCGTTGATGGTGCAGAGATTTTCGGGGCATCCGCTCTGGCGGAAGGTGACCTCAATGGAATCGAACCAATGAAACATCGTACTCGGTCCGTCTGTGCCGGTGAAAGTAAGAGGTCCACACGCTTTGAATTGCTTGAAGCTGAACAAGGAGTTTGGCGCGTCGGTTTTGGAATCGACGGATGAATTGCTGCTGACAGCCTGAATTTCGCTAACAATCTGGGGAATGACCTTGGCCATTTGCTTGGCCACGAGCGAGGCGATACGCTTGTCAGCATTGTTGCGCTGGATGTTCCTCCTGGTGTGAGATCCCATGGAATACATCTACATGAAGGATTTGATTGGGTGAGATTTTATTATAATAGGTTTATGTTCAAAAGTTTAGCGTTTCATTACTATTATTATTATTATTCAAATCAGGCATAAAGCACATAAGCACGTATCCACGTAAACACATAAGCATATAAGCACATAATCACGTAGGCATATAATCACATAAGCACATAAGTACATTTTTTACACGTATTCATCTTCAATCTAAATCATGCGTAGTGAGTACGAGATGCGAGATATAAGCGTAATAAGCGAGTAAGGCTGCGTATGAGAACATTCGCGTAGGAGAGTTGAGCGTTTTAGTTTGGTTGGTAATTAATTAGCGTTTTAGATTTCGAGGGCTGTGCGAGTAGTGAGTATTTTCGTAAAGCGAAAAGTGATAAAACGAGAAATCGGTAAAACGAGAAATCGATAAAGCGTAAAATTCACAAAATTTAAACACATAGTTGATAATAAATCTTGATGATGCGTAAAATCGGCGATTGCGGCTTAAATCAATTTGAAGCGTCCTGGGTTTTGAGACAACGACTACCCAAGGTGATTCGAAACTCCTCTGAGTTCGGGCACACGATTTGGCCTAATAGACAAATGCTCTCGCCGTTCGACGGTTAACGGAATTTATCCTTCCAGTTACGTCGTGCCCCGAGTCGTCGAAATAATCGAGACTTTGGTGAGATTGAAAATCGAGGAGTGGAATTAGTTATTAAGATGCGGGTATCACCCCTAACTTAGCAACTCCGTTCCATGTTTGTGGTTTTCACCAAACGCGTCGGGAATTCCACGGAGATAGAGGTGGAGACTTTCGTCAAGGTATGGATATCACTCCTAACTTAACGAAAGAATCTCGTGCAGTAAATAGTACGCAAGTGAGTGATGTTATCGGGAGTCCTTGGTTTTCACACCTAATCCTGACATAATCACTCGTTTGTGTTATACGAGCGTTTTCAAGCGTGTAAATTGTGTAAGCCTTAGGAAAGGCATGTAAGCATTTATGGCAAGTAGTTTAAGCATTTAAGTCAAAGATCGGTCAAATCGGGTACTTAAACTATAGACTAGGTCGAACATGGCAATTCTACCTAATTCCCTATAGTTATGGCTCTGATATCAATCTGTCACACCCCAACCGATGGAGGGAACATCGGGGTGAGGCACTAGGCGAATCAGATTGCTCAAGAGAATCCATAACAACTATTTAAGCGATAATATTTAAGCGTTCAATATCCCATACTATCAAACATAAAATCCTCAAATAATTGTTACAAATATCAAATAATCTCTTAAACATAATCCAATCCGATCTTCCCTAGATTTCTATTAGGTGCGTTTCTAAAGATAGATCCTAATCCTTTGCAGCAAGAATCATCAACCTGTCACATACGTTAAAATAAAGTCACTACAAATAAGTAAAGGTGAGCATATAGGTTTGCATACATAATAGATATAAAAGCGTTTAGCATACACCGCATGACATACGTAAGAGATGAACTATGTAACTACTTAGATTCAAGTAAACCAACAAACCGCGAGTGCGAGGCACGCGAACAAGTGTCCACGTCCTAAAGAGAAAATAAATGCGAAATAAAAATGGGAGCCTTAACAACCCCGGGACTCCGGATGGCGGGTCAACCTCTAGCAAGCTATCATGTTAAGGCTGGCGTACTAGCAATCAAGTAACACATACAATTCAGCAGATTTCACGTATAGTCATGTATCAGCGGGTTGCAAGTAAGCATTTGAGTTGTATGATGTGATTTAATATATGAACGTATGTAACACCCAAAAGTGCATTTAAGCGTAAAAGGGTTCAAGCATACTCACAGTCGGTGCGTTAAGAAAGAGATGAGATCCGATATGGATTGAAGGGAGCGCCAGTTTAGCCTGTAAACGCGAACATAAGTGCATCAGTCTTCCAAATTGCTGAAAAGATCGAAACGTGAAGGAGCAGTGGACAAGTTCGGGCGAAGTTGTACCAATTCCTTGGAATTGGTACAAGTTCGGGCGAACTTGACTGTTTGTCTTACAAATGATACAAGTTCGGGAGAACTTGTTTGGTTTCCTGGGAAACTTGACAAGTTCGGGCGAACTTGACTGTTTTCATTGAAGTTTGGAACAAGTTCGGCCGAAGTTGGCTGTTTCTCATGAGAACAGGGAAAGTTCGGGCGAACTTGACTAAAATGCTTGAGTTTTAGGCAAGTTCGGGCGAAGTTAGTCACAAATCTATGACAACTTCGAGCGAACTTGATCTAATTGGAGTGAACTTGGCTATTTTGGTCACCAAATCGTGCGTTTTGGCGTCGTTTGCTGTGGAAATCAAGTGTCCATCCCTCCAAACTTAAGCTACTGAGCAAAACATAGGCCTGGAGAGGTCTTTTGGAGCGAGTTTTAGCCATTTTACAGAAACTCGGGCTAATCCGGGCGAACTTGTCGGTTCGTACGGGTTAGTCCAGTTTGTGCAAAGTGACGGTTTCGTCCTTGTGCATCCGGATCTTAGATCTGGCTTGACAACGCCTCGTTCCACTTCAAAGTGAACGAAACATACGTCAGCTAGTCCGTATTTTGTGTAGAAATCAACGTTCTAAAAGGTTTTTCTCAGATCTAACACTTGGTGAGTCGAATTCATCAAGATTTCTAGTTTGGGAAGCCAAAGCTAAACCCAAATGCACTCGTTTTATGTAGATCTAAGTGAAAAGAAGAAGTTTTGTAAAAAAAGATGAAGATTTTCATAAACAGAAGAGTTTGGATGAAAACGAAGGCAATCCTTGTGCAAAATCATAGTAAAACGTTGTTGTTTGCATGAAAACGGTTTGATTCTTACTTGGAAATCAAGGGTTTTCGGTTTTGGGAGCTTTCGGGCGAACTTGCAGCAAGGAGAGCACAAATGGGGGTGCTGGGTATTTATAGGTGAAGGGAAAATGGGCTTGTGGAGACCAAGTTCGGCCGAACTTGGCACAAATTCAAGCGAACTTGGCACAAGTTTGGCATAAGTTCGGGCGAACTTGGCCAGTTTGTTTGAACTTTGTGCAAGTTCAAGCGAACTTGCTTGATTTGGAGGTTTTTCTTATTTGTTCACCACTGGTCAAGTTCGGGCGAACTTGGGGCACACATGTTCGGCCAGGCTTGGCCTGATGGCTAAGTTTTGCTCGTTATCTTCGCGTTAAGTGCTCATTTGGCGATTCGGTTCATATTAGATAGTTATGTTAAGCGTTATAATTGATAAAATAATGCGATTTAACGATTCGTGCGAGGGAGGGCGTTGCGGTAGCGAGTATAACCATAGATCATAAAACACACATAACACATAATAACATAAAGTAACATAAATAATTGTGTTTGCGATGCGATGTGATAAGCGATAT
This sequence comes from Scalesia atractyloides, assembly GCA_947069175.1. Classification (NCBI taxonomy): domain Eukaryota; kingdom Viridiplantae; phylum Streptophyta; class Magnoliopsida; order Asterales; family Asteraceae; genus Scalesia; species Scalesia atractyloides. The sequence goes on along the minus strand of CAMTDV010001633.1, from coordinate 72,757,485 downwards.
CGAAGGCACAAGTGTTTATCAAACAATAACACACTCGGCTCTTTGGGTAACATTTCTACTTGTGATTGCGTTGAATTAGCGTTTAACAAGCGTTTAGATGTAAAATAGTTGTGACAAAAACTATTTAACAAACATAAGCCATTCCGTTAATCAAATCTCGGATTACAATAACAGTTATAAACGAAATTGACGGGAAAATAACAACGAAAATTACGAGTTGTTACAATCTTTGGTCGGGGCGATTGAAGGGGTGCGTCTCGGGGAGGATATTAGTATTTCTCACCTTCTTTATGCGGACGACGCCCTTGTCATCGGAGAATGGTCAGAGAAAAATATTAAAAATGTTGCTAGGCTCCTAAAAATATTTCACTTATGTTCAGGCTAAAAATTATCATCAATAAGTCCAGCTTGATGGGGGTGGGTGTTGGGTTGGAGGAGGTAGTGGACATGGCGTCGGTGCTAGGGTGTCAAGTGGGAGATCACTGTTGGGGCTAATATGAATAGAATTGCCAACTGGAGACCTATTTTTGATATATTCGAATCTAGGTTAACGTCGTGGAAGGCTCGAAACTTATATATAGGTGGTCGGGTGGTGCTTCTAAAAGCGGTTCTTGAAAGCTTGCCGATATATTTCATGTCGTTATTTAAAGTTGCATGTGGTGTCATTGAGATGGTTGAAGTGATTATGAGATTTTTTATGGGCAGGCGCTAGTAATATTAACAAAATTCCGTGGGTGGCTTGGGAGAGCATCACCACTCCTAAGGCCGAGGGGGGCTTGGGTATAAGTAGACTAAAAGATGTGAATGATGCGTTGCTGGCCAAATGGATATGGAGGTATAGAGTGGAAGAAAACAACCTTTGGAAAAGAGTAATAGACGCATGCCATAAAGGGAACAATGGGTGGTCGTTTTTGCCGTCGAAAAATCCATGTCAGGATGTTGGAATTCTATTGTTAAAGCAGAGGAATAAAGAAAGATAGGGGGATGAAATCTAGCGGGTTTATCAAATGTATATTGGGTAATGGGGTGGATACTCAGTTCTGGTTGGACCCGTGGTTAATGGACGTTCCGCTAAAAAATTACTGGCCAAGACTGTTTGGGCTGGAAAGTGAGAAAAAATGTAAAATTGCTTACCGTTTCTTTATTTCTACTGCGTTTTCGAGTTGGGAGTGGAAATGGATAAGGCAGCCAATATCGAGTAATTGGTTGAATGGAACGAGTGCCAAAGCTGTTTGGCTACGGTTTCGCTATCGGCAGTTAAGGATAGGTGGAAATGGATCGGGTGCTTTTAGCACTCTCAAAAGTTTGATGAATAAGGATTATGATCCTAGTAGGAACTTTCGTATGAGGTAGTGTAACTGGATCCCAAAAAAGTGCAACATATTTTGCTGGAGAGCTGAGCTAAACCGGATACCTACGAAATCTGCGTTACTGGCTAGGAACGTGGTTTTGGATTCTGATTCGTGCCCTCTATGCAGCGATGGTATCGAGACGGCAAACCATCTGTTTACGGCATGTGAGGTATCGTATAGAGTTTGGCTATTTGTTAGTAGGTGGTTTAATTTGTTGGCTTTCCTTTTCTTTTCGGTAAGAGATATTTTGATGATGTATGAGTCGGCAAACATGGACAAACGAAAAACTGATATTCTGCATGGTATATTGATGATGCGTGCTGGTGCGTTTGGAGAGTTAGGAATGATGAGGTTTTCAACAACAGGGAGGCAGCGGTAAATCGTATTACTTGTGACATTATGTCTTTCGGTTTTATTTGGTTAAAACATAGGTCAAAACATAAGGCTTTAATATGGAACGAATGATGTAAATATCCCTTGTACATAATGGACTTATAGTTTGGTTTTGTTTTGGTTGTGCAGTTTTTACCCTGCTGTTTTGGGGGGCTGCTTTTTTGAATGAAAGTTAATCTAAAAAGAAAACTGTTTGTAAAAGGTCAAAGCTAACATTTTACATAGTCATTACTACATACTAGACTAATCTACTAACATACTAAGTAGCCAAATAAGGACAACTCGGGCGTGTCATACCCAACATGGCATATGTTGGAGGCGAGACGGGGTTAACTTACTTTTAGGACTACCAAACTACTTAGTAAACATGAATAAAATCATCAAGTGAGGTGGTGAAATGAGGTTAGGATCGCCCAAGCTTCCAAGATTCACACCTTTATCAAAACACAAGTCTTACCATATGAATTATGGTAGACTTGGATGATTCCATCACTTGTGGGTTGTCTAAACCCGAACAAAACAAAAATTTTAGAGGGTGACTGCACCTCTAAACTCATAAGATCAATCTCAAACAATTCCCATAACCATAGATGGGTTTAGGAACATGTTAGGCATAAGATTCATGCAGAAAAGTAAAGTTTCACAAAAGTTTATGACATATTCTTCCAAAACAGAAAGTTTAGACCTCAAAATGGTGATGTTCCACCTTAGTTTACCATGGTAAACTTGTCGAAACACTCCAAGAGGTGTTCCAAGCTTTGTAGAGGAAGAAGAGATGAAGAAAAATGAGATAATGCTCACTTTTGGACTTAGAACAATTCTGCATTTACTTGTGTTGCAACTGATTTAGGAGTGTTTTGGGGAGTGTAAGGAGTTTGGAAAGTGAAAATAGTGAGATGGAGGCTTGTTTATATAGTGATGAGGTAGGGTTTTGTGTTGGGAAAGGTTATATGTTGATTGGGGAAGAAGAGAGGTGGAAGGAATTGGCCAACCAGCTCAAGGGAAACAACCCGTCTAAGGATTCAGGGTCGTGGCGTCACGCGACTAGAAAAGAGGAGGGGGTTGCGTAGCGCGACGCTCGCTTTGGCCAGCAACTTTGATTTTTCACACTTTGGCGCATGAACTTCGTTATGTTATCATTTTATGCCTAAACTTTAGTATTTCGCATGTTTTTAAGTATAAAACGTGTATGCAAGTATAATTCGAGTGTCACGAACGTATGTACAAGTATTTGCACGTTTAATGAGTATCGGTTTGTAAGTAAACGCGTATTTAACGATTGATTGTATGTAAAACAAGTATGTATAAAGTATGAATTACATTACGATCAAAGTCTCGGATTACAAAGTTGGAAAAGAAATACGAACAAGATACGAACACACGTTTCCATAAATAGAAATACGATTACACTATCTATGTAAGGAAATTACAAAATGCAAAGCGTTGCACCGAACAACATCGGTACCAGGATTCACTTTTAAGGTTTTCGGTTTTGATATATTTTTGTTTATACAATTTTGTTTTGCGATGATAAGCGAATATTGATAGATATCGTTCAAACAACATCGGTGTCAGTACCAGTGTTCATTTTTATAGTTTTCAACCAATGTAAAACATGTGTTAATTTCTATACTGAGTGCATGTAGTATACTGGTACTGTAACAATCCAAACTGACACACACTGATTGTCTACAATAACGCCACACGCGATAAAGCCCTAGTTAATTTATCGACTTACGAATATTAACTATCATAAGTATTTAATTTTTAGTTTATAATTTCACATCTAATTCTCTTTATAATATACACATTTAACTCATTTAGTCTCATTTAATTAGTTTTTTTAACTTACTTACGCTCGTTAAAAAAAGTTAAATAGGCATGTGTGTTTAGTTTTCTTTCTCGACATTCCATTATAACTCACTCATTTAATTAGATTTTTCTCTAACTTAATTACGTTGGTTAACTATTGAAAAAAGTTAGATAGGAATGTGTGTTTAGTTTTTGTTTCTCGACATTCCAATATAAATTTTGTTGTAAATAAAGTTGTGTTCAAATTAGAGTATCTTTTATATAATAAGCTATCACGATTGTGATATCGTACTAGTATCATGATGAGCAGAGCCATACCGCCATCGGTACTAGTATATGTATTATCAAATCGATATTAATATTCGTTTTTATCGTTTTTGATTGACATAAGACATGCGTTAGTATCATTTTGGGCATAACAGGACTTTATTTTTTTGGTCTTCTCTTACAATTGTTGTACCGAGTGCCGATACAGTCACGAACCAAACCGATAGCGACCCAATTCTTACCTCGTATGTCAATGTGAGGAGTGAGTTTTTTTTTCAATCTCATTATTGTACTAAAAGTAATATACATATTTAACCCAATTATTTTTCATCTAATTTGATTTTTCTGAAATAAAATGCGTTTATTAGCTTTCTTTAAAAATATTGAGTAAGTAGCTGTATTCTGAAATAAATTCATTGAAAAAAGAGTTGTATTCAAATTTGATACAGTAGACTAAACATAATAGCGTTACGTATTGATGTCGTAACGAACTACACGCCGATCGAAATCGTAATTGGGGCCGGAGGATCCCACTAGTTGTTTTAACTTATCATGTATCTTCATCACTGATAAACAAATATCGATTTTGTCATGATTCTTTATTGGTAGGATAATTTAAAAGAACAAATACTATATCAAAAACATTTCTAACTAATGAGGGTCGTTCAACAAAATTAGAATAAAATAACGGATAACGTGTGCCAGTGTTACACGTTTACTTGGATTAAATTTCGAACATGGTTTTGTTTCTATTTGATCTAATCATTAATATTAATATTTAAAAATATAATCTTTTGTAGGAAAGTAATTCGTGTCAATCTTTAACTATTTATATTTTTCTTTCTAACTTAGAAGGTGTAAAATACAATATTTCTTAACGTATAATACTTACGAGATGAAAATATAATATGCGAATTTAGGTTGTAACATGCGGACTTGGTTCATGCGTGAGAGTTATAACATGTGGTTATGTTGTTTATAACATGCGGTTTTAGGAAAACATAACATGTGATTTTATTGTTGTTTCTACATGAGGGATTTATGGGTTTCAACTCGCGGGTTTTATGGGTTTCAACACACGGGATTTTGTTTTTGAGGTTTATAACATGCGGAATTCTCATCACGTACGCATCGTACGTTAAGGCCAATTGTACGTTAACTAACCCCCTAACTTATATATACTTTTTTTTATTTTTTATAGTTACAAATTTATACATGAATTTTAGAGGGAATGTCAGGGGCGGATCTACCCTATTACAAGGGGTAGCCTCCGCTACCGCTTGACGCTCCGGTGGTAGTGTAAATTTTGGCAAAATTTGACTTTTTGACGTTTTTTTTTTTATTTCGTTACCGCTTTTCTATAAAATGTTACTGCTACGACAAAGATTTTCTAGATTCGTCACCGGGGAATGTCACAGTTCAAACCTAAGCGACATGGAATAATTTATGATTACTAGTGTAAATGAGTAACATTATTTTAAAAAATAAGTTATTAACATAACTTGTTAAATTGTGATTAAAAGAACTTTTAAACGATTAGTTATTTTTTATACAGTGAAGTAGGTAGCCAAATATTCAACAACAAAAACCTTTAAATATATTTTAATTGTCGATCATTCATATCATATGGGATGTGTTTGTTTGTCAACCGTCAATAAAATAATTGCCCCCACGTTAAATGAGTGTGCAAACTTAAATACAAGGTATGGCATAAAATTTAAATATAATATTTTAGACACTTGTCAAGGTTTAATGTAAAATAAAAAGATGTATCTTACGTTTTATCTTTGTAACCAGTTGCAAGAGTTTATAACCAAGGTCATTTGCTGAAAAGTAAACCATGTAAGATGAACCAAGGTCCTTGTTCAAATCGGCAAAACTAACAACATCGTGAGCTCGTTACAAGAGGTGGGGGGTCTTCTCATACCCACCTCCAACGTGAGAATAAGTATCGTTCTTTGTAGAGAGAGAAAGTATAAGTTTAGAGTGAGAGTAGAGTGATGGAATGGTTTCACCGTTGGAGAAGTGTGGTATTTATAGCAGAAGGATTGGATAATGATTAGCCGAGACGTTGTTGTCAAGGAATATCCTTTGGTCCACTCTGCTACGACAGTTAGTGTCCGCAGAGGTGGAAGTACGTCCGTGGGCCACATGTCGCTTTCTGAACGTACTTACTGTCTAGTCTGTTGTTAGTCGTTAACGAAGGTTTAAGGATGTGTGGGTTGGCGTCTTGGGATTGGTACAATGTCTGACGGACGATGATTGGCTGCAAGTTCTTTTTACCTTGTACTATTTGTTTCCTACGTGCTATGAAAGTACCATGCGGAGGAAGTTGCCCACGGGTGACTCATTGTGAAGAGTTGGCTGTTTATTGGTTTATGTGGGTTTATATGGGTTTAGTCTTGAGCCTACGAAGGTTTAGCCCGGACGCACAGAAGGTCGAGGACTATATCTCTTCACTAATCAATTTTATTCAAAATAATTAATTAACACCTATAGTTCTTTTCCATGCAAATATGCAATTACACATGTTAAATAACTAATATCTTAATTTTGAGCAAGTGTTTTGTTATCAAGGCATAACCAATTGTGAACTACCTGTCAATGTGAGGTAGTCTCTTTGATAAAGTCACGTCTCTTAAAGAAAAGTTTCATGTTTAAATCTAAGTAAGAAAATAATTTAAAATTTTAAATATGAATTAAAATAAGAGTAACATTGAATGGTCTATTTGAATTAACATCCTTTGTTCACTATTAACAATATCTTATATTATTATCAAATTAGTAGATAGTGTATTTATTCACTAGGAGAGAATCAAATAGTAACTTAGAAGTATGGTTTTGATTGAAAGGGCAGAAAGAAATAGAATTGTAACATGTGGCAAAATTGTAAAATAAATGAGAAAGATATTTTAGTCAGTCTTATATCATTTTCTCTTTTTTTCTTTCCCAACATCTTAAAAACTCATCATCTTCAACCTTTTCTTCATTTTCTATCTCTATAATCACTACATTATAGTACGATTTTCTTCATCAATCAATGATCTAAACACTCAATCAATGTGCTGTTCAACTTTTTGAAGAAACCCAATTCAATTTCATACAATTTCTTGTATTTTTTTCTCGTGATTTTGAAGCGAATCACTCGATCCGTTCAATTCGGTCGTTGATAAGTGTTTCTAACATTCAAATTTCGTCAACCATTGAAGAAATTTTAAGAAATCGGCCTCGATCTCAGTAAGATATTTTTGAATTGTGTTTTACGATTTGGTTTTCGTATTGCGTTTACGAATTGGGTTTTCGTATTGCGTTTACGATTTGGGTTTTCGCATTAAGTCATTGCGTTTTACAAAGAATGAGAAAACACATTTTTGTGTTTTAGTCTATTGCGTTTAAGAAACAACACATTTTTTGTGTTTTTAGTAGATTGTGTTTTAGAAAAAAAACACATTTTTTGTGTTTTTTGTTCATTGCGTTTTAGAAAAACATTTTTTGTGAGTTTAATCAATTGCGTTTTACAAAGAGTGAGAAAACACATTTTTATGTTTTTAGTCTATTGCATTTTAGAAAGTAGAAAAAACACATTTTTTTGTGTTTTTACTTCATTGCGTTTTAGAAAAACATGTTTTTTGTGTTTTTAGTCCATTTTGTTTTAGAAAAACACATTTGTTTTTTGTTTTTATTCCATTACGTGTTAGAAAAAACTCATTTTTTGTGTTTCTATTCAATTGCATTTTAGAAAGAAAAAAAAACACATTTTTTTGTGTTTTTTGTCTATTGCGTTTTAGAATAAAAAAAACATACACGTTTTTTTGTGTTTTTTGTCCATTGCATTTTACGCATCTGGGTTTTCAAATTTGTTTTCCAAAAGTATAACAATAGTATACTCGTTTTAAAGATAAAAAATGCTTGTTTTTTGTGGTGCAATTGTTTATAAAAAATAATGTGGTATGAAAGAGCTATTAACGTTTTAAAAACGAAAGAAATTGAAGAAAAGATAAACTATTACCTTAGATAGACTAGAATACTCTTAAATAACCACACATAAATAATCTTAGCCATGTATTTTAAATCTAATTAGAAATTCATAGTATATACTAACAATAGCAATCAACCAATTTATCCATATCGCCAACGCATACACATACAAATAATGATAAGTTTCAAAGCATGATTGAACCATTAAAAAACTATAAACTTTAATACCAAAAGAAATCCACAATTGTAATGAGTTTGTATAATCAAAGCTAAGTACTATTCCACTATTGAACCTATGCTTTTGTTTCTTCATAATAAAATTGGCAAGCTAAACATTTGAATCTATTATAATTTATTTAAATTTATAATTATAATATTGTCTTATTCCGTTTTCTTAGTTTCTTTTTTATTTTGTATTTGTTCTGTTTGACAATTTACAATTTTTCTTGCGTATTTTTTCTAAACCCTTAAATTTATATATATGTATAAATAAAATTATTAGCTAAAAAGAAATTCATATATGATCAAAGTACTTAGTCATCAATTTTTTTTTGTTACCAAATCAACACTAGTTAGTTTAGTTATTCAAATTCAAACATAATACATAATATCTTACTTTGCAAAATAAAAATGTATATATATTTAATTTACTATGATTAAATTACTAAATACTATATTATTCATTGTCAGGCTTTATATAACAACTGGTTTGACTAAAATATGGTATATTGGACTTCACAAGAAAGGCCTAACAACAGACAGCGGTAATGTGGTCAGCCCACAACTGCTATCCCACTCGTGCGTCCAGAGCAAAACAAATGGTTTTCTAATTTCGATGTGGGTGGTCTTTAAACCATTGTCGCCTAGACTTAGTGATGGTAAATGAACCCTAACACGACGCGTAAACCTGAAACCATTACATCTGGTACGGGTATTCAAATAAGATATCATGGTGTAAGACAGGTGTCATATTAGGTGACAGGGTCGTACCTGAGATCGATAAAAGAATTTTGAACCCCGCGCGAGACAAAAAAATTTGAGCACCTCCCTATAAAATAAGCTTATCAGTTATATATCAAAAAACCACAATATGACGATAGTTGATTAATTTCTAGACAAAACAAAAATCAAAGTTTAAAACATCTAAGTTTCATCTTCTAAAAGTTTAAACACCGACGACATGTATTAAAAGAAATTTGTCGTTAACAAATAAAAGTTTTAATCAAAATCAGTACACAACCGTGCTTAAAGTTTAAACATCTATTTCTAAATAAAAAACAAACACACTTTTTTTTGTCATACTCTGAATCTAAAACAAAGAGTCAAAGACGCTTACAAAACTTCTAAACAATCAACACAATAACACATCTAATTCACTTCTGAACTACATTTTTTCTAATGTTTAACCTTTTATACCAAACTACAAAATTAGAGCTCAAACCCGCGAATTTCGTGTTAGGTACATGTCTTATCAAAAGGTTAAACTCCTAGTTTAATTGAAATACATAATTTATTACCAAACCAGAAAACTTGTCAAGTTACATCAAAACATAAGGTAGACGGGCAACAATCTGCGCCGCCAACCCTTTCTGAATTGCAAATCCTAACCTTCCAAAAACAAACCCATGCCCCCTTGGGTTGAACAATTGTTGTGGACGACCCGTTGAACCCTCGTCAAGAAGTGGATAGCTTCTTGCGCTAGGGAGCCAAAAGTATCAAGGCAAAAGGGATAAAGACATGCTGGTTCTCTGCGCAAGCTTTAGCGTGCTTATCCACTTTCTTTGATTCTGTTTTTCTTGCTGCTTGTCCAGTTACAAACCCGTTCTCCCTTAAACCAACCAAAGGGGAAACCCCCGTGAGGTCTACACAAGCATGTTTCCCCCCAGCCCAGCCAAAAGACGAGCAGATCCGCTAGTCGCAGAGTAGATCTCCCTTCCATAGGGTCCGTGAGGAAATTCACAAGGGCCTCTTTCTTAGCAAAAATCTCAGCTCTTCTTAAGATGTCCCACAAAACATCCCGCACCCAGTCGTGCCGATATTTAAAACCAGTAAGCTCTTTACAATAAATCATCCAACTCTGAATCTAGAACAACATGCTCACAAAACTCACAAGTCACAATAAACGATTTCATTACAGATATACGATTCTCATCATCACACTCTGAATCTAAAACAACAAACTCACAAAAGATCTAAACAAACAATCAACGATTCAGTTTTTAGGAATAGGGCCTAATAATCAATATTTTGGGTTTAGCATGTGGGCCGTGGAATGTTTGGGCCTCCGTAGTCAGTTTTAGGGCCTAATAATCAGTATTTTGGGCCTTTTATTTATATACATACAGATACAGTTCCCAACCAGATGTCTAGTTCCTTCTTTTGATTGGTTAAAAGATAGAAGAAACCAATTTTTTAACGCCTAACGAATTTTGTAAATGGTTTACCAGTGAAATCTATCACATCAGGATACATTCGCTTTCGAATCAGGGAAAGCCCTCACATAGGACCGAAGCCCGTGAACACTTGCTTTCGAATCACAACAGTGCCGGGAGGTAAAACCCGCTCAGTTTAAGGATCGAACTAGTGATCGCCACCTATTCCTCTAGTTTCGTATCATCATCAGGTGCTGTCGAAACTAAAAGGTTATGTTTCCCCTTGCATTAACAATACAATCTGGAAATCAATTTATATACTACCATTTTATTTTTAGTTGATTGATTAGTTTGATATTTCAGATACATTCACGTTTGTTTTTGTTCTTTTTTTATTCAGTTTATTGTCACAAAGTTGTGAAACTTTAGCGCAGCAATATTTAAAAAAATGTTGTATGTGTTCTAACTATTTTATTTGTAATATTTTCTAAATTTTAAAAATATGTGTTATCTATGTTAATTTATTGTATGAGCTGAACCTTATATTATGTAACTAATTTTTTTATTATATAATTTAATCTGTTTTCTATTTTGGACCTGTTTGCAAGGCAGTTCTATCAAATCTAAAATGGGATTTTTTGGGTAGTTTTATCTTCTCTGGTTGCTGGGAGATTTGGCTTGCTAGAAATGCATCTGTTCATGATTCAGTTGCTATATTTCATGTGTTATATTTTTTCTCAAATTTTACTAAATAACAATTACTATTTATAATAGAATATTTTTTACATATTATGTAACATTCGTCGAAAAACGGGTTTCAAAACCCGCTTCGTTTATCCATCAAATATTCAGTTATAAGTTTCGTTGCGTATTTATGGTTCATATTAATTTTAAACCATACATAATTAATAAATATATTAGAATTTAAAAACCATAATTTATAATTAATAATGAATAAAAAATAAAATGGAGACGCCGGGTTTCGAACCCGGGTCACCCACAAACACAAACACACAACACACACTCCGCCACACACTTCCTTTGTGACTAATACTAAAACAAATAACATTTAAAGTAAAACCCGAAAGTCAAATCCGGTAAACAACGCGCCAAGACTCGCAATCACCGGAGAAAACACAAACTCCGCGAATTTGGCTGTTTCTCCTTTGACCGAAACGGATGAATAGATTTTGACGTCGGTTATAACCGTTGCCGGCAATCAATTTCGGTCATAACCGCCGGAAATCCTAAATCGCGAATCAAGACTCAATTCAAACCCAATTCAGCCTGTTTCCACTATAAATACCCACTTGAACACTCTGAAAATCCTTTCGCTCAGAACCACGTTCGTTCCGAAGCTTTATTCATTCCAAAACACGTCGCCGGAGATTTTTGCATTCGCCGGACTTTCACCGGAAAACCGAGGCTTTACTTCTAATCGGTATAATTCTCGACTCTTTTGTTTGTAATCCATTATTCGGCATGTATTAACCTTAATCATTCAACCAGAGTCTGTCTCAGACAACGTTGCCGGAAATCCCCGCACTCACCGGAAAATCACTGAAAAATCGGAGCCTCACTGTCGATCGGTATAATCATCTAAACCCTCTTGATATCTCTTGCTTAGTAACTTAATTGCACAACACAATGATCAAAACTGTTAAACAATTCACTCAGCCGGAAGTTACAAATCAGAGCCGACGACTCTTGCCGGAAATCTGAAGAAAACGCTCTGTTTTGGTACATCTTATTCCGTAATCTTCTTTTCTATTTCATTTCAACCAATTATAAGTTTTGTTGATCGATTTAAACAGAACAGTCGGATTTCACTGTTCAGTGTTCTTGTAAACGAAGAAGATGAAGACGAGTATATGTATAAATATAATTAAAACTGGATATTCGAACGGGTTAGACACACAGTCCAGCGGTGGACTGTGTGCAAATACAATATGCACGTCCCGAGTTCGAATCGCACACGTTACCGATTTTCAGAAATAAAATCAACATTTTTAGAACTTAATCAGATCAAGTCACAGAATGTTTATAAGAGGAATATAATTCCGTAGTTAAGCAGATTAGACACACAGCCCAACTGGTTGGGCTGTGCGCACTCGAACCAAAGAACCCGAGTTCGACTCCGGGTCTCTGAAGCCGGTTCGGCCATATTAAACCATTTTTGATATAAACTAAATAGGTTAAAATTAATTAGTATATATATATAATTAAAACAGAGAATATTTCGGGTTAGACACGTAGCTCAGTTGGTAGAGCTGCGTGCACGTATACGAGAGGTCCCGAGTTCGAACCTCACTCAGCGCATAGAAAACACAGTCTGACCGGTCAAGACCCGGTCAACGGTAAAAAAAAGTCAACTTTTTTATTTCTTTTTAATTATTTATTTAATTGAAAAATCATTTAAAAATACTTAAAAATAAGATTTTTAAAGTTAGAAAATTTCCTTAAACTTACAAAAATAAATCTAAAAAATTCCATTAAGAGCACTAATTAAAAATATTAATCTCAAATAAAATTTATTTATTTATCGAATCATTTTGTTATTATCTAGGCTAGTTTTTCCCTCGCCGATTGAATCCTAAATTCGTGCGCATCCAACGTCATCAAAGAACGCACCCAATGTGAGTGAATCTCTACCAATTCCCCGTTTTAATCATGTTTTGGGGTGTATCATGTGTCGTTTAATTCTTTATTTTATTTAAACACTTGTGCATACATCATATCCGTGATCAAATGTGTATCAATTGTTGTGTGAATTATATGTAGATTGGATTTATCATTTTCAGTGCACGCATTTCATTAGGCCCATCAGTTCCCCGTGGGAGACGGGTTGAGCATCAGGTGCCTCATTAGATCGGCTCCGTTTGATTGAGCCTTGATCTCACATACATCATCATTCATATCATATACTCATCCAAAGTGGTTTGTGTTTGTTTATCTATATATGTTTGCTCACATGTGATTATTGCACAAATTTTCTTTATTAAATAAAACAAGAAATTAGTAACAATGTTTTATCAAGGTTCACTCGCCAACTTTTGTTGACCCAAAATATCCCCCGTTTTACACATGATACAGGTGATCCAGCTGAGACAAGAAACACATAGGAAGGCCTAGAAGAATAAACAAGTTTAAGTTTTGGAATAATTATATAGTTTCATTTCTCTTGTAATTGTATGAATTTTGTTTTGGATATTTAAGTTGTAATTTGAATTTAATAAATATGAAACATTATAGTAAACATCATGAGCTTTGTGATAACCCAATTATGCCCCGACTTTTATTCCGCTGCGGGTCGGGGTGTGACATATTATCTGACCAACTTTTTTTTATTAATTAACTTAACTTTTTCTCCATATGTTAGTTTTATTTAACACTTATTAAGACCATATCAAGATTTTATTTGTTGGGTTTTATTTTGATCTAAATAGCAAAACCCGTGGCGAAACGTTGGTTGCATCTGCTAGTTATTATGCATAATATGGCAGGTATTTATGTTAATCATACGTTAATATTCACAAACCATGTATTTTAAATACAATTTAGATACTGTATAAAACCACATGGACATGTTTTGCTACATATTATATACCATAGGGATGCAAAATGAAAGTATTTTATTTGAATTTGGTGGGTAAAAAACTGATGCGCACTGAGCACAGGGACTAAAAGAATAATAAGTTTTAAACCATAGGAACGCTAGTTGATATGGAAAAGGGGTAAAATGGACATTTCAGTTAACTTAACTAACTGAGTTGTCTTTAGGTATTTAAATTGTAGTGATTTTCATAAGCGAGGAACTCAACCATCCAACATCTCGCTACAATTTAGTTGACTTCGCCTTTAGTTGACTTCACCTGAAATCCTCCGGAACACAAATTGCATGTTACTCTTAAAGGGTACTTTCATCCTCTCTTAAAAAAACAACCATTAGTAAACATGATTTGGGCTATCTTATTATGGTTTATAGTATATGAAAACCTTCATTTTTGCTAGTTTTGATCTTTTATATAAATGATTAGGTTTTGAGAGCAAACGATCATTGATAAAAAGAGAATCATGCGTGCGTGTAATTGAGTTAGGCTGGGTGGTCTGGAATAAAGCCAATAGGGACTTTAAGACGCCACGTATGTGCCATGTTAACGTCACATAGATAGAGTGCTTTGAAGCCCCCCACCCTTAACTAGCATAGTGTGGAATTAATCCCCTTTAACTTAATAAAATAAAGGAAAAAGAGAAAAAAAACAAAAAAAACTGATTGGTTTATGTACATGGCCTCCACTGACGTCTCTCTAGCGCCCGTTAAGGGCTTGACGATGGCATTGATGACACCCTTTTCGGCGGAGCTGGCACTGTGTGGAGGGCGCTACCCGGCGGAGATGATTGGGAGAGGAAGGGTACCCCACACCGGATAGCCATAGTGTATTGCGCATGTAAGCTAAAATTGATTAAAGGTAGGAGGAAGTAATATTATTCATTTAACTTAGAAGATGTTCTATTTAATCATATGATCTTGTTACTCTCGTTAATTTAAATATCAAGTTATAATACTTAATTAATAAGCCAGCATATATATTATACAATTAAGAGTTAATAGTTGTAATATAATCTGTTATGAGTATCACTATGAAGACTTTAGTTACCACTTCTATTCAATGTCGAATTGAAACAATACACATGAATCATGTGTTATTTAATCTAAGTTGGGAAAATAACGGAAAAAAACAAATAAAATGATAGTATCTTGTCATCAACGAAATAAAAGTAGAAAAATTATAATAATCAACATGTGGAAATTTCCCACCAGAAAATTGTATTATTATATCCCACACAGCAAATACATCCATTTACGGTTCACGGCGAAATTTTATTTTATTATTATTATTTTTTGGTTTATCAATAGGAAAAACTAGTTTTTTTACCCGCCACGCGTTGTGGCGGCACAGTTGGCGAAATGATAACGTATAGACAAGAATCGATCAAACTTTTTTCCGAACTAAACGTATGATAACTCAAATTTATATTGTCAAATCAAAATGTTTCAAATTTGACCTATTGTGTTTTCAAATAAAATTTACATGAAAATGTAGTCCAACTCATGCGAACATAGAAAACATTTTATAATTGACTTGACAAAAAATACGTTAAAGCGTAGACGAACTCGAATTTAAACCGAAACGTCCATAAAAATAAAATGTAGAAATTAGTTTTAGGGTAAGTCTGAAGCTTAAGAAACTTGATGGGGGTCAAAGTGATATTTACAAAGTTAGAGGATTACCTTTCATATTATAGCAAAGTTTGGGGTAGAACCATTTACATATCAAAAGTTTGAGGGTAAATAAGAAGCTAGAAAGTATAAGGGTCTTTTATGAAAAGTTAGAAAGTAAGAGGCTCGTTTTTGTCAAGCTAGAAAGTTGGTTTTTATCAAGTTAAAAATTTAAGGGGTGGCTTTTATCAACGTTGAAAAGCTGGGGTGAATTTTGTCAAAATGAGAAAAATAGTCACCGACCTTTTAATTTAAGGTTATATAAATAAGATTCACTCAAGTTGGTTAAAGTTCTATACTTTATCTCTGGATTAAAAGTACATCTCCGATTGTCAATCTTTGTGTAAAGATTGGGTTGTTTTTAATTTGTAAGTCTTATCAATAACTAGAGTAGTAAATTGTAATTTTACCCCTGTGGCTAGGGGCAATTGACACCCTTATCCCATATTTCCAAAAAAAAAAAAAAAATTGTTGCCGTATCCCCGACGTATATAGATGGCATCAATGTACCCTCTAAAGGGTAAAATTGTAACCTTACCAAAAGAGTATTTTCGTAATCTTACTCATATTTATATAGTAAATTCCATACGTCAACACGTTTACACCCTGTTTTATTAAAGCGTATTCTTCAACGATGTTCCAACCACCCTGTTTACACCGTAGGTAAAGCACATGGGATAAAATTAAAGTTTACTATATAAATATGGGTAAGATTACGAAAATGCCATTTTCTAAATATGGGGGTACATTGATGCAATCTAAAACGTGGGGGGTAAGACAACATTTTTTTGAAAATAGAAGGTAAAGTGTCAGTTGTCGCTAACCACAGAGAGTAAAATTATAGTTTACTCTAATAATTTTTTTTCTAGTTTTTTACTAGCTTTTGCTTAATGAAAGTTAATGTTCCAAAAAAAAGTTATTTTTCTCGATTACTATTTGCATGTACTTTCGTTTGCATTCTATCTCTAGTTATGGTTGGTAGCTATAATACTATTATAGCTTTAGGTAGAATTTCATTTCTTTTTTTCTCATAATGAAAAAAGGGAAGAAATCGAAAACTTGAATCTAAATCGATGAACACGCCTAGAAAAAAGTAGAAATAAAAATAGCATAAAACTTTAAAGACGCCTAGAGAAAAAATAGAAATAAAAATAGCATAAAACTTTTAAAAACTTAAGTAACTAATTCGATAAGTTTTTCTTATAACATTGTTTCTTGTTTCTTGTTTCTTGTTTTTTGTTTTTTGTTTTTTTTTTTTTTTTTTTTTTTTGTGTTACCAATCGAATAAAACCCTAAATTGAACTATTTTCAAGTTCACGCATGCAACTTTATTCCTAAAATCTGATCGTCAGAGATACAAAAGATAAAAATAAAAAAAAAATACACAAAGTCAGCAAACGCCGTTCAATATTTTATTTATACTTTTTAAAAGGACAATCGAATTATTATAATAAAAGTTAAAACGAGGCATGTAAAATTTACATTTTTATTTGTCATTATTCCTTCAACAATTAAATCCACTAAGAGAAAACAAAATGAAAGAGGCTTATTTTCTTCTTTTATAAAAAAAAGTGATGTATTGCTTTAAAAATTAAAAGGCCATTTTTAATGTATCAAAAGTTAGTTTTTTTTTAGTTACTTTATATTTTCCAAAATACAAAGCTTTGTGTTCTTAACGAATACAAACGATGCGTATCTTCATTCTGCCGACTTAAAATCGTTTTTTTGGATATTTATTTTTATATATCAGATTGTTTTAAATATAATTCTAAATATTAAATTACAAGTTTTTAACAGGCAATTATACGCAACAAATAATAATAATTACAATTAATTTATAATAATTGAAGAGATGAGAAATAGAGGTAGACTCAAACTGACTTGCATAGAGCGTATTAGGCACGATTTGATAGAGTCAACCTCTCTGAGTACATGGTTCAAGATAAAAATTCGTGAAGACGTAAAATTAAGGTTACAAACTTTTTGAGTAATAACTATCTCACACTTTTAGGTGAACTTTGCATGTTTTATACTTCTTTTGTGTCTATATGTTGTTATATATGTTTCTACTTTTTACTCTTTCATTATTTTTATTTTATTTATTTATTTATTTTCGTTATTGGAGATTTTCTATTTCTTTTAATTCTCTTGTGGAGCCGATGGTCTCTCTAGAAATAGTCTCCCTATCTTCAAGGATAAAGGTAAGATTTGTTTAGATACCACTCTCCCTACCCCCTACCAATAACCTTGCAATAGATGAATTTACTAGGCTCGGTTGTTGTTGGTATGACAACTACCATCTTATTTTTTCTTTAACGAAAAAATACATTCAACTTAACAAGAATATGTACATATATGTTAATGTTAAATTTTTATTTTGTTCATGCTGCTGATTTGAGTACCTTGGATCAAATCGATTTGTGGGCACAGTTATATAGCAATTTGGTTTTTAGTACTCTAGTCATGTAACCTAATCTTAAACACTCTATACTGACATGAACGCAGTTGCAATCGATAAAAGTTGTGAGTTATAATATGCATAGCAGATAGCTTCCATGCCCACCTGTCAAGAGTATTCTCGCCGAACTCCGCTTTTTCCCCACCAACTAATTACGTTATGACCACTGAACAAACTTGGTTGACGAACATCTAGCTTAGCCGTGGGTAGCCGATCAGACCGATCAAATGAACCATGTCGAGTTTTGTGTTCTTAATGTTTCTTGCACCTAAAGTTTCCTCTTTTTTGTGCTTGTGTGTTATCCTAGATTCATGGTTCTAAAGCAAGGTCTCGGAGGCCGGGTCTTCCCTGAGTACTCGCTACAAGGTAGGTTGTCAAGGCCTGAGCACTCTTCGCCTAGACCGAGTGGTTGTAAATCAAACAATGATATCCAAATATATAAGAACCACATTGACCGACGTTGCGGTTGTAAATCGACCACATGAGGTATTGGTAGATCTTTCAATAAACAAAATGGTCACTCTAAAACAAAGTATAAACACTAAAGAAACATTATAGATGGGGTGTTTGAGATGTACTACGAATAAAACAAAAGGGTCACTCTAAAACAAATTATAAACACCACATCTATTTCGAACTTCACCTACATATTTTATAAAATAAATCAAGTTTTATAAAAATAAATCTAAATATTTAATCTCTCTTGAAGAAATCTCCAAAACCATAAAAATATCAATGTCAAAGACTCAAAGTTAATCAAGAAAATGTTGTTTGAATTCTATAGGCAAAGCGACAAAAGCTACAAAGTATATTTTGACATATTTTACAATGACTAAATAGTTGTAAGAAGAATAATGCTCCATAAAGAGCTTAGTCAATGCATGGTACGATCATAGATCACCATAATACATGTGCAAACTTTTGAAACATTTTTCTCACATCTATTTAACCACTTTTCTTCCGACACTTAAGCCAGGCTCTTCCTTAAAAGATTCATAGATCCATAGACACATCTTTTAGTAATACTTTTACTACAATTTAAGTTACTGGGGAGAAATGTAAGGAAGTAAAGTGTTAAGAATCAAGGATAACTAAAGAATTAGGAATGGAATGATTTTGGTATGTTTTTTTAAATGTAGCATTAAGCGTCTCGTATCACTAATGTTGTCTATTTTCCTACGAATACCTCACGGATATGTTTTTGATTGTTGGGTGGACTTTTCTCACTAGGTCACCCGTTCTAATACTAATCTCACTTGAGCACACTTAAGTGTGGAGTCTTTTATCATCCACAACCATTACGCCAAAAACAAGTTGATGATATTTGAGGCAAGGAACTCTTTGTGAATCCAACACCTCTCTTGCCCACCACCGATGTGGGATTCTACTAGGGTTTTATAATCACCCCTGTAGACTTATCTTCATCGATGAGGTTTGCCCCCAACATCCCAAGCAGGGACGTGGGATTTGGCTAAGTTGCCCTTGTGAACACTACCAAGGACTTATCATTGTTGATGAGGTTTGCCCTATTATCACGAACACAAAATGAGTAACACTGATACTATATTCAACATTGTCAGTTGTCACACTAGGAAAATTCCATATTGGTCATGGATGAGAGAGATGTTGGGTTCGTTACGAATGCCCCACCTTAAATATTATCAACGCATTTTGGGCGAAATGGTTATGGATCCCATCATACTCCCCAATTAAGCGTCCTCAAGTAGGAGTAGTACATGATGGGAGACTTTTGAGGAAGTCACTTTGGTCGTGAGCGAGGGTGTGTAAATTTTAGATATATTTTTGGTACTTTTCACTCGTTTATTTAAGCTTTAAATTTATAAAACACGATATAACACTATCATTCTCTATAACACGCTAGGGCAAGTGCACCCATCATTGGTGTAGTATAGTGATGCTAAGATACCGAGGCCGTCCAAGGACACAAGAGCTTCTAATACCGGAATATCGTCGACGTCTAATCTAATCAAATTTTTTAGAGAAAAGATTTTTATTAAACTAAATATATAAAGTAACAAAATAATATATGAAACAAATAGACAAGATAGAATCACTTGGGTTCCGACTCGTCATTTACGTATCCTTGGATGATTTCTGCATTTCGGGTTATTTAAGAGATTATCTTAGTTAAAATGGCATGTCCCTCTTTTCGAGGCAACGCTACCCTCAGCCATATTAGTCTGAGTCAGCAGGGATACAGTCCCGCAAGGACATAATATTGAAAGATAATTAAGTAAGTTATTAATGCAAAATGTGGCATATCCCTCTTTTGGAGGCAACGCTACCCTCAGCCATATTGGTCTGAGTCAGCGGGATACAGTCCCACAAGGTCGGTTTAAAGTTTCAATAGTAGTTTATTTATAAGGGATTCAAGTCGTTCTTACTTCCCCCGATTTGATGCCATCTGCCTCAAAGGAAGTCTTAATAAACTTGAATCAAGTCCTCGCATGATCTCTACACTGAACGAGGTAAGAACTTTACCTATACCACCCTTCTAACCCCATTCCAGACAGTTAACGCGCTTTATATAGACCGTAAAGACACGAATGAGTGAATCAATAAAACAAAAGAAATGGTAGAATAAAGTTCACTTTCAATATATAAAAACTAGTTATTAAAGTCATTAATACATACCCAATTAAAAAGTTAACCAAAACTTGGAAATCAAAAGTAATACATAAATAGCTTGTCTTCATCAAGTGTTGTAGGAGATTAGCCAAGCATGGCCTTTGTTTGAAAAAAACTCTTACGATCAATCTTGGATCCCAAGACTATTACACACACTTTAGGATGGATGATGGATGAATGTGGTGGATAATGGTAGTATTGTGGTGGTGGAATGGTGGCAGGTGTGAGAGAAGTGGTTTGCCAAGGGATGAGTTGGAATGAAATCAAGTACCCCTATTTATAGCTGAAACATAAGCTTTACACGGCCCTGTGCCTGGTGGGCACGACCCCGTGTCTTCTTTCTTCTCTGTCTTCATTTAATGCTTTTGTCAGATTAGATGCTTGCACGGCCCCGTGTGTCAACAGCACGGCTCTTTGGCATTATACTTGCTGTACTATCCAAGATTTTGCGTATCTGGGAGTTGACCATGACCCGTGTCAGAGGGACACAGCCCTTGTCACAACCCGACCCGCAGCGGAAAAGGTGACCGGGGCATGGTTGGGTTATCATCAAAGCTCATGACATTTATTATAACGTTTCATATTCATTAATACAATTTAATGGGAAATTACAATCAATATTACATCATGCCCTAAATATCAATATAGGCTTCATTGTTTTCTTCTAAGGCATTTCCTATGTTTTCCTTGCTTCATCCTGTTCACCTGTATCATGTGTAAAAAGGTTTTTTTGGATCAACAAAAAGTTGGAGAGTGAATCCTATGGAAAACATTTGAACAAGTTTATTTAATTGATTATAAAATAGAGTGCACAACCACACATGAGTAAAAATAGATGTAAACTTATTCATCAATCAATTTAATAATAAACTACACACATGAACAATAATGGATCGTTTAGAGGCACGCGTTGCTCAACTCGTCTCTCACGAGGAACTGATGGGCCTAATGAATGAATTGCGTAAACTTGACAATATGAAATACATATCTACAAACAATATAAACTCAATAATACACACATGAACAATAATAGGTTTGTTTTGAGGCACGCGTTGCTCAACTCGTCTCCCACGAGGAACTGATGGGCTTAATGAATGACTTTCACATAAGTTGACATAATGATATACTTAACCACAACAATATAAACAATCTAAGTTTAGATCACAATATGGTATGGCACAAATTTAAATAAACGAGTTAATTATTTGGGACACATGACACACCCCAAAACGTGTAATTAAAAAGGGGGAGTTGTAAGATTCACTCACATTGGGTGCGTTCGGTTGATGATGTTGAATACGCACGAAGTTGGATTTAACCACGAGTGAAACTAACCTAGATAATAACATAATGGTTTGGTAAATAATGTGATTTTATTAATCAATTTTAGTAGGATGATTGGATATATTTTTGTGAGTTTAAGGCTATTTACTAACCTTAAAAATGTTATTTTTAAGTATTTTTAATTGATTTTTAAATAAAATAAATAAATAAAAATAATAAAAAAAATTGATTTTTTTGCTACAGTTGACCGTTGACCGTTGACTTTGACTTTGACTTGACCGGTTCGCTTGTATAATTGTGTGCGCTGGGTGAGGCTCGAACCCGAGACCTCCCGTACGCGTGCACGCAGCTCTACCAACTGAGCTACGTGTCTAACCCGAAATATATCTGTTTTTAATTATATTTATATACTAATTAGATTAAACCGAAAATCATTTTATTTCTAAAAAGATTTTAATCCGTGAATCGGTGCGCTCCACAGGTCTCGAACCCGGGACCTGTGGTTTAGATTAACACACAGTCCACCGCTGGACTGTGTGTTTAACTTGTTATATAACCTGATTTTTATTATACTTATGAACAACCTTCATTATTTCATTTCTGCCTTATTTTAAAAAGTTAGATAATTGTCCGAATCGGTGCAGTAGCCCGGACTCGAACTCGTGACGTGTGTTTAAACATTCACACAGTCCACCGCTGGACTGTGTGTCTAACTTGGTTATTATTCCGGTTATTATTAAACTTAACATGTACTGCGGTGACTCCGGTTCGGTTAACAAAAAAACATTTTTATTAAAGCAAGCATGAATGGGACAAGATTCGAACTCGAGACGTTTACGTGTTTATTGTGCACACAGTCCACCACTGGACTGTGTGTCTAACCCGAGTTATTTCACGATTTAAATTAAACTTATATGTTACCGAAACTTCGTCTTCTTCGTCAGTCTTAACCAGAAACGATGACTGACTGGTTCGAAGTGTTAATCATGATCATTAGTGTCTGGTGGTTAATTACATGTGAGATTAAATAAAAAGAATGAAGGATTTAAGCGTAAGGTATACCGACTGGACTTCTCTGTTTCTCCGGCAGAACTCCGGTGACAGCAAAAGATTCCGGCGTCGTGTGTCTTGCGGCAGAGAGTCTTCAGCAAGCTTGAAAATGATGTGGGTGACTTCGGTATAAGCTCAGGGGGTTTAGTAAGGCTCAGAAGTGAAGGGTTCGGTTTTCCGGCGATGTGCAGAAATTTTCCGGCGAGTGGAATTACCCTCGGGTAAAGGTGCGGTTTTGAGCGAAAAAGCTTGCAGAGGTTTGAGGGGGTATTTATAAGGCAAGTCATCGATGAATTTGGTCCGATTTCCGACTTGATTCGTCGGTTAGAAATTATCCGGCGGTTATAGCTTGTGTCGCGGACTCAGGCGTCGGTTATAACCGATGTGTGTTTAAAGTTTACGTTAAGAATAAAAGAAACCGTCCAATCTCGCGAGATCGCCGGGATTTCCGACGACTGCATTTGGGCGCGCCGATTTTTGAATTCGAGGTTCATGTTATGAATTAATTGTTTCCATTTATGAACAAGAAACATAAGCGGCGCAGTGGTTGAGTGTGTGTGTGTTAAGTCTGTTGTTGACCGGCTGACTGACCCGGGTTCGAAACCCGGCAGTGCCAAATCATTTTTATTTTCTGATTTTTAACAGTTTTTCAAAAACAAATTATTTATTCCAATATAATAATTGATTATGTATCGTTTAAAATTATTTTGGGCATTAAATTCGCAACGAAATTTTTAACTGATTGTTCGGTTAATAAACGGAGCGGGTTTGGTAAATCCGTTTTTGACGGATGTTACAGCCCTAGAGTGGGCCCTTGTCAGAAGTTACGGCTTGTACCCAGGTGTATGGAAACCCTTAAAAAACAACTAGCATTCAAAGAAAGCGAAAAAAGGTTGTAGAAAGTGAATTGCAAGGATTCAAAAGAGAAATGTCACACCCCAACCGATGGTAAACACATCGAGGAGGGACGAACGGGATTGCTCAAATGTTATAACATATTATTTGTGACAATAAATTAAGATATCAAATTTCCTTTCATTTCATAACTTCCAAAGATACATTATCTCAAAAGAAATTACAACAACTTCGAAACAACATGACTAAACACGAAAAGAAATACATAAACAAAATTCGGGTGTGTTTCTAATTTCCACCCTAAGTTGATTGCTCGTGCATCATCATAAATTTCCTGCAACATGTATTTAAAGTATCCGTCAACATAAAAAGGTCGGTGTAACGCTTCGCATTTTTGTACTTTCCTTATTTAGAAAATGTAATTCGTATTTCTACTTTTAGAAACTTGTTATTGTTTTGTATTCGCATTGTATTCTCAACCATTGTAATACGAGACTTTGATCGTAATGAAATTTTATATTTGTAACATATTACATACTTGTGATACCCATTACAATCTAACATGGATACTTTTATACTCAACCGATACTCGTCATACTTGTACTCAAAACTTATACGCGCTTGATGACTATTAAATACTTGGTTACGTTTTAATACTAATAATAATAATAATATAATAGTAGTAATAATAATATAATAGTAATATAATAATAATAATATTAATAATAGAAATTAAATGTGGTTCATACCACAAAAATGAGACTCACGAAGAACTTAAGTTCTTTGCCCCTCTGCCTTCTTTTTCTTTTTCCTATACACGAAGAACCAAGGGGTTCTTCCCCATTTCTTTCTTACGAAGAACCTCTTCACCCTTCTCTCACGAAGGACCTCAAGAGGTACTTCGCCAGACACTCACTCCACGAAAAACCATATCTTTCGCCCCTATCAGTTCTTCGCCCCCTCACTCACTCATGAAGAACCATTCTTCGCCCCCCCTCCTTGTTACGTGCAAACACCACAGAAGCTTCTAACAGCTTCTGTTTACTCTTAATTCAACCTCTAACCATCACCTAACTTTTATTTAATGCTTAACCCAAATTCTAAACTTATAAATATCGGCTCCCTTCACTCTAAATATTTTCCCCACACTCTAAACTCTCTCTAATCCTCTCATTCTCTCAAGCAAACAAGTCCAGAACAGTGAACTTCAACATTGTTCACAGTGAGTTCTAAACTCACTCCTTCTTCCCCTTTCTTCTATTTTTCTTATCATTTCTCCATCCAAAGCACTTGGAGAACCTCTAGGAAAGTTTTCACAAGTTTGCTTGTGCAAACTAAGGTGAACCTCAACACTTTTGAGGATCAAAGTGTATAAAAACTCACTGTTTTGGAAGATGTTTTACAACTTTTTTCCAAACTATTATTTTTCTCATACAACCTTGTGCTACCTATGCCTCTAACCAAGTCTATGGTTAGAGACCTTAGCCAAGAGTGATTCATATAATTCGGAGATGTCATTCATCCTCCAAACTTTCTGTTTTGATAGGGGTTTTAACCCACAAGTGTTGTATCCTTTCAAGCTTGTTCTTGTAACAAGACTTGTGTTGGTTGTGTGTGATTAATTGGAAGCTTGGGCTATCCTACCTTTAATCCACCACCCCACTTGATGATTTCACCTTGCTACCTAAGTGGTTTACTAGACCTAAAGATAACTTAGCCCGTTTAACCGCCGACACTTAGTTGATTCTTTCTACGTCGGAGGTTGAAACCCATGTTGATGCTTACTTGGCCAAATAGTATAGTGAGAAATTATAAATTTCCTTATCTTATTCATGACCATCCTTGTTGTCCTTGTGACAACTTGTGCATTGGTGAACATACGACAGAGGTTAAATGAAAGTTATCCTCCTACCTCCATTCATGACTTCTATGAACTTCCATGATAAACATGATGGACTTGTACTTATACTAGATATAAAATATAAAATATAATATAATATAGAATATATATACTAACCGAACCCTTGATGATAATCAAATGATTATTCGTCATGGTACTAAGTTACATCATCTAGGTACTTAACTTCTCCTTATGATTCTAATGGGCATGACCCATGAAACCACGATCACCTTTATGGGATTTATAGTGTCAAAAACGAGTATTAAGTCTAGATGATTATTTTCTTGTATACATACTTTGGCATATTTAAATTCCTAATCCTCCGCTATCGTCTGAATACTCACACACCTATGTTTCCTCGTGTAGGAGAACTCAGTGTTCCATCTCCAAACCAACATGTAACACCCCGAAAACGAGATTGGTAATTAAACCAAGTTAATAATAATGAACGGGTAAAAATACCGTTAGTGGTAAAATTAACCCGGTGACTATTAGGATTTAAATAAATAATCCTATATTAATCAAAATGAAGAATACACGCTTTGAGAAAACAAAGTTTATAAGAAGCCCGGGTTAACGGGACTTAAAACAAAAACGGGTTATAACTTCCCTGAACCTACTAAGTAACTAGGAATATCAACCTAGTTAAATAAGTGTTGTTAAAATAATTAAGAAACTTAAATTAGTAACCCTTTTATAAAACTTGATTAAGTGGAGGGACTAAAGTTGACAAATAACTAAAATTGGTTTTAATTTAATGAAACAAAAACACCAAACACACACTAAAGTGTGTGTTCTGGTCGTGAGTTTCCACAGAGCAAAAAGGGCTCTCAAAGTTGAACCCTAACTCATGCAAATCAACTGAATCGAAAGGGCAAATCAAACCCAAATCGAAAACCCGAGCTCGAAATAGTGATCACCCAAGTGAACGGATCACAAGGTATGTCGAATTTCATCTTTTGGTTACATCTTGAATTCTTGATGAAAACTTGAAATCGAAAATTGAGCTTGAATGATTGATGTTTGGGTGAAATTTAGGATGAAATCATGTCTAGGAGTAAACCCTAGTTAAAAGTTTGAGAATATAGTGATGAAAACTATGAAATTTATAATTACCCATATATGTGCTAAGTGGGTTTTTAGAACAAAGTGATGAACACAAGAATTTGTATGCTAAATTGTGAAAAATTGATGCTATGAAAAGATTTGATATTGTTCATGAGTGCTAGGCATAAGGGTTTGATTTAATGATTGAAACTTGGTTAAAAAGATTAGCCATGAACTAGATAGAAAAAAAAAAGAAAGTATAGAAATCATGCCCGCAAGGTGTTTGTTAAAATACCTAAACGAATGTCGATATGTTGAAATCATGAAAGAAACACGTAATTGGCTAATTTGACTAATTACGTGTGATATGAAATAGTATAGGTTCTAAACATGATGTTGAGTTAAACTTAATTGTGCATATCATATGATCAAAATTAGTTGACTTTTGAAAGTCAAACTAACCAATGATGAAGTCGAATAGTAGCTTCGACATAAAATCCATAAGATGGAATAGTCACAAGTAAGGATGACTAATCTAATCATCTTACGAATTATGATGATAGTTTAACGCTTGACAAGCTAGGTGGAGGCTTGGGAAAGAAGCGAGTCAAACGGATCAAGTACGTGGAAAAAGTGCATAATCGGATACAAAGTAAGTAAAGCTTACACTTTTCTATTAGATCATTTACTCATTGAAGTTGTTATGATTATGATAAAACAGTAAATTAATTTTGGTGATTCGACGCGAAATAATACGGATTGGAATAAGTAAAAAAAAGGCAATTCGGTCTTGAATAGACCGAATAAACAATGAGTTTTTGAGAAAAGACATATTATGGGTAAACCATAATGAGTAAAAAGGGTAATATGGAAATTGGCCACGAGCTAACGGACCAATAATTGTTTTTGAAAAAGACGCTTTAAGGCGTAAAACATGATAAGTCAAAAGAATTAAGAAGTGATGTTTAGTAATATGATAACACGGTGTAAACCGGAACGGGTACATGAATGGGATGGTAAATAAATACCATCTTACGATGAATAAATGGTCAAATGGATTAAACGGGTTAAAAGTTGATGAAATCACCAGTTGACATTAGAGATTAATGTTGTTGTCGAGTTTTATGCTGACAGAAACGAATAGCGCGTGAGACACCGTTGTTATTAACTAACAACTTATATGATGGGGTATTAAAACAGGTCAATACTTTGACCCGAGCCAGGTACGCGTAAATAGGATTATAGTTAAACGTGTGATTTTGATCAAATAGATTTTAAAAGTCCTTCGTCGTAAAAGGAGGGACTAATGTTGACCAAAACGCCCTTGATCCTTAAACCGGGCAAACGACCCTTAAGGGTTGTTTAGGAACATTTATTATGACCATGTAAACTTTTGATAAGTATAAAGGTTTTAGGCATAAGCCTTTTGGGGTCAAATGCCTATAAATGGGTCTTTTCTGTAAAACGACTAACCGAAGAGTAGAATTCGGGATAATTGGTCAATTACACTAAATCCACCACGGAAATAGTTGTGGTGGAATGTAAGTAGATAATTTAAATGTGGGAAAGTGATGTGTGAAAAGAACGAGGAAAATTTAAACTTAAAGGTTTAAATCCTCTAAACGGGTCAAAACGAATTACGCGCATATCTTGGGTATTGGTCGCGTAATTCACAAAAGTTATGAATCCGACAAAAAGATTTTGAGTTAAACACATTGGTGTATGATTTATGACTAACTAGAAACAAGTTTGTGATTTTAAACATGAACGGGTCAAATGTGTTGAAATTAAATATAAAGCCGAGGGTTTAAGATCTAGAAAATTATTAATACGAAAGTTGGATTTTAACTCCATGTGATGGAGAATCAAATTACGATCACGTAGGAAGAAATGGACCGTAAAACGGATAAAAATTGAGCGAGTTATGAAGGTTTAGGCGAAAAAATGGGGTTTGCTGGGAATATGCAGCACCAGCTAAACATCTTTCTGTCGAAACAAGGCTGTCGCGGCCCGCCAGAGATCCTCGTGGCCCGTGAAAGAAAGAACGAAGCCGGTCGCGCCTCGCGAGGGGCTAAATAGCTGGCAAAAATTGTTTTCCTTGTTCGTTTTGGCATTCGGACTTGATTAGGCACGTTATAAACTAAGTATGACTAACTCATTTCATGTTTTATGAAATGTAGGTATAATGTATGGTACCGGAGAACGATCAAGCTCAAGGAAGAACCGAACACGATCAAGATACAAGCTTCCGCACTATGTTTCGTTGTCATTTTAAACGACGAACTTAGAAATATGATGTTGAAATGTTTTAATAAACCCGCATTTTTTAATGTATGTGTAATATACACATTTATACTCGAAACCAATATGAAAACTGTTAAGTAGAAGTAAGGGTCTTACACAACAACTCTTCACGGAATTACCAAGTGGAAGCTTGCAAAACCGTGAGTACACATGACCCATTTTCATTTTTACACAATTTGGGTTGTAAGATGTTAACTTACAAAATACACAAATACACACAACATACTTTATACACTCAATTCGTTATACATGCTTATTGTTATGCTTAGGTTCATGCTAGATACATACATGCTTTTGTCATTAACTTAGCTAGGCCAACTTAACATATATAGCACTATAGGAGTAGCACGCCACCCGTCGGGGTACTGTTAAGGTTTTCATTCATAAATATTCTCGTTACTTTTGTGGCGAGGGACACTTAATTCTTGTGGACACTTGGGGTTTAATATTTAGTATTGCATGCTAGTTTACCTTGTATACAATTGCCATGTGGATTTGAGTAAATTCTTTTTATACTTATGCTATGTACTTTAAAACTTGTGTGCTCGCCAATGCTTTTGCGTTGAACCATATTTTTAACATGTTACAGGTTGATGATGATGTTTATGATGAATCTAGTAGGGACGACATAGAAACGCATAAGAAATACTAGATTTGAATATTTTGTTTTGTTGAACTTATTGTACTTGTCTTTTAAATTATTGTAATTTCAATTTCCTTGTAATGTACTTGACAATTTATGATATGCAACGAAATCGGTTTTGAATTAATTATTGTCGCAAATAGTGTTATGTGTGATGAGCAATCTATTTCGTCTCACTCTGATGATTCCGCCATCGGTTGGAGTGTGACAGTCGGTGAGCATACAAGTTTTGTCTACATAGCATAAGTATAAAAATGTCTCAAATCCACATGTTAATTGTACACTAGGTTATATGAGCATACTAGCATGCATCAAATGTAAATCAAATCAAAGTGTCTACTAGCATAATCTTATCACCGAAGTGAATAAGACTGTATTGATTAAATACTTAACAATGACCACAAAACGGGCAGTGTGCTACTCCTATAGCGTTAAACATGTTAAGGAAGGCTTGCAAAGTTAATGATAGATAACATGCATAAGATTGTTCTAGTATGTATAAACAAATAGCATGTTTAAGGATTGAGTGTTGGCATAAGATTGATTGTGAATTCGATAATGATACATTTTACAATCCAAAGTGATTTAAAGCGTAAAATGAGTTAAGTAAGCTAACGATTTGTGAAGATATTTCCACAAATATAGTGAGTTGATTTCGGGAGGATGTAATCACCAAGTTACCCTAAAAGGATAAAAAAAGGTATGTAAGCTTATGGAGTTTGATGGCGGGAAATGTATTCGTGAATTTATAAGTAGGAAAATACACAAAATATATCTTTACTTATATATTCATTTGGACACCATTTTTAGTTAGTGTTTTTCATGAGTGTTACACTCATTGGAAGTCCAAAATAATGAATCCAATACTAAGATAAGTTCCACCTTAACATATAACATACAACCATGGTCTCGGTTGATATTAGAGTTCGTTTATTGAAAGTATTATATAGGTATATTAATAAGTATATTATAGTCATGTATTAGAGGTAGGGTAATCCACTAATCTCATGATTTTCAGCATTGCACAAACTCACCACAAGGATGATTCAGATGGTCATGAATAATATGAAGAACATAAATTAACTCTTCTAGTTCACCATGTAACCAAGTGAGTTCAACTAGACGAGTGCTTCCAAACATGGTTATGATTGGAGACCTGATGTAGTTTGTTCACTTTGCTTACTTGAAAGTTACTTGGTGACTTAGATTGTATAAAAATGGAAGTATATAACCTCAAAGTTTCTGAATTCATACCTCAACACAAGTCTTCCAACAATAGAACTTGTTGGTAACTTGGTTTGGTGCAAAGAAATCCAAGAAACAAAGTACAAGATGAACAAGTATGGTAGTTTTAACAAAATTCAAAAAATAATCCTCACTTCGGACCTCAAAATGGTGATGTACCAACTTGGTTTACCTTGATAAACTTGTGGTAACACTTCTAGAGGTTGTCCAAGTAGGAGGAAAGCAGGGAACAAGAAGAAAATGAGTTCAAAACTTACTATTTTGAACTTAAGAACAATCTTCCAACACTTGAATTCTTAGGAGATTAAGAGGATTTGAGAGTGTTTAGAGGGTGTGGAAAGTGTTTAGGAGGTATATTTATAAGTGGGTATTAGGGTTTGGGTCTAAATGAAGGTAGTTGGGAATTGGAGTGGGGGGAAGGTTCAAAAATGACAAAATTCGCAAGCTGAAATGTTGTCTGCTAGACCAGGTCCTTGCAGACCGTAAGACCTAAAAAATATTTTTTCAAAAATGTTACTTTTAGTCCCTGTAGTTGGGTTGTATGTTATTTCATGCTATAATTACAAAGTTAGGTATGTTTTAGGCATTTTAAGGTGTATATAAGCATGTATAATGTATGAATATAATTATGATAAATATATTCTCAGTTTTTAAATATGAGTGTGTATTTCGTGATTGTTTGCGTATAATGCAAGATTAATAGTGCAAGTATGATATAAAATGTGATTTCCATTGAATTTGAAATACGCATTACAAAAAAATTGAAAATGAAAGGGAAAATACGGAACGTTACAAGAAAAGACACGAGACTTGAAGATCGAAAGCACGGGGAAGCAAGAATTGATTCCACGGGTTAATCTTTATAGTTTTCTAGTCTTTAACTTCTGTTCATGATGATAAATTTGACTTGTGTTTTGAATTTGTTTGTCATGCCCGGCTAAACTTTTATATAACTATCCGGATGGGATGATTCGTTGATTTTGTTTACGATTGATGATGGATTTCTTATTAGTATGATTTTAGTAGTATGGTATGAATAGTTCTTATGATGCGTATGCGTGTATGTTCATATTGGTTATGATGTTAGTTGTGTGGTTGTGTTGATCTTTCTATGAGGTTATGCATGTTAGATTCAATATCTTCTATCTCTATGTTATATTGACGTCCATTAGCTTAGGATTTGATACTTTAATCGGTAATAGATAACTAATCATCAAAACTAGTAAAACATAATTATTCGTAGATTGCATATTAGACGATAAGTTCATTACAAGTAGATTTTGTGTCCTAGGATTGATACTTGGGTACTTACCTTAGTTATACTATATTATGATAGGTACGCTCGCCTAGAACGTGTATAGATAGTATTTGTTGGTTTTTACCTTAAAACTAGTATGCGTTTTGTGTTCAATTTTATTATTACTTTCTAAACATGTCAAGTTTTTGGCTTGTGCCGGGGATACTGTACTATTAGGAAAGACTTTGTTTTAGTAGTGTAATCATTTATTTACTTTATTTTGTTAGTTTTTTTTCTTTAGTACTCTAAGGAAAATACTTGTTTATGCATAAAACATGATCTGGTAGATTAGTAGAACCATTTCCTGAACCCAAGCGATCACTGCACAAGAAGTCAAAGAAGAAGAAGGAAAAGATGGAGCCAATAGAGATTCGGTTTGAGCCTAAACCCGAAGAAGCCAAATTAGAGGAGCTCGAAGCTTTAGCCATCATGGGAGAACCTAAGCAATCAATCTCACATCACATTCGACCATCCATTATTGTTCCATCTAGTATCACTTGTCCTGCTACTCATGCAGAGACATTCCAAATTCCACCCAAATGATCAATCTCTTTCAAACAAGTTGTCAATTCTCTGGGTTGGAAGATGAAGACCCAAATGCGAATATTGACATGTTCTTACGATGTTATGACACTTTTAAGATCAATGGAGTTCCACCCGATACAATTAAACTACGTTTATTTCCATTCTCACTTGTTGGAAAACCTGGACTTGGATTTCTGCCCAAGAAGGAGGTTTAATAACCATCTGGGATATCTTAGTTGAGAAATTTCTAAAGAAACATTTTTCGCCTTCTAAGATTAACAAGTTGGGAAACAAAATTCTAACTCTTCATCAACTCGATGGGCAGTCCTTCACTGAAGCGTGGGACCGTTATAAAGAAATCATAAGAAAGGGTCCTAATCATAGAGTAGAACCATGGTTGATCTACCAAACATTTTATGAAGGTTTGTATTCAGAATCTAAGCAAACCCTAGACACGGTTTTTAAGGGAGTTTTTGTGGACTTAACACCAACCAGTGCTTTTGCACTTATTTATAAGTTAGTTGTAAATGACTATGCACCCTTGCGAGCAACTAGCTCTGGAAAGAAGGCATGTCTCTACCATGTGGAGGATGATGTGATCTTACGAGCAACGAGAGAAGCCTTGACTACTAAGGTGGGGAAGTTGCTAGCTAATAAGGAAGAAGAAGAATTTAAGAAATGTACAACATGTGGAGGAGATCATAAGGTGGATGGATGCCCGTTTGAAGCTACTGAAGAAGCTACCTATGTTATTAACCATGGAGGTTTCAAAACAGTCCTCACAGTTGAGCCTATAATCATGCCTGGAGAAGTCATCCGAACTTTCGTTGGAAAAAACTCTTCAACTTATGCTCCACCAGGATTTGCTCAAAAAGACAGAGCTGAGGACATGAAGCTTGATTTGGAAGAGATAACGAGAAAGTATATCGAAGCTACTAACGTTCGAATGGGAAATACTGAAGAAGAGCGGGAATTGTAAAAAACTTCATTGCAAAACATTGAAAGAGCTTAAGGGAAGTTGGTGTAATGAATGACTGAAAGGAAACCTGGTGGATTGCCTTAAAACATTGAAATTAATCCACATGCCCAAGTGAAAGCTATCACTACCAGGAGTGGTATTACTACTAAAGATCCAGTTGTTAAATTCGCTATTCCTGAAAATACTACTGGACCATCAGTTGAGGATGAGCTACAAAGAAGGTTAAATCTACTATGTCGAAATACCAACAAAAAAAATCCTTATCCTGGTCGTCTTAAAAACGAGAAGATGTAAGAGCAATAATATAAATTTCTCAAACTATTCAAATCTCTTCATATCAATATTCCATTCATTGAAGCCATAGTGCAAATGCCAAACTATGCAAAATTTTAGAGAACCCTACTTACAAATAAGAAGAAAATTGATGAAGTGGCAAATGTTCAATTGAGTGAGGAATGAATAGTTGTTCTTTTGAGGCAATTACCTAAAAAGTTATATGATCCTGTAAGTTTCACAATCCTGTGTGAAATTGGTAAGTTATATGCGAATGATGCATTGGCCGATTTAAGTGTGAGTATAAATCCGATGCCTTATTCAATTTTTGCTAAGCTAGGTTTAGGTGAGCCTTCACCTACGCATATAAATTTGCAATTAGTTGAAACGTCTGTTAAGTATCCACACGATATATATAGAATGTGCTAATTAAGATAGGTAAAATATATGTTCATTTATATAATGTCTATATAGTGTAAAATATGTTATCACATACAAACATCATAATAGCTATAATTAACTCATAAAAATGATTACTTTTTTGTAATCTTCAAATAAACCATGAGTACTTACACTCTACTTTAGCAACGGTTATTTGGTAACTTTTGGAAACATTTTTCCTAATAATTTTAACCCTAATCATTCATCTATTGTACCTTATACACACAATCACATTTTGAGCATATTCTTAAATGTACATGACACCATCTGCCAACAACAATATGCCACAGCATCCCTGTGACCCATCTCCCCATTCCTTTTAATTCTTCATGCGACCTCTTTATTTACTTCCAAACTGCCCCCAAATTCTCCCTCTATTCAATACATATTATATATAACATTTTCTTTAAAAAAAATCAAAACTTTTTTTCAGGTGGAAGAACAGTTTCTAACCTGCAGAAATGGGTTCTTCTCACAATATCTGTTTGGGTCTTTTCATATGTGTTTTGCTGGCACATGTTACTACAATCTTCACTGATGCTAAGGTATGTTTTGTTGGATCTTGTTCAAGAACAGTTTTTTTTTTGTTTTTTTTATATATATTTTTTTATGTTGGTAATGGTGGTGGTGTGGTTAACTGTTGTTGGTGTAGGTTTATGTGGTGTATATGGGTGGTAATGATAGTGATGACCCAGATGAAATCTTGATGAAAAATCATCAAATGCTTGCTTCTGTTCATAGTGGAAGGTTAATCATTACATCCCATTTGATTTCTCATCTGGGTTTGATTAAAAATTGAATCTTTTTTAACTTTCTTTAAGATTTTATTTATTTATTTTTTATTTTTTTAACTTGTTTTCAGTGTTGAAGAAGCACAGGCATCTCATTTGTATAGTTATAAACATGGGTTTAGAGGGTTTGCAGCCAGGTTAACAGATGATCAGGCTCTTCGAATATCCAGTAAGTTTATTAACAATTAAAAAAATAAATATTTTTATTTTTTTATTATTTATTTATTTATTATTATTTTGGTA
This sequence comes from Scalesia atractyloides, assembly GCA_947069175.1. Lineage (NCBI taxonomy): Eukaryota > Viridiplantae > Streptophyta > Magnoliopsida > Asterales > Asteraceae > Scalesia > Scalesia atractyloides. Next base: position 72,722,046 of record CAMTDV010001633.1, on the reverse strand, counting down.
ATTTGATGATGGGATGTTGCAGAGATGCCTGGGGTGGTGTCTGTGTTTGAGAACAAAAAAAGAAGCTTGCATACAACACATTCATGGGATTTCATTGGTCTTGTTGGGGAAGAAACAATGGAGATCCCAGGTGTTTCAACAAAGGATCAAGTTAATGTCATCATAGGTTTCATTGATACAGGTTTGATATTCATAATTTCCAACAACAACATGGAAATCTTGTTTTTTTTTCCAACTGTGTTACCTAACCATTTGGGTCACCAAAACAGTCATTTATGTTTGTTTTAAGCCCAGTTTATTAATTAAAAAAATATATATAAATTTATAATGAAATTATCTAGTATTTGTTGTATATTACATCCATGGAAACAGAACACATGCTCTCTCTCTCTCTCTCTCTCTAGGACCATTGAAGCAGATCTTCATATCATCTATATTTCAGGAAAAAAGTTGTATAATCTTTCTAGTTTTTAATTTTTACTTTTTATTTTTTTTTATCATAATTATAACCAGGACTGTCTTTTTAATTTCTAGAAACTTTTCCATGACCACAACTTTCTTGAATTATGCATTCTGTATGCTCATATTGATCTATACAAGCCAAAACTACAACTTTTGGTACTTTATATATGTCATTATCAATGTGGGATACATGCTGTTGATAATCTATAGTTACAGTTTTTTTTTTGGTTACTTGCATATGCGTTTATCGATTTATTTAAACGAAAATGTGGGTAACTAACAGGAATTTGGCCAGAATCCGCAAGTTTTAGCGATGCCGACATGCCTCCTGTGCCAGCTGGCTGGAAAGGAAAATGCCAATCAGGGGAAGCATTCAATATTACACATTGTAACAGGTCTTCAATTATTATTCTAGCTATTATTACCTCCATGATTGGTTTTTCAGATTTGTTTTATTTTCTTATTTTTTTTATAGACTGATGATACACTGATGTTAGTTCATGATTGGTTTGAGATCTAATCTAAATTTTGTGCTTACATAGGAAACTGATAGGTGCTAGATATTATCTGAGCGGATACGAAGCCGAAAAACAAGATAAGCTTGAATACATCGATGATCCGAAAAACGAACGCTCTTATCGATCAGCAAGAGATAGTAACGGGCATGGGACCCACACAGCCTCCACGGCTGCAGGGCGGTACGTGATGGACATGAACTACAAGGGTCTAGCTCAGGGAGGTGCGAGAGGTGGTGCACCGATGGCTAGGGTGGCGGTCTACAAGACGTGTTGGGATTCAGGCTGTTACGATGCTGACATATTAGCTGCGTTTGATGATGCGGTCAGAGACGGGGTGCACATTGTGTCGTTATCTCTCGGCCCTGATGCCCCTCAAGGAGATTACTTTAGTGATTCGATTTCGATCGGCTCGTTTCACGCGGTTAGCCGTGGGATAACGGTTGTTTCTTCGGTTGGTAACCAAGGGACCACAGGGTCTGCCACTAATCTTGCTCCATGGATCATCACGGTTGCCGCTACCTCCATTGACCGAGAGTTTACGGCTAATATTCAAATGGGAAATGGCGTGAACTTGAAGGTATCGCACTATCGCGTCTTAAACACCCCATATAACATGACGGGTATACGGTTAACGGGTCGTTTTGATGCTCGCAGGGTGAAAGTCTAAGTGTACTCAACATGACAGCCCCTGCAAGAATAATTTCGGCTTCAATAGCAAACGGGGGTTACTTCACTCCCTATCAATCCAGGTGAAGCAACAGGTACTTTTGTCGATTGTTACAAAGTAGACGAGTATAACGCGTAAAGTGAATTGTTAAAATCTTTATGTTCTCGGTGCAGTTACTGCTTAGAAAGCTCGTTAAACTACACCAAGACACGAGGGAAGGTGTTGTTATGCAGACACGCAGAGCGTTCATCGGAGTCAAAGGTGGCTAAAAGTCAAATAGTCAAAGCAGCCGGGGGAGTCGGGATGATTCTTGTAGATGAAGATGTCGATGTTGCGATCCCGTTTGTGATCCCGGCTGCTATCGTCGGGAGAAAAGTAGGAAAAAAGATTTTATCGTACATTAACAGCACACGGTTCGTGCTTTTTTTTTCGAGTGCTTGACTTTCAGGACAATTGTAGTTGACTTTTTTTGCTGCAAAGTAACCAATATTCGAGCATAATGCAGGAAGCCAACGTCGCAGATTCACTCATCGGAGGCTGTTATAGGATCTCAACATGCGCCGCGTGTTGCTTCCTTCTCATCTAAAGGTCCCAATGGGTTAACCCCAGAGATCCTAAAGGTATATATGTGTATATATATGCTTAACTGTTGCATGAAACTTTAATTCAATTTCGGGCGGTTTTGACAAACATTTTGGGCCAAATCGCTAACTACAGTCTTGAGAAACAACAAACCAAACCAGCCAGTTTTAACGGTTTGACGGCTCCGTTTTCATGGTTTCAACCCGTTTTATCTTCTTGTCCAAAATAGTTAGTTTGTATTAAAATGATAAAGATAGTTAATGAATCTAAATATCTAATACAAACAATAATTAAAAAAATAGTTATACGGTCGGTTCAATGTGCCCGGCCAGTTTCAAGTTCCAAACCATCAGCAAAATTGTTAAACTGCCAAACCGCAAAAACTGAACCATGAACCAACCGTATAAATCTGAAACTGGCAGACCAGCCGACTTGCTACGCTTTGGGTGGTTTGGTCGGTTTATGCTTGCCCGGTACAAAAGTGTTCTGTGACTGTTTGAAAGAAATTGATCTAAGTGGTTCAACTTCAATTGTAGCCGGACGTTGCAGCTCCCGGATTGAACATCCTGGCGGCATGGTCCCCGGCGATCGGGCAAAAGATGAAGTACAACATTATGTCAGGAACCTCCATGGCATGCCCTCATGTAACCGGAATTGTAGCATTAATAAAAGCGGTTAATCCCTCATGGTCGCCTTCTGCAGTTAAATCTGCTATCATGACCACAGGTAAACACTTATTTATCCCCTTTAACTTATCACTTTCGGAATTTAAAGCGCGTAACGCTCTATATAGCTTCGATTTTCGACAAGAGTGGAAAGCCAATGCGGGTTGACCCAGAAGGACGACGTGGAAATCCCTTTGACTATGGTTCTGGGTTCGTTGACCCAACATCAGCCCTCGACCCTGGTCTAGTCTATGACGCGACACCCACAAACTACAAAGCCTTTCTTTGCTCGATCGGTTACGACGACAAGTTACTTCACCTCATCACCCGAGACAGCAGCACTTGCAAAACCCAAACGTCGTTCTCAACACCCTCCGCTCTTAACTATCCTTCCATCGTTGTACCCGATCTCAAGTCAAACTTTTCAGTCACCAGAACTTTGACTTGTGTCGGGAAGCCGCAAAAAAGAGCCATTTATCGAGCCGTGGTGTCTCCTCCACGTGGAGTTGAGGTCGACGTAATCCCACAACGACTAGTTTTCGACACGTATGGCCAGAAAATGAACTTTACCGCCACTTTTAGATCCTCTGCACCATCTCAAGGTTACGTTTTTGGTTACCTACAATGGAAGAACGGGAAGTCGCGTGTGACTACACCTCTGGTGGTCCGGACCGCGCCATCTGATGTGTGATCGGGTACATAAGTTATAGATTCAAGATTTGTGAGAATACACTGCTACAATAAAACAGTCTTAGATGAAGATATGGGTCAAATTTGTTTCATATTAGTAGATTGGCTTATGGCTATGAGATTTGTACAACTGTTATTTATTTTTTTTATCGGATGATTCAGTGTTTTGTAGATGATCCTTATTAAAATTTATATAAAGTATAATTTGTAACACACTTATGCAATTGGTGGTTGTACTTCAAGCATTGTTGGTTTACCATGCTTTATCTGTTGTACGATATGAAAAGTTTGTTGTGCCTTCATTAGCATAAGCCAAGTGTGGCCTTCAACAACGCTTTCAGGTATCAGCTTTTTATTTCTACAGAGGAGAGATGTGCGAGAACGATGACAAAGATCAGAAAGCTAGAGAGAGAGAGAGAGAGAGAGTCAGACGGTGATGATAGCCGGCCATCGCCTCCGGTCGACGATTAACAGCGCCAGCAACGAAAGAGAGGGGTTATCGGAATGTCTAGATGGCGGAGGTGTCACGATGGTATATGAGTGTGACACCTGACAACATTTGTGGAGGGGATTTGGTTTAGCACGACAATGACGACAGTGGAGATTGATTCCGACGACTCTGGTGTCACTTTTTCAGTTAGAACAGAGACAACCAGAGACATCTCCACTGAGCCTGGTAACTGGGTTGCGAGTTCAGCTTTCTGTCGACACGTTTATTACGGTTCAGATCGGGTACATGCATCAAAAATTCAGTTGTCTCTTGTGCTGCCTGCTATCGTTAGTTTGATTATGATCGTGTGGAGTGGAACCCTAACCCGATTTCTCTCTACTTGAAAATCGCCTCTATACGGAGACTACCACTACCAACACCTGATTCGGTAACTATTGTATGCCCTTTGTTGTAACTTCATCTTTATTATATGCAGGGTCTATTGAAACTGAAATTTGTAGTTGGAGATTTGTGATGGATAAGGATATTTGAAACCCTAATTCTAATTGGGGAAGATGAATAGTAACCTGCAGCTACAATTTTGTGTATAGGTGGAAGGTACAACATCTGACCATTTACTGATTATAACATCTGTTATTGTAGTAGTAATTGCAATCTTAAAATATGTATTTTAGTTTAAACATGTCTCATTTATCAACATCAAAAAAGAAGAAGAAGAAGAATGATCTGAATTGTTTTGTATTTTGTTGGCACGTTGACAGTGACTACAAGAGAAGGAGTTTCTTAGAAGTTGTTCGTTTTTAACCGAGCTGAATATACAAATTAAAAGAGCTCACATATCTTCAGATGGAGAATGGTTTTTGGATGGTAAAATTGTGTGTGTGTGTGTGTATATAGTTTTACTTATCGTAGTCGACGATGGAAGAGGCATTATAAGTAAGCTTTACGTTTGTGAAAAGTATGTAATATATCATCATAGTTAGGTTAATTGTGAATCTTCGTTTGTGTTGAAATGCAGTGTGTATAAAGGAAGAAAATGTTGGATTGTCAATTAAAAGGGAAAAGGGGTAGTTTCTGTCGGTATGGTGTCAAAACTGTGAGTATGGACGGACAGGCATTCAGCCTAGGGATGACACAGGAAGGATATTACCATGATGGCCATGCATAGTTAGTCCGAGATGTGGAAATCAAAAACAAATACACGACTGAAGACGTGATATAGCGTTTGTTATTCCAGACTAATAAACAATAAGTTTATTTTAACATCATTTTCTGGTAATATAATTCATGTTGTCAATGGGGGGAGGTTTATGCTGTGACCTACTAATTGCATGAAATTAGTGGCATTGTGTCATGGTCTCATAGATGGGTCAAGTGAATTATTATGAATAACAGTTATTGACTAGCAGAAGACATTGTAGTGGGCGTTAGAATAATTATATAAATAGAATTGGGTGACCAAAATGCTGACGCGATGTGTCATGGGCTCTGAGCACAATGCATGTTTACTTTTGAATAAGAGTAAATTGCTAAAATCATCCAGAGGTTTGGGCATGTTTGCTGGTTTCATCCAAAACAACTTTTTTGTACTATATTGCCCTTCACTTTTGGGATTTTTTTACCATTTTCCTTCAAACGTCTAATATGAGTTGTTATTTTTTTGATGAAAATGGCAAAAAAAAAAAAACCAAACCTCAGGGGACATTTTGGAAAAAAAAGTGAGACGTTTGGATGAAAATGGCTAATTAGCCCAAAAGTGAAGGGCAATATGGTATAAAAAAGTTGTTTTGGATGAAACTGGTAAACATGCTCAAACCTCAGGGACGATTTTGGCAATTTACTCTTTGAATAATTTTGGAACTTGATTTAAATGAACAGACACTGTGTCATGGCTTCTGATGCACAGTTTAAAAATGGTTCTCACCCTAATATCTAACCCATTAGTAATATCTAACCATTAGTTGCTGTACATATTGTAATATAGTTATAAGACTTCTTATTTACTAAAATTCATTTTTGATGGTTTTGATACTTTGTATATGTGCTTATAGAGTAAATATTTTCAAAATCTTGAATGTTGGTCTCACCCTCTAGAATTTTTAATGTTTCAGACATGCTGGGTCTGAATTTTGGTGATGCCTATATGCATAAGAAGAGTACATTTATAATTCTCGATGCTTCTTTTGGAACAGAATTGGACCCTAAATTTGGATCAACCAGCTGTAATGGGCATCTTTAACTGTCTTTGCTGCATGTGTTTCAGAATGAATATCTTGGGACAAAGTTTATAATATATGACACCCAACGTTCACAATTCAGTGCTAATGTACCATCCCCGGGCCGGTCAAATCGAAGATTCAACTCTATGAAAGTCTCATCAATGGTGCCAAGTGGCAGCTACAACCTTAGGACATGGGGCCCATGCAGGATGCACTACGACATGCAGTCAATCCCAGCCTCCTATTCATGGTATAAACTCATATATGTACCTGTATAGGAATTGAGGGGGTGTTCGGATGTTTGTTTTGGTAAACCTTCAAAGGATGTCATTTGGATGTCTAAGACTATAGTTCTGATCATTGTTTGGAATAAAGGTTTAGGAAGATATTTATACACATTCTTAGGCTTCTCTGTGAATATGTGAGGGTGAACCCGCCCGCAACGCGGCGGGTGCTACTTCTAGTTTAATAAAATTGTGATTTTGAGTGTAACAAAAGTGTTGATTTTTTTTTTTGATTGAAATGCAAAGTGTTAAATTATTTGCTAGTCTATTATTTTAGTTTGGTGTGTTATAAATGTCACTTTCTTGCTCTTTTAATTTATTCAACACGTTTTATTTTTTTAAATATGTATTACTTTATTCTAAACATTAATTTATTAATTAATACTATAATATTTATAAACCCCATAAAGGGACACTGTACATCACATGTAGAAGTAATTTTATATTGGCATGGCATATGAGTTCGAGTAGTCGACTTTGGCAACAGCGTCTAGTATCACGATGGTTGACACGTCGTTCTTTGCCATTCAAAAGAAATATGAGTTCGAGGTATAGGTTTTGACAATATTGTTAACTATAAACACCTTTTATTAACGTATAAATCATTAATATACTAATAATAAATATAATTATCAAAATAATTTGTATAAAATAAAAGTAATTAAAGTTTGACTTGTTAGTTTAATATAATTTTTGTTGACTATCATATAAATTAAAGTTTAACATTAGATATATCCTAAAAAACCGAGATACTTTCTTACTTTTAATAAAAGAAATATTCTAACGTAATTTTAACATATAAAAGTCTTATACATAGTTGGAAAAATACGAAAAAATCAATCAAACTAATTTTGTTATGTAAAAATTCCTATACTTGTCTAGAACGTAAACAAAATATTTTAAAATAATATCTCATTACATTTTACACTAAAAAATTACAAAAAATGTTGTCTAGAATGCTTGTCAACTTTGTTGTAAAAAAAGTTATATAACAACCCGCATTGGTTGCGGTGCTCAACCCTGGCCAACCCGTTTGCACCACCTAGACCTTTAACCTGCTTGCGCCACTTCCACCCTACTGGCCTACTATAACAAAAGTTGATCGATTTTTCATGAATAATTCGAAAGTATGTTAGTTTTTTACGATATAAGTTATAAAGCATAAAATTAGTCTTAGAAAGTGAAAATTGTAGAACTAAAAAAGCATCATGTACAACAAATGAATACAATAACCCCTTTGCTAAACTAGTAACCATTCCACTAAAAGTCATCTTAATCATTCCAAAACTCATCAAGAGCATCAACAACACCTTCAAAACTCCCAAACTTCCTACTCACCACATCCACCCTCACCCCAAACCTCTCCGCTCCGGCCGCAGTAACCGGCCCATGCGCTGCCACAACAACCCCCGGGTTCCGCTCCACCACCGCCCCCCAATCGACCCCCATTGCCCTCAAACTCTTCAACATCCCTTCCACTTCGCCCGTACTCGTAAACACAACCGCATCCACCACACCACTATTGTCTCTCCGTACCATCGCCTTCGCACACTCCGCCCCCATCCATCGTGTTTCATACGCGTCCACCCTCACCGCCACCCATCCGTTTAAACTCAAATCCCATATGAAATTTGGAACCACCGGCGGCTCTTCCAACTCCACCACCACCGGTACCGGACACAACACTCTCCGCCCGCCTCCAAACCCTAACTCCTCCACTAATCCCGTCGGTGTTGAAACTCTAGGGCTCAAAACCTGTAACATTACAAAAGACTAAATTGATTTTCATTAGGTAATTACAACATAAAGAGATCAAAAAAGAAAAACCCTATATACCTAACTAGGGTCAACTTGGTACCGTTTTGGTACAGAACCGAAAGTATCAATTCCGAAAAACATAAAAGGTAGGTACCCAGTGGCAGATCTAAAAAAATCTTATAGTATCTAACTATGGAACAACTCGGTAGAACCGAAAAACATAAAAGGTAGGTACCCAGTGGCAGATCTAAAAAAATATCTTAATAGTGGTAACGTTTTAAAAAAAGTTAACGAAATCGAAAAAACGTCAAAATTTTCAAAATTTACACTATCGTTACCGTACTTTATTAGAAGGTGACCAAAAATATGGTACTGAACCGAAAGTACCGATTCCGAAAATAACTTACCATTACCCGGTAATAATAATAATAATAATAATAATAATAATAATAATAAAATACGTTCCTTGATTCTTTCATTGTTGCTACAAATTCTACCAACGAACGAATTATCAACAAGCTCAGTGTCCTTTCCAAGAGCGCAAATTGTGAACTGGTCGCCGGAGGGGAGTAACGGCGGCGATGGGAGCTCCGATAAGGCGTCGGAAAAAGCGGAGATGCCGGAGCGTGAAGTGAACGCGAGGGCGGAGAAGAGGTTGATTTGGGGGTTTGGTGGGGAGATGTAATGGCGGAGAGAGGATTTGGTGTGGGTGGTGGGTTCGACGGTTACGGTGGGGCACCAGAGTGGTGTCCAGCCCTTGTGGTGGATTAGGGGGGTGAGACGGGCGGCGTAGTTTTCCGGCGTGGTGAAGGCGATTAGACGGTGGCGGTGGGTGATGTGTGAAGTGGTCATTTTTGCGATTTGGGTGTTTGATTAAATTGTTTGTTTATTATTTTGTACTGGTAAAAAGGGGAACTAACATTTTGAGTCCCTTTAATTTGTAAACCTTTACACAAATAGTCCCTGTCCCTGTCTATAATTTAACTCCTTTTGTTTTAATATAATATTATAACTTTTAGAGATTTTAGATATGTTTTAGGCTTCTTTAGAGCTAGTTTAAGTTGTTTTAGGTTGTGTCCAGGCTTGTTAGGGTTTTTATAATTTTCTCAAACATGTTTAAACTTGTTCAAACGATTTTTGACCGGAATTTCGTTGGAATTTAGCCTGAAAATGCGCCTGAGGGTCTTAAAGTGAGGCTTTTGAAGCGAATGGGCCTAGACGTGCGCGCCTGGGTGAGCCTTGACAACAGAGTTTATAGCCTAGTGGCATCTTGAGGGTGAGATAAGACTTTGAAACTTATAGGTTCTGGGTTCTATTCTCACAAGGGGGTTAGTTTTCACATATTTATTGGGTTTCCCCATGAATTGGTGTAAAGGCATTATGCCTAGTGGAGATGAATATATCGGGTGGTTCTACTGGTGACATGATGATACTCCAGTGGTCCGTCAGTGATCCAAATTTGTTTTTAAAAAAAATTGTCAATCGACCTGCATTTGAAGAAGTTTTAAACTCATATAACAAAATGAAACGGATCCGAAAAGTGTTATTATTGTTTGTGTCGGCTAACATGACCCGTTTGATTAAACATGTCAACTCATACACAATCTATTTATTAAATGAATTGATTAAATACGACTTATTTAATAAGTGAGTTCTATTTGTTTAAGGGTTCTTAGAAAAGTTTAGGATATTTTTTTAGCCAAAATATAAATATATATATATATAAACAAGAAAACTTATCAAATTACATCAAAACAGAAGGTAGACGGGCAACAAGCTGCGCCACCAACCCTTTCTGAAATACGATAATATATAAAGAAAAAAGTGTTTTTCTTCTTCTAGTTATTACCTTGTATAAAGTAAAACTAAAGTTTCTTTTGAACAATCTTATTGAACTCTTTTCTTCCAACGTATTTATTTTATTAGTTAACTAGTTATACTTATTCTCTCATATTATCATTCTTTCTTTTAACATCGAGCTAAATATATAAACTCAAGTTTATAACTTGATGTGGAATATTTATAAAGAAACAATAACAATTAGTTATACACTAGTTAAAAAGAGTAAGAAACAATAACAATAACAATTAGTTTATTCACAAAGAAACATGAAATATGTCAACACGAAAATACCTGAACATAAGACGATTTAATATTAGTTTGACATTACACGACATAAATAAATATATGACTTGGGTTAGAGTTGAAAATTTTCAGCCTCACAACCCACAAATTAAAAACCAGTGTTGTAAAAATCGCGACTAGTCAACGATTAATTGCTAGCCGGCCAGTAACTGAGTAATTTTTCGATAATCAGTCCATTAATCGCTAGTCGGCTCTAGTCGGCTAGCCAAAAATCGGCGGTTCCGGCCAGATTCTGGTAAAAACTTGTATATTCTGACCATAACCTCTAAATTTCGTCTAGTTTCCAACCAAACCATGTGAATTCTAACAATTAATCTTGTATACTTACAAAAATTAGTTGGGTAAGAGATTAAAATATTTACCTATAAAAATGTGTATATGTATATATAAAACTGAAAACTACATATAAAAAAACTCGATCTGATTAATTCCGAATAGTCGCTAGTCCCTACCTTATCGGCCGACTAGCGACTAATGAGTTCTCCAACCATGTTAAAAACTCATCAGCTCACCAACCAACCTGACATGATTGAGACCATAATATTTTTCCTTTGTTAGTTTATTTTTTGAAAGACGAATTTCTTTAATCCTTTTATGTGTGAAACTTGAACAAAAAACCTCTAAACCTTGTTATGTTTGGTGTGGGAGTAACGGAATGCATGTGGGATGAAATGAATCATTACTTTATATGGTTTGGTAGGCAGGAAAAGATATAGTAATAAAATCGGTTGTGGGTAGTGATAGGTGGGTGCGGCCATGGTGGCAGGTGACGATGGTCCGGGTGGCGCTGTGGTCAGTGGTAGGTGGTGGTGGTCGATTGTGGCTGAGGGTGGTGGTGGACTGGAGGCAACAATGGGTGGCGCGTGGTGGTCGGTGGTGGTCGGTGGTGGTAGCGGTGGTAGCGGTGGTAGTGGGTGGGTGGCAGTGATGGCGGCAACGGGTTGCGGAGATGAATGGCGGTGGTGCTAGTGGTCAGTTGTCGTGATGAAGGGTGAGTGAGAGATAAAATGAAAAAAAAAAACAGGGGGTGCATGGAATGAATACGAGGGAATGAAATGCGTTATGTAATAGATGATTCCATTATCTTGACCAATCGAACACATTTTTTTCATTTGCTCAAATAATCCATTCCATTCCGCCTAGTGGTGCACAAAAAACCCGAACCCGGAGGGTCCGAAAACCAGGAACCTGGTATTATAAAACCCGGGTTTTTTATACCCAAACCCGACCCTACCCATAGGGTAGGGACCGGGTATGCATTTATGTTATAAAACCCGAACCTGCAACCGGGTTTTTATACCGTTTTCAACTCGGGTTTTACGAGTACCTGGTTTCAACCCGAACCCGGAACCAGGTTTTTTCAATACCCCTTCCAGGTTTTCTAATACCATATTCGGGTTTTTTCGTTTTTTTTTGTTTTTTTCAAGTTTTGCACCTTGGTAACGACAATATAGCCGTTATAAAGTGTATCCTGATCAATTTTTATGGTTTACATTGTATCTGATGTTTGGTTTAACCACAACTTATACTCGGAACATATATATATATATGGATTCGTCGGGTTCTACTACTCGATTTTCACCTATTTGGAAGTATTTCGATTATGTTAGAATGCCTTACGGTCCAAACACGGCTCGATGCGTTCGTTACGGTAATTTCTTCGACCCAGACTCCTTAACGACTTTAAACAAACATTTCCGCAAGTGTTATCCTTGAGATGAACAATAAATGAAGACGATCAAGTTATTCTAAGCTATCTATGTTCATCATCTTATTCGACCCAGTTCTATGATTATTTAGGTGTCATGTATATCTATGTTTTATGAATAAAAAGGTTTTGCGTTTTATATTTCTATGTTTTATGCAAAAAAATAATGCCCGATCAATACCCGAACCCGAGGCATACCCGAACCCGGAAATAGGGTATTATAATACCCGGGTATTAGAAAACCCGACTCGGACCCTACCCGAATCCGGGTATATAGGGTATACATTTTTTGTATAAAACCCGGACTCGGACCCAACCGGGTATTCTAAATACCTAATTTTATAGAAACCGGTCGTACCCGAGTCAGATTCCATACCCAGAACCAGGTACAAACCAGATTTGTGCACCAACAATATTAAAAAATTTTTTGTTATTCCTTACATTTCACTATTAGATTCTTTATTTATAGTAACCGCAGTACCACAAAGATATTTTTCCCCACCTCCATAGTCATCCGAAAAGCCGTTACTTATTACTGACATAACCGGAAATCTATCTCAACCTCACCGCATACCTTCCGTATCTTCCAATTCTTTTCACCAAATTCCGTTGCAACCGTTTCTCTCTCTCTCTCCTCCGGTCAATGGCGTCGACGACTTCCGTTCTCCTCCTCCTCCTCCTCTTCGCCACCTCCACCACCTCCGCCACCGCCAGACCTTGCAAAACCATCTTCTTCATCACTTCCTCTTCTAACCCTAACCCTAACCCTAGCAACAATCCTCCACGTTTCACCTTCTTCCTCACCGAAATCCGCCAGTTCCGTCGCTCGAAATCTCTCCCTCGCCCCATGCTTCTCGACCGATCCATCACATCATCGAAATCATCATCGTTAGCTTTGATATCATCAGATGTTGTAACATCGGAGCCGTATATCGCATCTTCTTCGACGCTGAAAGCGTCGGTGAGCGAGCGAACAATGGATATAATGAGCATCGTTGGCGCGGTGATATTTGGAGTCGGATGTGGTGTGGTCACCGCGGCTACGATGTACTTGTTTTGGTCGTTGTTTGCGCCTCGAAGGTTTGAGTTTTGTGAAGATGAGGAGAGTTGTGATGAGGAGAATGATCAAAGAGTTGTTGATGATGATGATGAAGGTTGTTTTGGTGTGTCTGTTGCTGCTGGTAAAGCGGTTCCGCCTTCTGCGGATGAAGTTGATCGAATTGCTGCGACGAAATGAAGAAACTTTACGGACTCCCCTTGACTTGACTGATGGTATCAAATGTGTCTGTAAATGATAAGTAAGTATCCTTCACCAAAATTAGATGATTTTTAGCAAGTGTTTTGGATTTTTAGTTTTTGTGTTGTGAATTTGCTTTTGGTTTTATTGATTGTTGTAATGTTGAAATGTGAATATTATGTGGTGTTGTTAAGCTTAATTTTGGAAGTGATTATATCGGTGTTTGGATCAATGTTTTAAAATCCGGTTTTATATCGTATTGGATTTGGCTCATAAATGATTTAATCAGGTGTATTGGGTGGTTCAACTGGATGTATAGTGCGGTTTGACCGGTTCTACTGGACGGTTCAGCCGGTACAACTGGCCGGTTTGAACCGGTTCTATTGACGGTTCAGCCGGTACAGCTGGCCGATCTGAACCGGTTTTTAAAACATTGTTTGGATGCATGGCTTTTGTGTTGTTGATTTGATTAGGTTAATAAGCTTATCTTGCATTGAGTGATTGATATATTGTGAAATGATTGTTTCAAGTGGTTTTTGGTTAATAGCTTTAGTGGATTTTTGCAATACTTAAGATTTTGTGAGAACAATAGGATTGTTTGGATGAAAATACTTATAAATTGATAATTTATTATGTCTTTTACATCTTTAAGCCATTAAATAAGTAAATAGCCCCTAAAATATGATAAAGGTGATTCACTAAAAAAAAAAATTTTAGTTACAAACGCATATTCGGTTGGCGCTTGTGGCCCGCCTGGCGTCGTTCCATAACATTGATGGCTACGAACGACACATTTTTACAAGATGTATGTGACTACAGACAACCAGGATAGAGGGATCGGACGGAGAGAGGGAGGCATCCAACGTGGCTTTGTCCTTGAACTCATCATTGAGGATGCTCTACGCGTAGGTTAACGTTGTTAATATAATGTCTATCGAAACAACTACCACATAGGCCTGTCGTGGTTAATATAGGTTTGTCATACTTGCCTTTGGTTGTTTCACTGGCCCGTGGCGCTTCTTAAGCTTTGCGATTAACTTGAGTTGACGATTATGAAGAACACAAATGTCACTTTTAATTTCACTTAAAAGATTATGAAGAAAGCAAAATCAACTATTTCGAAAGTGATATTGCATAACTTGTTCAAACATAAGCTGGTTTTTGAGACATCCCTGAAGATTAGAAGTAACATGTAAGAGAGTTTGTGTAGACGGGCTAATTCGGCCCATTTAACTACTATAGATTGTTTATAAAGCTACTCGGCCCATCTAACTAGTATTGATTGTTTATAAAGTTATTCGGCCCATTGTTTTGACCTATTTTCTCACCAATTTACTGAGTGGTAGGATACTCCAAGGTCTCAAGTTCATTTCTTGTTAGGTTCAGCTCCTTTAATGACGTGCTTTTCAAAAGGAAAAAAATTGGATTTGCATGGAAATTCGTTAGTGGATAGTAGTTTCGTGTTTGCAAGTATTTTGGTGTGTGCATATGTGATAAGAGGCTTGGATTGATGCAAGTTACCACATAGTTTTGTACAAATCTACCGTAAATACTTTTTGAGTTTTGACCTATGATCGACTTATGTTGTGATCAAACCTTTAAGATAACACCTTGCTCATACACAGTGACGCAGCATAGTGGGGGCGGGAGGGGGTGGTCGACCCTCCGAACTTTTCGCTTAGTAGTGAAGAGTATGCAGTTTTCGTATAAAAATCTTTGGGTATATACGTTTTTGACCCTCCGGTTTTATAGATTTTTTTTGTATATACGTTTTCGACCCCCTCGTCGAAAATTTTAAGCTTCGCCACTGCTCGTACATGTACATATGATGGTTTGGAAAGGGTATGACAAGAACACTAAAGGGATGGCATGATTCCATGCTACCTTTGAAAATAAGGTTCTTGTAACAACTATAATATAATTGATTGTATATGAATTTGTACTGAGAGTTTAGAACAACAAGATAAAATATGTCAAAAATGAATCCCTTATATTTAAGATGTTGGCACTTAAAATAGAAAAATTGAAATGGAACTTAGCGAGATTTAGCTGATAAAGTTGTTCCAGATAAGTGAAATTTTTGGGGGTGGCTAGTGGTCAATAAAAATTAACTCTCGTAGGGAGACTAAAGTTCAATATTTGAAATGAGTAATTTAGTATAGTATTTAAGGGGGAAAACTTAGTTGTTAAAAAAATAAATAAATAATAAAGGGCTGAAATGTTCATTTAGTTTCTCACTAAGTAATTGCGATTTCATTCCGAACCGTAAAACTATTAGGTATGTTCGTTTTATGGATTGTAATTGAATTGGAATGGGAACTCGCGCGGAAATTAAAATTTGATTTGTAATTTAGGTGTGTTTTTTTGGCAAAATGAAATGAAATTTGGATAGAATTAGAATGTAGATTCCCTTCCTTATGTTGTTATTCAATTTCAGTTTATTTTTTGTTGAAACTAACAAAATAGGGAGTGAAATCAACATTTCAATTCCCTCAAGATTTCATTCCATTATGTGAAACGAACACTACCTTAGTGGTGTATGGAGCAACACAGTTAAAAGTTTTATCAAGAACTATGGTAGATGTGATGCCGTTTCACAGGGTTTTTAAGGGTAAAGTGGGAAATGGGGACAATATCGCTTTTTGGATTGACCCATGGTTGTCTAATGAACCCTTAAAAGACCAATTCCTGACACTTTTCAGTCTCGAAAGCACGAAGAAATGCAGAGTTAGTGACAAAATCAAATCAGAAGATGGGTGTCAGTGTATAGTTGGTGTTGGAAAGATCAGCTGACTTCGGATTCTGCGCTGGCAATCTTTCAGACATGTTGCAGGTCGTTGTTCTTTCGGATCGGAGGGACGATTGGTTGTGGATAGGGGCCGAATCTACTAAGTTCTCAGTGGGAGCTGTTAAACGTCTTCTGAACAAGGGGTCCGATTACAGTAACGTCTACGTCATTAACTTGTGCAAGTGGTTGCCTCTCAAGTGCAATATTTTCGTTTGGCGTTCTGAAATGGGGAGAATTCCAACAGCGGTAGCGTTAAGGAACATGAACTTTGTCTACGTGTCTGCCCTGCAACTCCGAAGAACGCTACTTTTTTAGAACACTACTTTTCTTGTGGCGGCACATAAATGTGTGGTGCCGTGTGCCTAATATATATGCCTTCTCGTTTACTTACCTCTTGGAGCTCCATAATCATGTGGGTTTGAAAGATCCTGCAAAAAGTGTTTTGAATGGTATTGTCAAAGATTAGTTGTTGGAGTCTCTGGAGGGCTAGAAACAATCAGAAGTTTCAAGGCATTCCGGTGCGGCTTGAATATGTGATAGCTGAAATAAAGACTTTGGGATACCTTTGGGTTAGAAATACATCAAAGTTGAAAAACGTTTCTTGGGGCGATTGGTGTACATTTGTAATTATGTAGTTTTGTCTTTTGTTTTGTAGCTGCCCCGTTTTGGGGGTTGGCCTTTGCTGGTTTTGATGAAGTTCTCGTTTAAAAAAAGTCTAGGGTGTAAAATTTGGTATGAATCATTTACATAATTTAAACTGTGGAACATCTTTTTACTGTGTGCTCGGTGGCGGATCATGTAACACCCCGAAAAAGGGTTTGATAGCTAAACCACGTTAATAATAACGAACGGGTGAAATACCGTTAGTGGTAAAATTTAATGTCGTGAATATTAGGATTTAAATAAATAGTCCTAATATTAATAAAAAAGAAGAATAAATGTTTAGAGAAAACAAAGTTCATAAGAAGCCCAGGTTAACGGGACTTAAAAATAAAACGGGTTATAATTTCCCCGAACCCACTATGTTAACTGGGAGTGTTTAACCTAGTTAGTAAAAAGACATATTGTTGGAATTAAGTAGGTTGTGACCTACTTCATAACTAACTAAAAATAGATGGATTAAAAGTGGCAAACTTGAAACAGAGTTAATTAAACTAACTTAGACACAAAAACACACACATAAGTGTGTTTCTGGTCGATTGAAAACACATAGCCAAGGGAGCTCTTCTCAAAACCCTAGAGTTCATGAATTCCCCAAAATCAAGAAGAAAATCGGATCAAAATCGATACCAAGCTGAAATTAGTGATCACTGGAGATAGGGGATCACAAGGTATGTTAAATTTTCATGTTTAGTGAAGTTATGATTCTATGATGAACACTCATAAATCGAAATTCTTTGATGCATGTTGTATGTATGAGTGATATTGGGTTGAATCCATGTTTAGGAACAAACCCTAGTTGAAAACTATGTATTAGTGTTGAACACCCATATATGTGTTAAGTGGGTTTTTATAACAATGTGATGAACACATGAATTTGAATGTTAGATTGAGAAAAACTGATGTTATGATGCGAGTCTTGATATTGTTTATGAATGCTAGACATAAGGACTTGATTTTGATGATTGAAACTTGGTTAAAATGTTAGTCATGGACTAGACAAAAGATGTATAAAAATCTTGCCCGCAAGGTGGTTGTTAAAATGCCTAAGTGAAATCGCGCGTCTACTCAGTTGTATGTAGAACTTGATTAGATTGGGTATCCGGAGGAATGCCTAATAACATGATGAAACGGGTCCCACTTATAGATGAAAACCCGTAGGTTTTGCGTAATGAAGGAATAAAGTGTCTTTGATAATCGAGAGCTAAGTTAACTCAGTGTTAATAATAGCATGAACTCAGATTAAAGATTAGCTAAAATGGTGGCCTAAGAATAGTGCTTACCGAGTAAATGGCGGAATGCCAACATGAGTTTGTCAAACATAGTTGTTCAATCTCATATGTTATAAGGCGGTTTGACTTTTTAAAAGTCAAACCGACCTATGATAGAGTTCGGTAAGAAAAGTAGTATAAAGGTTCATAAGGCGTAAGGGTTAAGATCTAAAATGACTAACCTAACCACCTTGTGAATATTATATGATAGTTTGACGCTTAACAAGCTAGGTGGAGGCTTGGGAAAGAAGCGGGTCAAACGGATTGAATACGCGGAAAAAGAGCAAAATCGGATGCAAGGTAAGTAAAGCTTACACCCTATTTGTGAAATATGTATTTATTTATAGTTTATAAATACGACTATGGTTATATCCGAAATATGGCTCCGACAAGAAACTATACAGGTAGGAACTTATCAAAAGATGAAACATGTTTAATGGTAAAAAGGGGCGAAATGGTAATTTGGTCATGAGATGACATAAATAAAAATGAGTTTTCGAACGATTACTTTATAAGTAAGCCTAAGTGAATAAAAAGGGAAAAACGGTGATTTAGTCATGTATAAATGGATAAAAGTTGAAGTTTAAAAACGACACCAAGTGGCATAAGTCATGTTGGGTTAAACGCATAAGAAAAGGGTTTAAGAGACATAGCTAAAGGATGAGAAATCCAATATGAGTTACTTAATGAAATGGTAAATAAATACCATTCAAATATAAGCACAAAATCTTTGGCCATTTAGACCAAACGGGTCAAATGGTAATGTGGATACCATTTGGCAAATAACGGTTAATAAGTGCTTGTCGAGTCTTATGCTCACAGGATAAAACGGCTTACGAATTAGCAAGTTCTTGAAGCAAGGTATTAAAAACGGGTCAATACGTTGACTCGAGCCAGGTACGCATAAATAAGATTATAGTTAAACGTGCGATTTTGGTCAAATATTTAGTGAAAGTCCTTCGTCGTAAAATGAGGGACTAAAGTTGACCAAAACGCCCTTGATGGGTAAATCGGGCAAACGACCCTTATGGGTTGTTTAGAAACATATTTTATGGTAATGTAAACCTTAGATAAGCAAAGTTATAGGCATAAGCTTTCGCGGGTCAAATGCCTAAAATGAGTTTTTTTCCGCTAAATGACTAACCGAATAGTACAAATCGAAAAATAAAATTTTATCATGAGACCCACCATGAATATAGTTGTGGTGTAAGATAAATGAAAATCCTAGTGTGGGAATATGAGATGTGGAAAGAATAAGCGAGATTTGAACTTAGTGCTCAAATCTTGAAATGGGTCAAATAATTTCGTAAATAAAAATTAAGCCAAAGGTTTATAAGATGAAAATTTGTTAAGATAAATGGTGGATTTTGAGTCCAAATGATAGAAGAACAAATTACGATCACGTAGGAAGAAACGTGAGGTTAAACGGATAAATAGTTTGAAAGTTACGGTTCTTTTCGTAAAAATGACCAAAACTGAAAAATCTGCAGCTAGGCTGCAGTGTGACCTATGGTCCAGACCATGACCTATGGTACATAGTTGATGTCTGCAGTGTGACCTACGGTCCAGATCATGACCTATGGTACAGAGCTGCTGTCTGCAGCGTGACCTATGGTCCAGATTATGACCGACGGTACAAAGCTGCTGTCCAAGTTATTTTTGTGTGCCGTAAGCTACGGTACACCAACCGTAGTCTACAGCGAGCCCTCCAAAATGAATTTTGATAGTTTATTTGTTATTTATGGGTTATAAATACAAGTCTAAGCAGTATATAACTAACTTATGAGTTGTTATTGGTGTATAGGTTATAGCTAGGATCTCACGGATGAAGATCAAGCTCAACGAAGAACCGAATACAATCAAGTTCAAGCTTCCGCATTATTTATAGTCATTTACGAAATCATTCATCGTTAATATGACGAAATATGTATATATATATTTTTAAGAAGCATTATGAAACTCGAAGTTTTTTTTAACGGACTTGTATTTGAGAAGCATTATGAAACTCGAAGTTTTTTTTAACGGACTTGTATTTGTATAAATACTTTTATATACGAATTTTTTATAAAATTTTACTTTAACAAGAAGGGACTTACAGATCAAGTGTGGATGGCTTTCGGTGATTGGTGCAAAATTCCTGCAATTTATATTTTCGACTTCAAAAACATTCTGGATATTCATAATTTCAGTCAGTTGGGAAAGAAAGCGAAGAAAATCATTCACGGCTTGGTGATTATTTCTTGTTGGTGCATTTGAAAATGTAGGAATGAGATGGTTTTCAACCAGATTAGGAGTCATCAAGATATTATAGGGGAGGTTAAATCAAGAGGTTTTTCTTGGGTTAAAAATAGAACGTCTTGTAATTATATTAGTTGGGTAGAGTGGTGTAAATACCCTATGTAAATGTTGTAATTGTGTGCCCTTTGCCCGTTTGGGTCGGTGTGTTGTTAGTTGTTTGGCATTTTACCTGTTTGGATCGAAGGTGTGTTTTAATGAAGTTTACTTTTAAAAAAAATCATAATTTAAACTATTTGTTTTCATGGCATTCAGATACGAAAAATAATAGTTTACACTAACTTTTCAAAGTTGACCGTCTCTTGATAGGACTGACTATCTTTGATTGCAAACATGCAATCGATGTCATTAAGATGTCCGGTTTCATTGATTGTCATCAATCAGGTTTATTTTTATTTTTTTGAAAGGTAAATTGTATGTCATCAATCAGGTTTATTGTATGTTAGAAGTGATTAGTTGGAACACTAGAAAATAACGAGATGTATAAAAGTGTTGGTGTCGAATCCAACAAATTAATATATAACAAACTTATTTGACACACTAAAAATAGTATGAATGGAAGTCAGGTTTGTGTTAACAAAGATACAGATTAATTAATTATGCCAAAAAGATTTTATCCAAAGACGATTGTTTTGAAAAGGGGATTTAATTTAGACTAAAAATGAATGACTACGAATAATTATATAAAAATTCTTAATTAAAAAAAGTTTGGGTAAATTCAGATTTTAAAAACTAATTTTAACACCAGCAAATTTCTTGATTCGGTTCGAGTTACGATCATTAATGGTCACGGTGCAATGACCCTTTTTAAATAATAGTTTGTATCAATACTAGATGTCACGCAGTTCGGACATCCACTCCATCTAATGTCTAACCAAGCGCAGTTCGTCGGTTAGAGCCAAGCCGCTACTCTAAGCACACATTGTTCGGATCTTAGTGTGCGGGTTGCGTGATAGAAGTATCGGTTAGAATCAAGCACACACGCCGTTCGGAATGTCTAATTATTTTTTTCCTAATGTCAAAGATTAAAAATTTATTAGAGTTCTAAAAAGTTATTGAACTTTATTAGAAAAAGAGTAAATTGCACAAAACATCCTTTATGTTTCCTCAAACTTGCAGGTTCCAGCCTTAATGTTTAAAAGTTGCTAAAAACAGCCTTTAAGTTTATTTTTGTTGCGGGTTCAATCCTTTACAACTAATCACGTTATTTTCTTCAATTAAGTTCCCTCACATTCATAACATGTGAGGGTATATTCATCATTTTGATTGATCATGTGAGGAAACTTAACTGAAGAAAATAACGTGGTTAGCTGTCAAGGATTGAACCCGCAACAAAAATAAACTTAAAGGTTGTTTTTAGCAACTTTTAAACATTAAGGCTGGAACCTGCAAGTTTGAGGAAACATAAAGGATGTCTTGTGCAATTTACTCTTAGAAAAATTAATAAGTTGATCAAGTTTACTAACATTCTAATATTTTCCAAATTGATTCCGTATAAAAACAAGAATCACATAAACAAACCATTAAATCAAGAACCACATAAACAAACCATTAAATCATAGAATTTAACATAACCGTTTCACATAAATTATTGAACTAAAGCAAAAGAAATAAACTCCGGTATCGAAACTATACAGTTCTAGCCACACACACAATAGCTAAAACAATCAAGTCAAATTTTTACGAAACAAAAAATAAAGCCCATGGCTTTATAGCCTGTTGGCATCTTAGGGGTGAGATAAGACTTTGGGACCAATAGGTCTGGGTTCGATTCTTACAAGAGGGGGGGGGGGGTTCTCATATTATTGGGTTTCATCTTGAGTTGGTGTATAACCATTATGCCTAATAAGAATGGATATAATCGATTGGTTTCATTTATAACACGAAGATACTCTAATGATTGGTCACTTATCTAAATTTGCTATTAAAAAAAATCCAAAAAATGTTTGTTGTTGTCGTCTTATTGAAACCACCAAAAGAAAAGAGAATTCCCTTCCGTCCTCGAATTCCCCAACGTTATTATTTTTTTTCAATGTGGGTGATTGTTATTATTTTTTCAAGTCTATCTCCTCCTCAAATATCGTTCCCCGTATATTTTTGGTATCCATTGAGGCTTGTGAGCCCAAATCACATTCAACACATTCTCTTTAGATTCAGCCCAATGTAATAGAGGTTAGGCCCAAACAAATAGTTGTACTTCAGAGTTCAGAAGTTCAGATCGCTGGTCCACAATTGTTTCCATCAAACTTGTTGACAATAGAGGTGCAAAATAAAACCGTATTTGGAACCAGACCCAGTAAAAAAACCGTGACTGGTTTTCTTAATACCCGAGTATTCTATACCCGAAACCGGAACCGACCCTACCCGTATGGTATATAGATAGAGTGTGCATTTTGATCTCAATACCTGGAACCGGAACCGATCATACACGAGTAATACCCGAAACCGGACAAGAACCAGAACCGAAACCAATTATACCCAGCTATACCCGATATATAATTCTAATATCTTTCTTTTAAATTTATGTTTGTGCATTTAGTTTAGTTATCTTAAATTATATAATGCATATTTAATAATAAGAAAAAAATACGAGAAAATAAGGTAATAAAACACAATAGAGTATTAACAAAATTAAAAATACAGAACTAAAAAATTCGTAAATAGGGTATAAAAAATCCGAAAATAAGGTATCTTAATACCCAGTTTCTTAAGAACTGGAACCAAACCCTACCCGGAACCGGGCACATAGAGTATGTTTTTTTGTCAAATAACCCGAACCGGAACCGAATTGGTTATAGCAATAATCGGTTCCAACCCTTAAAACGAGAAACCGAAACCAATTATATAAAAAAATACCCAGTTTGTACACCTCAGTTGACAATATTGCTGAACTTAAGTCCCCATAATTGAAGTTGTAAACTCCATACCACAAGCTATGAATTAATAAATTCACCAATTAGATAAAACAAGCCTTGTGATTTTTGAATTATTTCGATTATTGAATTCCTTGGTTAGCTCGTGTTCCTCTTGATCGATCAATCTCTTTAATGCTCATTACCGTTCGCTATCACTTCCAGTCTACAAAAACCATTAAAAACGTTTAAAGTAGATTCTGTTTCACAAAAACGTGTATTTTCCAAGATAATGCAAAATCTATAGTATAAATGCCTAAAATACGATTAAATATGCACGCTAAAATGTGATAAAATATGCTTAAAAATGCAGCTAACAAAAATAAAATATAAAAAGTTTCGGTTCACTTGTCGATTTAAAAAAATAAGAACTCACTCAAAAGTCCAAACTTTGTTTCATTACACATAGCAATATAGCATAGTGTCATAACACGAACTTCTGCAATGATGATGATAATAAATCATAAGAGTTTTCGTAAATCATTAACATTTGAAAATATAAATATAAACATAAGGATTGAAGAGGTTAAATCTGAATTTTTTATCAATTATCGACTAGGGATGAGCTTGATACCAGTACCGAAATAGCCAATCTCAAAAATCACCAAAATTGGGTACTGCACCGAAAACATAAAACATGTTGGATATTTTAGTGTGATCCGTATTGACTTGTTGACCAAAGTGAATTGTAATACATATTAATCAAGTTAGGAGGTGCCAGAATACACATTTTTTTTTAAATTATACAATAAGAACGCGCATTTTTCTCTTTCATTTGAGTTGCATGTCACTATAGTTTTTCTTCTAGTTAAAAAAACACAAGCTATGTAAATACATGACTACGTAACATTGTGTAATTACGTATATGTATTACATTTAGAAACAAGTATAACATTACGTTATTGAATACTTACATAATATGGATTATATTTAGAAACAAGTATAATGTTATGTTTTGTTTTTTTATAGTTTTGCGTGATACTGTACAGCTTTATGTGATTATAAGATATATGTCTAAATTCAAATCTTGGATACTTAAAAAGATGTCAAAATTCAACTCTTGGATATACCTGTGGCGGATCTAAGATTCGTTCGTAACGGTAACGTTTTATAAAAAAATGGTAACTAAATCGAAAAAACTTCAATTTTTTTCTAAAATTTACACTACCGTCGGAGCGCCAAGCGATAGCGGGCGTTGCCTCTTACAATACACTAGGTCCGCCCACGAGATACAGTGCATGCAACTTATTAATTTGAAACATAGTAATACATGATATACATGATCTGACTAAAACATAGTAATACCTGCTATACATGGTCTGACTATGACATCAACCGTACGAATACTTGGACATTTTTCTTGACTATTTAAGATCTCTTCCTCACACTATGTATACTATTCTTTTCTTTTGTTGTCGACATGATTTTTAGATCACCAAACATATTAACAAAATCATATACTATTCTTTTTCTATATTAGGTTCTTGTCTTATTAAGCTCAGATAGTAATATTTTAACAGGAAATTGCGATAAATTTTAGTGACATCATATATATATATACATAGGATTCGATTTAAGGGAGAACCACCCACAGTTGCGAGAACCGCGAGAACCACTCTCCACCATTCAGATCATGTCAGCTATACATTATTATTTTAAATCTTAAAGGTTATTTTGGTAATTTACTCAAAATGTCATATCTACTCTCTCTCTATCTTTTTAAAGTCTTATCAGACTTTTCTATCAATAATCTCTCTCTTAAAGTCTTAATCACATTAAAAAAATCAAAATTAATCAAATCATATTAAATTAATCACATTAAATAAATCAAAATTAATCAAATCAAATTAAAGTTAAAAACCGGTGCGTAAAAAAAGTTTTATACTGGCGCCTAAAAAAATTAAAACCACACGTAAAAAAAGCTTTATACATGCACATAAAAAAAGTTTAAAGTTGTGCGTAAAAAAAACTTTATACCAGTGTGTAAAAAAAGTTCTAAAGCGACGCGTAAAAAAAGTTTAAAATCGTGCGTAAAAAAAGTTTAAAACCGTGCGTAAAAAAAGTTTAAAACCGAGCATAAAAAAAGTTTAAACCCATGCGTAAAGTTTTATACCAGAGTGTAAAAGAAATTTAAAAACCCGCGCGTAAAAAAAGTTTTTTACCGGCTTGTAAAAAGAGTTTGAACCCGCGCGTAAAAAATTTTTTAAACCGGCGCGCAAATAGACTTTTAAACCGGCACGTTAAAAAAGTTTAAAACCACTCGTAAAAAAAGTTTTAACGACGCGTAAAAAAAGTTTAAAACCGGGCGTAAAAAAAGTTTGAACCCGCGCGTAAAAAAAGTTTGAACCCGTACGTAAAAATGTTTAAAACCGGCGCGCAAAAAATGTATGAACCCCTACGTAAATTTTTTTTGTACTGTATGATTCAAAAATGACATTAATTAAATCACAAACATTAATTAAAGCACAATGATTACAACTTTAATTATCAATCATTAAAGAGTTTAGTAAAAATAACAATTTACCCTTATCCCACTAAAAACAAAAACTCATTAATTAAAGCACAATGATACCAACTACTTTATTGTCTTTTAGTCTCATCCATTAAAACACTTTTGATCAATGGTTTATGTTGGTTTCTACGGTTCTTACAACTCAAGGTGGTTCTCATTTTACCCATCCCCTATATATATATATATATATATATATATATATATAGGTAAGGTTCCTGTAAAAAAGACCTTTATCGTGAGAAGTGTGAGAATGCATAGGAATTAACATGTAGTGATGTAGGCATCACGTTTTGAACTTAGCCATGATATTTTGGGTTGTTTTACCAAGAAAAACACTAAACATAACAATTTAAAATACAATACAATATATTATAGGCGTGCAATTTAAAAAACACTATTTAACACTTAAACATACTACTTAACGTTCTTGGCATGGTGTTAAGTTTTAAGCCTAGAACTCATTGCATTGTGTTTAAATTGTTATGTTTGATGTTTTTCTTACCAAAACAACCCAAAACATCATGCCTAAGTCCAAAACATGGTCAATTCCTATGTTTTCTCACACTTCTCACGAAAAGTGTCTTTTTTACAGGATCCTAAACCTATATATATATATATATATATATATATATGTATATATATATAGGGGGAGGATAAAAAAATCCCACTTGAGTTAAGAAAACTTAAGAAAACCTTATGTAACATTTTTATTATTTTCTAAAAAAAATAGGGAATGTAAGTTACATGCTAATTAACGTTTTGTAACAAAAAAAAATCGAGCGAGTGGATTTTTTTATAAAAAATTAAAAAAATTCAGTTTTTTAGCATTTTTTTGTAAACAATGAAATTTTTAAAAAAATTTATAAAAAACTATTCGACGTTTTTTGTTACAAAATGTTCATTAACATGTAACTTACATTCCTTATTTTTTTTACAAAAAAAAGAAATTGTTACATAGTGTTTTCTTGACTTTTTTCAACTTAAGTGGGTTTTCTCTCTATACTTCACCTATATATATATATATATATATATATATATATATATAATTGCAAAGGGCTTTATGAATAGTTAGTTTAGTTTTTTAATAATATATAGTTTTTATAGTATTTTAATTATTTTATTTTAATATGATAATATTTTTTTATTATATATTTACTTTTAACATTGAACATATTAAAGAATATAACTTTGAATTGTAATACTGGTACGTAACGAATCAAACCGATATCGTTCGAACAACATCGGTATCGATACGGATATTCGTTTTTTATGGATTTCAATCGATGTAAACACATGTTAATTGCCATACTGAGTGCCGATATCGTAATGGTACTGTAATCAACTGAACCAATACTGACTAAAGCCTGCTGCGAAGCGCAGAGAAATCCAACTATATAACAATTAATGAAAGGTGTAGAGTGACTTTTTTTTTTTTATGGTTTTTTTTTTTAATTTTAAATAGGTGTTTTACTGTTGCTATCATCGAAAGTTGTATCAATATTTGCTTTTATCGATTATCGCTTTTATGGTTTTCAATTAGTAGAAACAAAGTCATGCGGCGTAGCATAGGGAAAAACGATCAAAACCCCGCCGCGTAGGGCAAAACCTATTTTTTATTTTAACTAGTTGGTAATATTGGAACCAAAATCTATGTTCGATTTTATGGTTTTCCAATGAGTCGAGCCGATGATGACCAAATTCAAGCCGTGTAACCGATCATATTTGCGCCGTGTAGCGCGAGGGGAAAACCAGGTATTGATATTCATTTTTATCGATCTTCGCTTTTATGGTTTCCGATAAGTCGAGCCAATAACGAACCAATCACATCGCGTAACACAGGGGAAAAAAGACCAAACTCTCGCGTGTTAGGCGAGGGAAAACCTAATTTTTTAATTGGTATTATCGGAACCGATATCGATTGTAACAACTCGAAAATTCGTTGTTATCTTTTCATTTGTATTTCCGATGTATCTATCTTTTGTAATCCCGAGATTTAGTTTATAATAAAGTTTATGTTAACTAATTTGGTGTTGTACGTTATTATCGCATCTAATCGCTTGTTAAGTCGCATCGCTAATCTCATCGCATCGCAAATCGCAGTTAATTATGTGGTTTTATGTTATTTATGTGTTATGTGTGTTTGTGGTTATGATTACAATCGCTATCGCATCGCTCTCGCATATTCAAATCGCTAAATCGCACTATTATAACGCCTATAACGCTTAATATAACTATCTAATACAAACCGAATAGCCAAACGAACTCATAACGCGAAACAAACAAAGAAAACCCAACTATTGGGTCAAGTTCGCTCGAACTTGGTGACCCCAAGTTCGGCCGAACTTGACTGGCCAACTCAAGCAACCCTCACCTCCCTCAAGTTCGCTCGAACTTGCTTAATCCCTCACAGGATTAACAAGTTCGGCCGAACTTGACTCAAAAACTCCCAAAATTTCACAAGTTCGCGCGAACTTGCATGAAGTTCATGCAAGTTCGGCCGAACTTGACTCCACCAGCTCACCTTTTTGCCTTCCCCTATAAATACTCAGCCCCATTCTCTCATTTTAACTTGCTGCAACTTCGCCCATAGCTCCCGAAACCCGAAACCCTCTGTTTTCTAAGTAAGAATCAAACCGATTTCAACTACAATGATGTTCAACAACGTTTTACAACGATTTTGCACAAGGCCTTGCCTTCGTTTTCATCAAATCTCTTCTGTTTACGAAAATCTTCATCTTTTTCTATCAAAACTTCTGTTTCCACTCAGATCTATACTAGATCTAAGCAAAACCTTTTAAAAACCTTGATTTTATACACCATTTTCGGACTAATGACGAATGTTTCGTTCACTTTTGAGTGGAACGAGGCGTTGTCGAAACTAGATATCAGATCCGGAAGCACAATGACGAAATCGTCACTTTACAAAAGCTGGACTAACCCATAAGAACCTCCAAGTTCATTCGGAGTAGCTCGAGTTTCTGTAAAATGGCTAAGTTCGCTCCAAAAACACCTCTCTAGCCTAAGTTTTACTAGTGGCTTAAGGTTAGAGGGATAAGCACTCGATTTCCTCAGCAAACGACGCGAAAACGCAAGATTTTGGACTCGAAAACCTCAAGTTCGCTCAAGAATCACCATCACCCAGGTCAAGTTCGACCGAACTTGTACCCAAATGGGTCAAGTTCGACCGAACTTGAGTCTATTCCATCAATCCCTTGTAAGTTCGCCCAAACTTGTCTTGTTTCTTAGGAAACTATACAAGTTCGCCTGAACTTGTCAAATTTCCTAAAGAAACTTGCCAAGTTCGACCGAACTTGACTCTAAATCACTCAGAACCTTGCAAGTTCGCTCGAACTTGTAAGTTTACATACAAGTTCGGCCGAACTTGCCTACTGCTCAACTCAAACTTAACCGTTTTAAGCAATTCGGAAGACTGATGCACTTCTGTTCGTTTACAGGCTGATCCGGCGCACTTCCCGAATCTCCTCAGATCTCTAATCTTACCTAAACGCACCACTGTGAGTATACTTGACCCGTTTTCGCTTTAATGCACTATTTGGGTGTTACATACGTTCCTCTATCAAAATCACTTCACAACTCAAATTGTTTATCATGCGCGAATAATCTGATTATGTATGCTCAATACGTGATACTAGAAACATGTGACTAGGGCTTATTTTCGTTAACTTGCCTCCTTAGCTAGTATGGTACTATAGTGTGGCTTACACCCGACGGGGTCTAGTTAGGATGGACGCGCAAGCCTTCTCACGGTAGTTAGCATGAGAATGAGCCTATGTTTATCTGTGTGATGTGTTTTGGTGTATCATGATATGTAATTAGACTATTTCGCGAACACTTTCTCCATTATGCTAGTATTACTTAAACCCGTATGGTCACCTTTACTTAAATGTATTGACTTGTATTTTAACATATGTAACAGGTTGAGGATTTTAGCTTGGATGCATTGGATTATGCTTAGTTTAGTAGTTTAGTTGTTTATGTTTTGGAACTCTTGTAATAAAAATCTAGGGGAGATCGAATTGGATTTATGTTTAAGAGATTATGTTAAAATGTAATGGTTGTTTTGAAGATTGTATGAGTTTGATAGTATGAGATATTAAATGTTGATTACTATCTTTGAAATGATTGTTATGAAATCTCTTGATCAATCTGATTCGCCTAGTGCCACTACCCGATGATTCCGCCATCGGTTGGGGTGTGACAGATTGGTATCAGAGCCCATAACCATAGGATAATAGGTAGAATTGCCATGATTCGACCTAGTAGCATGTTTAAGTACCTGATTGACCTATCTTCGACTTAAATGTTAAACTAATTGCCATAAATGCTTAAATGTGCCTTTCCTAAGGCTAACACAATATACACGTTTGGAAACGCTCGTATCACATAAAACGAGCGATCAAGTCGAGATTATGTGTGAAAACCGAGAACTCTCGATGAGATCGTTCACACCACGCAATCTCTATCGCACGAGATACCTTTGTCGAGTTAGGAGTGATATCCAAACCTCGACGAAAATCTCCATTTCTATCTAGTGGAACGCCCGAGGTGATCGGTGCGCGTAGCCACAACTAGGAACGACGTTGCTAAGTTAAGGGTGAAACCCGCATCGTAGTAACATATTCCGCTTTTCGATTTTCAATCTCACCAAAGTCTCGATTATTCCGATGATTTGGAACACGTAGTAACCGGAAGGATAATGCCGTTAGCCGCTTGCGGTGAGAGCATCTATCTATTAGGCCAAAACGTGGGTCCAAGTTCAAAGGGTAGTCGAACCACTTTGGATAGTCAACGTCTCAAAACCCCGGACACTCCCAATTGATTTAAG
The DNA here is from genome assembly GCA_947069175.1 of Scalesia atractyloides. Lineage (NCBI taxonomy): Eukaryota > Viridiplantae > Streptophyta > Magnoliopsida > Asterales > Asteraceae > Scalesia > Scalesia atractyloides. The sequence continues at coordinate 72,691,376 of CAMTDV010001633.1, read as the reverse complement.
CCTATATCGTCGATTTACGCATCATCGAGTTTATTATTACTTATGTGTTTAAAATATTGAGAATTTTCGCTTTATTCGATTTCTCGCTTTATTTATTTCTCGCATTACCGATTTCTCGCCTTATCGCTTACGCTCCATAAACGCATGCCCTACTTGCACAGCTCTCGCAATCTAAAACGCTAAATTAATACATCAACCAAACTAATCGCTTAACTCGCTTACGCTTAGGAGGACATGTGTGCCTCATGTGCGGTATTACTCGCTTATATATCGCTTATATCTCGCTATCTTATTGCATATCGAACGCGCTACACTTTACTTATAAGAAGGTGAATATGTGCAAAGTATATGCTTATGTGAAATACGTGCTTTTGTGCTTACATGCTTATGTGCTTACGTGCTTACGTGTTTACGTGCCTACGTGCTTATGTGATTTTGAGCCTTGAATGAATAATAATAATAATAAATATTTAAACATAACTCTATTATAATCGAATCTCATCTAATCTAAATCCTTCATGTAGATGTCTTCAATGGGATCGCATACCCGAAAGAATCTCCAGCGCAGCAACACCGACAAGCGTATCGCTACAATGGTAGCCAAGGAAATGGCTAAGGTCATCCCGCAAATCGTCTCAGAAATTCATGCTGTGAGCAGTAACTCATCGGTTGACTTGAAAGCCGAAAACCCCAAGCCACGATTCAGCTTCAAAAATGTCAAAAACTTGTGCACCTCTCGCCTTCACGGGCAACGATGGACCGACTGCTATGTTCCATTGGTTTGACGCCCTTGAAGTCACCTTTTGTCACACCCCGACCCGCAGCGAAATAAGAGTCGGGGCATAATTGGGTTATCACCAAAGCTCATGATGTTTACTAATATGTTTCATATTTATTAAATTCAAATTACATCTCAAATGTTCAAGTCAAATTCATACAATACAAGGAAAGGAAAATTTAAATAAAATAATCCAAAGTCTAAACGGGTTTATTCTTCTAGGCCGTCCTATATGTTTCTTGCTTCAACTTGATCACCTATATCATGTGTTAAAATGGGGGATTTTGGGTCAACAAAAGTTGGCGAGTGAACCTTTTTAGAAAACATTTATTATTGATTTCTTGTTATATTTAATATGGAAAAATTGTGCACTAATCATATGTGAGCAAATGTAGATAAACATACAATAACAAAAACAATAACAATAATAATCCAACTTGCATGAGTATATAACATGAATGATAATGTATATGTTGGAAACGTCACGTTCACGCTCATAGGTAATGGGGAACGGACGGCCTATGATGATGTATGTGCGATCAAGGCTCAATTAAACGGAGCCGATCGTATGTTGGCAACGCCTCGTTCACGCTCATAGGTAATGGGGAACGGCTCACGCTCATAGGTAATGGGGAGCGGCGGCCTATGATGATGTATGTACTGAAAATGATAAATTTAATCTAAACATTAACCACACAAACAGTTGATACATATTGAATACACATTTGATCATGGATATGATGGATGCACAAACAGTTGATACATATTGCCACCAGTAGGTGTATCGAAGGTCTTGATACATCTTGTCGGCTCCTGGGTGCACAGAGTATCGTGTTTTGTGCGCCTCATTCATAAGGAAATCACGAAGGTTATTGTGATCGGGAATCCATATGCGATCTAGATAATACAGAATACCGTCAGATTTTGTTTCGAGTTTAAGTTCTGCTCCACAAGATAGCTCATTGCGTATGTCGTTTTCTGTTATAGAAACATGTTGAGCTTCTCGGATTTGATCTTTGATGTCGGTTATGATTTGCGAACATAGAAGACGAATGGAGTTGCATAACCCTTTCGACTGAGTGCATCGGCCACCACATTTGCCTTGCCAGGATGATACCGAATTTCACAGTCGTAGTCATTAAGAAGTTCGACCCATCTTCGTTGCCTCATATTCAACTCCTTCTGATTAAAGATATGTTGGAGGCTCTTGTGGTCAGTGTATATTTCACACTTGGTACCGTAGAGGTAATGTCTCCATATCTTAAGAGCGAACACAACGGCTCCAAGTTCCAGGTCGTGGGTGGTGCAGTTCTTCTCATGAACTTTGAGTTGTCTAGACGCGTAGGCTATCACTTTTCCCCTTTTCATTAATACACAGCCTAATCCTTGCCCTGATGCGTCGCAATATACTACAAAGTCATCGCAACCTTCGGGGAGTGTGAGGATAGGTGCGTCACAAAGCTTTTGCTTAAGAGTTTGGAAGGCTTCCTCTTGTTTAGGTCCCCATATGAAGGGTTTTCCTTTATGAGTCAAAGCCGTGAGTGGTACAGCAATACGAGAGAAATTTGCAATGAAACGGCGATAGTAACCCGCCAAACCAAGAAATGATCTTACTTCGGTAGGGGTTTGTGGCGCTTGCCATTCTTGTACTGCTTTGATCTTTGAGGGGTCGACATGTATTCCCTTGTCATTGACGACATGTCCAAGAAATTGTACTTCTCTTAACCAGAATTCGCACTTGGAGAATTTAGCGTAGAGCTTTTCGGTTCTTAAGAGTGTGAGGATGAGTCGAAGGTGTCGTTCATGATCAGATTTAGACTTTGAGTAGATGAGGATGTCGTCGATGAAGACTATGACAAAGCGGTCGAGATAGGGTTTGCATACCCTATCCATGAATACAGCTGGGCGTTGGTTAATCCAAATGGCATGACCATGAATTCGTAATGACCATAACGAGTTCGGAAGGCGGTCTTTGGGACGTCTTCTTCATGCACTCTGAGTTGATGATAACTAGAACGAAGGTCGATCTTTGAAAAACAAGTGGCGCCCTGAAGTTGGTCTAGTAAGTCATTGATGCGAGGTAACGGATAGCGGTTCTTGATTGTTAATTTATTGAGTTCTCTGTAGTCGATACACATGCGAAACGTTCCATCTTTCTTCTTCACAAACAGAACAGGTGCACCCCAAGGTGATGAGCTAGGATGTATGAATCCTTTGTCAGTCAGTTCTTGCAGCTGACTGGCCAGCTCTTGCATCTCGGATGGGGCTAGCCTATAAGGAGATTTCGCGACGGGTGTAGCGCCAGGTATAAGATCAATGTGGAATTCGACTTCTCTCATGGGAGGAAGTCCTGAGATGTCGTCGGGAAAGACTTGTGGGAATTCTTTCACTACAGGTATATCTTCTAGCTTCTTCTCCTTGTTTCCCTTCTTGATTACGTGAGTTAGGAATGCGACATAGTTCTTGCGGAGATATTTTCTAGCTTGAAGGCAGGACATCAATTTGAGTCCTTTCGAAGGGGTTTCTCCAAAGATTCGAAGGGTTTGACCGTCTGCGAGAGGAATGCGAATGAACTTTTCACGGCATACCACTTCAGCCTGATGTTCGCTGAGCCAGTCCATACCGATTATAATGTCAAAACTTCCCATCTTCATAGGAATGAGGTCAACTGGAAAATCGTGATCGTTTAGAGTGAGGGTACAATTTCGTATAATAGAGTTCAATGAGAACGGTTTTCCGTCAGCAACTTCCACCGTTATGGATTCCATGAGTTAATCTCGAGTTTGGTTGAGGATGGGTTCAAATTCTAAGGACACAAAACTCTTATCCGCGCCAGTATCAAATAACATGGATGCATAACTACCATTGATGAGAAACGTACCGTTAACCACGTTGTTGTCGGCCCTAGCTTGATTGACGTTGATGTTGAAAGCTCTTCCTCTAGCAGGTGGAGGAGCTTGGTTAGCTTGGTTCACCGGATTTGCTTGAGCTTGAGCATGTATGATGTTCACCAAGCATGGACAAGTGTTTCTAAAGTGGTTTGGGTCTCCACAGTTGTAACAAGCCCGCATGGGTTGCATCATGGGGTAGTTGGGTTGGTAGTAGGTTTGGGCCGTATGTTGTGTAGGTGGTAGTAGTAAGGGTTGTTGGGCTTGACCCATTATCTGATGGTGGGTTTGGGTTGTGGGTTGGTTGCGGTTCATTCGCTGAAGTGTGCGGCAGGTTTGGATGGTGTGACCTGCACGGCCATAGCTGGTGCAATATTGACATGGGTGTTCGGGAGAGTGATGGTATTGGCAACGGGTGCATTTTGGGTAGGGGCCGGAGTATGGCCTTTTGTATGGTGTAGATGAGGGGGCAACTTGGGTGATGGGTGCAGCAGTGATTGGGGGGTTTGTTTGGGTGACAGCAAAGTTTCTGGTGTTTCGCTTCCTTTTACCAGTAAACTTCGAAGAGGAGCCAGAATGGTTTGAAGTTTGAGCCTCAATGGGGGCTTTCTTTTTCTCCTCCTTGAATTTACCGTTTCGGATGCGATTCTCGGTAAGTTCGGTAGCTAGTTCCATTGCAGCTTCCAGTGTTGCAGGTGAAGTGCTTAGAACCGAGTCTTGAATTTTTGAGGGGAGGCCTCGAATGTAGTGTTCAACCAAGCGGTACACTAGGGTGAACAAGTTAGGAACCATCTGATTTAGCTCAAGAAACCTTTTGTTGTAGGAAGTATGATCTCCTTCCTTTTACTTTAGCGAGTGGAATTCATCTTCCAACTTCTTGATTTCGCTTCTTGGGCAGAAGCGTCTTGTCATTATTTCCCTTAACTCTTCCCACGTTAAGGCCATAGCATCTTCAACTCCTCTCTTACCCTTCTCGGTGTTCCACCAGGTCAGGGCTACCCCAAATAGTCTCCCGGTTGCGTAACGTACCTTGCGATCCTCGGGACAATCGCAATTGAGGAAGGTGTTCTCCATTTCTTCAAACCAGTGGAGGAGAGCAGTGACACCTTCGGTCCCTTCATACTTTGGTGGATCGCAAGACTTGAAGTGTTTGTAGGAGCACTTCTTGGAGGAAGGGTTGTCGATAATCTGGTCTTCTTGGTTGGGAGGGTTGATGGGATTCGCGGAGAGTGCTTGTTGGACTTGAATAACGATGTCAGGAAGCACCGCGGCCATTTGTTTTGCAATTTGGGTGGCCAAGCGTTCGTTTGACCTTCCTGACTTTCGACATCCTCGTAGCTGCCTAGCCGACATCTACAGGAACATACATAGGAAGATTGTGAGTTTAAGAAGTGTTTAGGTGTCATGTGTCGTTAAAAGTAATAAAATAACATAATCATCAATAATGCAACTACATCCATAGGATGTCTTGGGTTTGCTCATGTTTGGGCCTCCAATGTCCCCCATACCATCGCCTGTATAGTCATGTGGGCCCCCATGACTATTGGCTTAGTAGGATTCACATTGGTGTTGGCGGTTTAACACTCGCATCACCCGAAGGAAAACCATGAAATATGTTTGCGAGATGTATGGTCGGAGGGTGTCCAGGTATAGACACAATGACAACTCAAAGTGGGGTTAGTTCACACGACGTTTGGTATAGCATGCTTTGGCTAATAGGTCCTTCGTACTCTCATCGTTAGTCCCCAGGTAGGCAAACTGGTCCTTTATTTTGGATTTATACGAATGCCAAGCCTAGACAGGACGTTCCGACTACCAGTACTCGTACCCTTCCAGTTACTACATGCCCGTCATGAGAACTCACTTTGATGTGATTTGAAAATACATAAATCGTTGTAAAAATGATATGAATTGTGAGGTGTGTGCTCTCATGGATATGGTATGTTATGAGGATATGATTCATGATGAGCATTGTATAATAATATGTACAACATGCTTGCATAACATTGAATGTAACAATAAACATAAAGCATATAAACATCATGAATTTTGCATGTAACACACAAACAATTTAGAAATTCTAATCAACTATAGTATAGGCTCTAAGGGTCTAATAACATATCCTATATCCCTATAGTCATGGCTCTGATACCAATCTGTCACACCCCGACCCGCAGCGGAATAAGAGTCGGGGCATAATTGGGTTATCACCAAAGCTCATGATGTTTACTAATATGTTTCATATTTATTAAATTCAAATTACATCTCAAATGTTCAAGTCAAATTCATACAATACAAGGAAAGGGAAATTTAAATAAAACAATCCAAAGTCTAAACTGGTTTATTCTTCTAGGCCGTCCTATATGTTTCTTGCTTCAACTTGATCACCTGTATCATGTGTAAAAATGGGGGATTTTGGGTCAACAAAAGTTGGCGAGTGAACCTTGTTAGAAAACATTTATTATTGATTTCTATTTATATTTAATATGGAAAAATTGTGCACTAATCATATGTGAGCAAATGTAGATAAACATACAATAACAAAAACAATAACAATAACAATCCAACTTGCATGAGTATATAACATGAATGATAATGTATATGTTGGCAACGTCACGTTCACGCTCATAGGTAATGGGGAACAGACGGCCTATGATGATGTATGTGCGATCAAGGCTCAATCAAACGGAGCCGATCGTATGTTGGCAACGCCTCGTTCACGCTCATAGGTAATGGGGAACGGCTCACGCTCATAGGTAATGGGGAGCGGCGGCCTATGATGATGTATGTACTGAAAATGATAAATTTAATCTAAACATTAACCACACAAACAGTTGATACATATTGAATACACATTTGATCATGGATATGATGGATGCACAAGCGTTTAAATGTAATAAATAATAAGACACATGATACACCCTAAAAAGTGATTAAAACGGGGAATTGGTAGAGATTCACTCACATTGGGTGCGTTCGTTTGATGATGATGAATACGCACGAGTTTAGAGGGTTGATCGACGAGGAATAACTAACCTAAATAATAACGAAAAGGTACGGTAAATATGTGGATTTTATTAACAATTTTAATAGGGTTTTTATATTTATTTTTGTGAGTTTAAGGTTATTTCCTAACTTTAAAAACATTATTTTTAAGTATTTTTAATTGATTTTTAAATTAAATAAATAAATAAAAATATAAAAAAAATGTTGACTTTTTGGGTTGACCGTTGACCATTGACTTTGACTGTTGACTGTTGACCGGTTCGGTCGTGTATATGTATGCGTTGGGTGAGGCTCGAACCCGAGACCTCCCGTACGCGTGCACGCAGCTCTACCAACTGAGCTACGTGTCTAACCCGAAATATTTCTGTTTTTAATTATATTTATACACTATTTAATTTAATCAGAAATCATTTATTTTTAAAAGGATTTAATTATATCGGACCGGTGCACACAACAGGTCTCGAACCCGGGACCTGTGGTTTAGTGTTGCACACAGTCCACCGCTGGACTGTGTGTCTAACCTGGTTAATATACTGATTTTTATTATACTTAACATCTTACCGCGAGTTGATCCGGTTCGTTTTAAAAAGAACATTTTTATTTAAGAGAGTGAGGTTGTGTCAGGGATCGAACTCGAGACGTGTGTTAATTGTTTGCACACAGTCCACCGCTGGACTGTGTGTCTAACCCGTTTATATAACTTGTTTTAATTAATCTTATAAACATCGTCGACTTCGTCTTCTTCGCTCAAAGACTCAGACGACGATTATTCAACTGTTCTTGATTGAGTCGTTCATCGAACATATTACTGGTTGAAATGTAATTAATAAAATGAGTTAAGGAATCGAATGTACCGATCAGACTGTATTTTCTCAGAATTCCGGCAATGGACGTCGGCTCTGATTTGTGTATTCCGTCTGATTGAACCAATTAACAGTTTTGTTCGATTAGTTATGAAATTGGGGTACTAAACAAGGATTAACAGAAGGTTTGAATGATTATACCGATTCACAGCGTGAGTTTGGAAATTCCAGAGGTTTTCCGGCGAGAGCAGAATATTCCGGCTACGTCGTCTGGGATTGATTCTGGTTGATGGATTGAAGTTAGTAATAGTATAACAATGGATTGAAACCGAAAGAGTCGAGGTATTTATCGTTTTGATGAAAGTCTCGGTTTTCCGGCGAAAGTCCGACGATTGCAGAAAATCTACGGCGAGTGAAATTGATTCGAGAAATGGTGCGATTTTGAGCGAAATGATTTCCAGAGACTTGGGTGTGTATTTATAGGGAAGAATCACAATGAATTGGGTCTGATTTCAGTCTTGATTCATTGGTCAGCCTTTCTCTGGCGGTTATGACTGATGTCGCGGGATTAGACATCGGATATAACCGATGTCGATGTTAATACATACGTTAAGTCAAAAGAAACCGTCGATAATTGGCGAAATCGTCGGACTTTCCGGCGACTGCGAAATGGGCGCGCTGTTGACTGAATTCAGTTTCAAGTTTTATTATATGTATTATTTGTTTCGATATATCAACAAACAACACAAGTGGCGGAGTGGTGAGATATGTGCTTGTTAAATCTTTGAGGTTTCATCCGGCTGACCCGGGTTCGAAACCCGGCAGCCGGTTTTATTTTTTATTTATTTTATTTTCACTTTTTATCAATTATAGTTTTTAAATTCTAAATTGTTTATTAATTATGTATTGTTTAAATTAAAATAACTCATAAATATGCAACAAAATTTTATAACTTGATATTCGATTAATAAACGAAGCGGGTTTGGAAACCCGTTTTTCGACGGATGTTACACCTTTAGGCAAAGTGGATGCCCCGATGACCTTCGCACGGTGAACGCTACCGGAGTCTTCCAGTCCCGTGCTCTCGACTGGTGGACCGCCGAAAGAAATAGGCGCGATAATGACGAAGCCTATAGTCTATCTTGGGAAGAACTCAAGGAAGTAATGATGAAGGAGTTCTGTCCTCCGCACGAGATGCAAAAGCTCGAGAACGAATTTTGGGGTATAAAGCAAGATGGTCCCGACAATGCAGGATTCACCGCTCGATTCAAGATTTTGAGCATCATCTGTCCCAGCCAAGTTGATACAACCAAGAAAGCTATCAACAAGTATATCCGTGGTTTATGTCACACCCCGTCCCGCAGCGGAAAAGGTGATCGGGGCATGATTGGGTTATCATCAAAGCTCATGACATTTATTGTAACGTTTCATATTCATTAATACACTTTAATGGAAAATTACAATCAATATTACATCATGTCCTAAATATCAATCTAGGCTTCATTGTTTTCTTCTAAGGCATTTCCTATGTGTTCCTTGCTTCATCCTGTTCACCTGTATCATGTGTAAAAAGGGTTTTTGGATCAACAAAAAGTTGGCGAGTGAATCCTATGGAAAACATTTGAACAATTTTATTTGATTGATTATAAAATAAAGTGCACAACCACACATGAGTAAAAATAGATGTAAACTTATTCACCAATCAATTTAATATTAAACAATACACATATGAACAATAATGGATCTTTTAGAGGCACGCGTTGCTCAACTCGTCTCTCACGAGGAACTGATGGGCCTAATGAATGAATTGCATAAACTTGACAATATGAAATACATAACTACAAACAATATAAACTCAATAATACACACACGAACAATAATGGATTTGTTTTGAGGCACGTTTTGCTTAACTCGTCTCACACGAGGAACTGATGGGCCTAATGAATGAATTGCATATAAATAGAAAAAATGAAATACATAACTACAAGCAATGTATACAATCTAAGTTTAGATCACAATATGGTATGGCACAAGTTTAAATAAACGAGTTAATTTTTATGACACATGACACACCCCAAAACGTGTAATTAAAAAGGGGAGTTGTAAGATTCACTCACAGTGGGTGCGTTCGGTTGATGATGTTGAATGCACGCGTAGTGGTTTTAACCACGAGTGAAATTAACCTAGATAATGGCATAATGTTTCGGTAAGTAAACGGGTTCTATTAATCCATTTTAGTAGGATTGTTGGGTGTATTTTTGTGAGTTTAAGGCTATTTTCTAACCTTAAAAATGTTATTTTTAAGTATTTTCAATTGATTTTTAATTAAAATAAATAAATAAAAATAATAAAAAAAGTTGACTTTTTTGACCGTTGACCATTGACTGTTGACTTTGACCGGTTCGTATGTGTGTATGTGTGCGCTGGGTGAGGCTCGAACCCGAGACCTCCCGTACGCGTGCACGCAGCTCTACCAACTGAGCTACGTGTCTAACCCGAAATATTTCTGTTTTTAATTATATTTATATACTAATTAGATTAAACTGAAAATCATTTATTTTTAAAAACGATTTAATGAGTCGGACCGGTGCGCTCCACAGGTCTCGAACCCGGGACCTGTGGGTTGAGTTAACACACAGTCCACCACTGGACTGTGTGTCTAACTTGTTAAATAAACCGATTTTTATTATACTTATATACAAACTAAATATTTTCATTTCTGTCTTAAATAAAAAGTTTAATAATTGTCCGGACCGGTGTAGTAGTCCGGACTCGAACTCGTGACCTGTGTTTTAAACGCGCACACAGTCCACCACTGGACTGTGTGTCTATCTTGGTTATTATTCCGGTTTTTATTATACTTAACAACTATATGAAATGAATCCGGTTCAGTAATAAAAAGGAACATTTTTATTAAAGCGAGGGAGCGTGGGACGTGATTCGAACTCGAGACGTAAGCGTTTTTAATGTGCACCACTGGACTGTGTGTCTAACACGAGTTATTTCTTGATTTTAATTAAACTTATATACTACCGAGTCTTCGTCTTCTTCGTTAATCTTAACCAGAATCGGAAGTCCGACTGGTTCGAAGTTTTAATCAAAATCGTTAGTGTGTTTCAGTTAATTACAGGCGAGATATATAAAAGAATGAAAGATTAAGTGTTAGATATACCGAAACTGGACTCCTCTGTTTCTCCGGCAGAACTCCGGTGACAGCAAAAGATTCCGGCGACGTGTGTCTTGCGACAGAGGGTCTTCAACGAGCTTGAGATGAATGTGGTGGCTTCGGTATGAGTTCTGAGTGTTCAGTGTTAGAGTAAGGCACAGAAGTGAAAAACCCGGTTTTCCGGCGATTTGCAGGTATTTTCCGGCGAGTAAATTTTCGCCGAGAAAGGGTGCGGTTTTGAGCGAAAAAGCTTGCAGAGGTTCGAGGAGGTATTTATAGGGCAGGACATCGATGAATTTGGTCCGATATCCGTCTTGATTCGTCGGTTAGAAACTTTCCGGCGGTTATAACTTGTGTCGCGGACTCAGGCGTCGGTTATAACCGATGTCATAGTTAAAGTTTACGTTATAACTGAAGTAACCGTCAATTCTTGGCGAGTTAGTCGGGATTTCCGACGACTACAATTGGGCGCGTCATATTTGAATTTGGGGTTCATGTTATGAATTAATTGTCTCCAATAACTAACAAGAAATACAAGTGGCGCAGTGGTTGGACGGCTGAGTGTTAAGTCTTTGACTCGCTGGCTGACCCGGGTTCGAAACCCGGCAGCAACATTATATTTTTATTTCATTATTTTTAACAATTTTTCAAAAACAATTTATATATTCCAATACACTTATTAATTATGTATCGTTTAAAATTATTTTGGGCATTAAATACGCAACGAAATTTTTAATTGATTGTTCGGTTAATAAACGGAGCGGGTTTGGTAAATCCGTTTTTTTTACGGATGTTACAGTATCCCCTGCTTTTTAGAAATTTCGTCCCGAAATTTAAGTAGTGATATATTTGACTAAAAATGATGGTGTTTAGTTTGACAGTTACATGCTTAGAAAAATATAAGAGTTTAAGTTTTTGTTTGAGGCGGTAATGTTCCTTGTAAGGGTTAAGTACCCTGTTACAGGAATCGCTTTTTGTTGCCTTTGGTGAAAATATTGATAAGCGGAGTTGATTCGCTAAATATGATATCATGCGCAAGAGTTTTGATATGTTTGGAAGGATATGATTATATCCTAAAGCAAAACTTCTAATACTACAACCTACATGGAACTTCTCATAACCATCTAACAATACCTCTGATCCTTTGACAAGAATACTTATATATAGGAAGTACCAGCGGCGTATCCACCATATTCTTGTCAAATTTTCATTGATTTTATCAGTAAGTTATGATTGGTTCTATGACTATAGAACATAAATAAACACAACAACTAATGTACCAAGAAATTACTAAATCCTACATAGAACTTCTCATAACCGTCTGACAATGCCTCTGGTCCTTTGACAAGAATACTTATATATAGGAAGTACCAGCGGCGTATCCACCATATTCTCGTCAAATTTTCATTGGTTTTATCAGTAAGTTATGATTGGTCCTATGATGTAACTTTAGAACATAAATAACACAACAACCAATATTTGAATCCACATTCTGATAGCATATATGTTTGAATGGTGACAGTTCCTCTCTCGTTTGTTATGATGGAGAGGTTAGTTTATGTAGAAATAGAACACAATCCAATTTCTTTAAATGGCGAGATGATATGAATGTAACACAAATTTCAACCAAGACAATACTAAATCCTACATGGAACTTCTCATAACCGCCTGATAATGCCTCTGATCCTTTGGCAAGAATACTTATATATAGGAAGTACCAGCGGCGTATCCACCATATTCTTGTCAAATTTTCGTTGGTTTTATCCGCAAGTTATGATTTGTTACCAAGAAACTACTAAATCCTACATAGAACTTCTCATAACCGTCTGACAATGCCTCTGATCCTTTGACAAGAATACTTATATATAGGAAGTACCAGCGGCGTATCCACCATATTCTCGTCAAATTTTCATTGGTTTTATCAGTGAATTATGATTAGTCCTATGTGACTCTACAACCAATACAACAAACACAAAAAACTGAAAGTGAAAAAATGCCTGTGCGATCAAGGCTCAATCAAACGGAGCCGATCGTATTGCATGTACTGAAAATGAAAATGTCTGTGCGATCAAGGCTCAATCAAACGGAGCCGATCGTATTGCATGTACTGAAAATAATAAATTTAATCTAAACAATAATCACACAAACAACTTATACATGGAACCTCTCATAACAGCCTGATAATGCCTCCGATCCTTTGACAAGAATACTTATATATAGGAAGTACCAGCGGCGTATCCACCATATTCTTGTCAAATTCTCATTGACTTTATCCACAAGTTATGATTAGTTCTATGTGACTCTACAACAAACACAACAACCACAAGATACTGATAATGAAAATGTCTGTGCGATCAAGGCTCAATCAAACGGAGCCGATCGTATTGCATGTACTGAAAATGAAAATGTCTGTGCGATCAAGGCTCAATCAAACGGAGCCGATCGTATTGCATGTATTGAAAATAATAAACAATAATCACTCAAACAGCTTGTACATGGAACCTCTCATAACCGCCTGATAATGCCTCCGATCCTTTGACAAGAATACTTATATATAGGAGGGTCGCATGATTTGAAATGCTTGTAGGTGCATTTAGTGGTATTTGGGGGAGAGTTGATAACGTTTTGATTTTCTTGATTGACAGGATTAGCGGTAAGTGCTTGTTGGACTTGGATTACAATGTTGGGTATTACGGCAGCCATTTGTTGAGCGATTAGGGCAGCCATGCGTTCGCGGGCTTTTCCTGCTCTCATCTTCCTACGGGCGTGGTTAGAAGACATCTACAAGGAATACATGTCAAGAGTATGAGTTGGATGCTTTTGGGATCATGGGTCGCACTTAGGAATGAACATTCATAAAATAATTATAGAAAAATAAATCTACTACATCCATAGGATGTCTTGGGCTTTGCTCGTCATTAGGCCCTACATGCCGCCATACTTCACCTTTGTAATCATGTGGGCCCCCATGAATACCGGGTTTTTCATATGGTTCGCATGTGTTAGCCTGGTTACGTACACTAAAACCCGGAGAAAATCGAGAAATATGTATATAACGTGTGATATTCGGAATGTGTCCAGGTGTAGACACGGTGACACCTCAAAGTGGGGTTAGTTCGAACGACGTTTGGTGTGACATGCTTTGGCCTAATAGGTCCTTCGTACTCTCATCCTTAGTCTCCAGGTAGGCAAACTGGTCCGTTATATTGGATTTATACGAATGCCAACCTAGACAGGACGTTCCGACTACCGGTACTTGTACCCTTCCAGTTACTACATGCGCGTCGCAGAACTTACTTTGATGAGATTTGAAAATTGCAACAAAATCTTTGAATAACAAAAGTATGAAGATGAATTGAATATATGAACATTGATATATGTATGATAAATGTGTATATAAGTATGTATGTTTGACTGTAAGTATAAACAAATATGAAACAAATAAATATCATAAGTTTGTATGTAACCACCTAATCAATTAAAATTTTAGGCAAACTATAGTATAGGCTCTAAGGGTCTAATAACCTATCCTATATCCTGTAACATACGTCAAAAACGGATTTACCAAACCCGCTCCGTTTATCAACCGAACAGTCAGTCAAAATTTTCGTTGCGAATTAAATGTCCAAAACATTTTTAAACGATCCGTAATCAATTATTATACGCGAATATATATTTAGTTTTTGAAAAACTGTTGAAAATCGCAAAATAAAAATGAAATGCTTCTGCCGGGTTTCGAACCCGGGTCTGTACCGAATCAGTTCAACACTTAACACATAACACTGAACCACTGCGCCAACTACTTTGTTTGTGATATAATAGAATCATTTAATTGATAAAGTGTCGTTACGAATTCAAAATCGGCGCCCAAACGATTCAGTCGTCGGAATCCCGGAAATCCCGCGAATCTTAACTACAATTTACGTTATAACGTAAACCATTAACCAGATATCGGTTATAACCGATGTTTGAAGTCCGCGACCAAAATCAAAACCGCCGGAAAATTTAAATAACGAACACAGTCCGAAATCAGACCAAATACATTTCGATTATTCCCTATAAATTCACCCACAACCGACGACAAACATTTTCGCTCAAAAATCACACCTTTTCTCGGCGTAATTCCACTCGCCGGAATAAACCTGTTCGTCGCCGGAAAACCGGTTTCCCCACTGCCGAGTTTTTCTGAACCTCCTAAGTTTATACCGAAGTCACCCTTACTCTTTCCAAGATTTCCGGAGACTTGCTGCTGCAAGACACCTGACGCCGGAGTTGAATTCTGTCGCCGGAGTTCTGCCGGAAAACAGAGGATCCAGTCGGTATAATTCTCCGCCAAATTTCTTTTCCTTTTTCACAATTATCTCACCTTAATCAACTGTAAAACGCTAATAAACTGATAAGAATCTTAAACCCGTCGATTTCCGATTCTGGTTCAAACTAGATGAAGAAGACGATGAATTTCAGTATGTTGTAAATATAATATAAATCATGAAATTAATCGGGTTAGACACACAGTCCAGCGGTGGACTGTGTGCACATAAAACGTTATACATACAAAGGTCTCGAGTTCGATTCCCGTCTCACACACGCTGCCTTAATAAAAATCCATTTTTGTTTACTGAACCGGAGTCGCCTTAGATATATGTTAAGTATATTAATAACCGGAATAATAACCAAGTTAGACACACAGTCCAGCGGTGGACTGTGTGTTTGTTTATATCGCTGGTCACGAGTTCGAGTCCGGTCTTCAGCACCGACTCGGACCATTATCTCTTCTTTTTAATTAAGGCAGAAAAGGAAATAAATAATTAGTACTTAAGTATAATAAAAACCGAATGATATAACATGTTGAACACACAGTCCAGCGGTGGACTGTGTGTTGGATTAAACCACAGGTCCCGGGTTCGAGACCTGTGGAGTGCATGACTGTTTCGTTTAAACCGTTTTTAAAATAAAAAGGATTTCTGTTTAATTCTAATTAATGTATATATGTAATTAAAATCGGATATATAACGGGTTAGACACGTAGCTCAGTTGGTAGAGCTGCGTGCACGCGTACGAGAGGTCTCGGGTTCGAGCCTCACTCAGCGCACAATAATCTGCCATCGAACCGGTCAACGGTCAGGTCAACGGTCAACTGGTCAGTCAACGGTCAGAAAAAAAAATAAAATATTTTTATTATTTTTATTTAATTATTTTAATTAAAAATCAATTATAAATACTTAAAAATAACATTTTTAAGATTAGAAAATAGCATCAAACTCACAAAAATGCACCCAACAATCCTACTAAATTAGTTTAATAAAATCCGTTTACTTACCAAACCATAATGCAATTTATCTAGGTTAAATCTCACTCGTGGTTAAAACCACTTCGCGTGCATTCAACGTCATCAACCGAACGCACCCACTGTGAGTGAATCTTACAATTCCCCCTTTTAAATTACACGTTTTGGGGTGTGTCATGTGTTATGAAATTAATTAATTTAATTATTTAAACTTGTGCCATACCACATCATGACTTAAACTTAGATTGTTTTTATTGTTGTGATTCACTTATTGCCATTTGTCAAGTCATATGAAACTTATACATTAAGCCCATCAGTTCCTCGTGGGAGACGAGTAGAACATCGCGTGCTTCACATCAAATTCATTATTATTCATGTGTGTATCATTGAGTTTATATTGTTTGTGGTTGTGTTATCATATTATCATGTTTATGCAATTCATTCATCAGGCCCCTTAGTTCCTCGTGAGAGACGAGTTGAGCATCGCGTGCCTTTAATTGTTCCATTATTATTCATGAGTGTTTCATTTAACATCTTATGATTGCCGATTAAGTTACATCTATTTTTACTCATGTTTGGTTGTGCACATATTTCATAATCAATTTAAATAAATTGTTCAAATGTTTTCCATAGGATTCACTCGCCAACATTATGTTGATCCAAAAACCTTTTTACACATGATACAGGTGAACAGGTTGAAGCAAGGATAACATAGGATATGCCTTAGAAGAGAACAAAGAAGTTAGATTGTTAGTTAGATCATGTTGTAACATTATTGTAAATTTCCATTTAATTTGTATTAATGAATATGAAACGTTTAATAAATGTCATGAGCTTTGATGATAACCCAATCATGCCCCGATCACCTTATCCGCTGCGGGTCAGGGTGTGACAGATTGGTATCAGAGCCATGACTATAGGGATATAGGATAGGTTATTAGACCCTTAGAGCCTATACTATAGTCTGCCTAAATTTTAAATTGATTAGGTGGTTACATACAAACTTGTGATATTTATTTGTTTCATATTTGTTTACATTTTAGTCAAACATACATGCTCATATACATATTCATTATACATATATACATTATACATATATCGATGTTCATGAATTCAATTTATTTTCATATTCTCATTATCCAAAGATTTTGTGCAAATTTTCAAATCTCATCAAAGTAAGTTCTGCGACGGGCATGTAGTAACTGGAAGGGTACGAGTACCGGTAGTCGGAACGTCCTGTCTAGGCTGGCATTCGTATAAATCCAATATAACGGACCAGTTTGCCTACCTGGGGACCAACGATGAGAGTACGAAGGACCTATTAGGCCAAAGCATGCCACACCAAACGTCGTTCGAACTAACCCTACTTTGAGGTGTCACCGTGTCTACACCTGGACACATTCCGAACATCACACGTTGTATACAAATTTCTCGATTTTCTCCGGGTTTTTGTGTACGCAACCAGGCAGAAACCGTGCGAACCATATGAAAAACCGGTATTCATGGGGGCCCACATGATTACACAGGTAAAGTATGGCGGCATGACGGGCCTAACAGCGAGCAAAGCCCAAGACATCCTATGGATGTAGTATTTTTGTATAATTATTTTATGAATGATCATTCTTGAATGTGACCCATGATCCCAAAAGCATCCAACTCATACTCTTGTCATGTATTCATTGTAGATGTCTTCTAACCTCGCCCGTAGGAAGACGAGAGCAAGAAAAGCCCGCGAACGCATGGCTACCTTAATCGCTCAACAAATGGCTGCCGTAATACCCAACATTGTAATCCAAGTTCAACAAGCACTTACCAATAATCCTGTCAATCAAGCAAACCAAAACATTTTCAACTCTCCCCCAAATACCACTAAATGCACCTACAAGCATTTCAAATCATGCGACCCTCCGAAATACAAAGGGACTGAAGGCGTCACCGCTCTCCTCCATTGGTTTGAAGAAATGGAGAATACTTTTCTAAATTGCGATTGCCCTGATGATCGCAAAGTGCGTTATGCTACCGGTCGATTATATGGGATAGCACTTACTTGGTGGAATACAGAGAAGGCCAAACGAGGTGTGGAAGATGCTATGACCTTAACTTGGAACGAATTGAAGGAAATCATGACCAGACGATTTTGCCCAAGGAGCGAAATCAAGAAGTTAGAAGATGAATTTTACTCATTGAAGCAAATGGAAGGAGACCACACCACCTACAACAAAAGGTTCCTCGAATTACATCAAATGGTTCCCAACATGTTTACTCCCCTCTACCGTTTGATCGAGCACTACATTCGTGGTCTTCCGTCAAAGATTCAAGACCCTGTGATAAGTACCAAGCCTGCAACTTTGGAAGCAGCAATGGAGCTAGCAACAGAGCTCACCGAGAACCGAATCCGAAACAAAGACTTCAAGGAGGAGAAAAAGAAGGATAAAGAATCGACTGAAACCTCCGACTCCACCCAAACCGAATCCCCTTCTCAACCCAATCTTAAGAGAAGAAGAGTCGGGCGACTTTTCGCTGCTACTCAACGAAATCAACCAGTTTTTCATGCCATACCCATCCGAGCTATCCCAATCACCCAAGTGGCACCCAACTCAGCCTACCCAAATAAGAAACCATATCTTGGACCTCACCCTCGATGCAACGACTGTTTTTATCACCATCCCCATACTTTACCTTGCCGGCTATGTACAACTTGTGGACGCTATGGTCATGTGAACAATGTTTGTCGCACCTTTCAAGACCAAACCTTTTCCCCTACTCAAAACATGGCCCAAACCTATCACCAACCCCAATACCCCATGTTCCCATATGCGCGAGCCTGTTTCAATTGTGGCGACCCTACCCACCTTAGAAACACATGCCCTCAATTGGTTAACGTTATCAACACTCAAGCCCAATCAAACCCAGTTAACCAAGTAAACCAAGAAAACCTAACCACTATGCCACCAACAGGAGGAAGAGTCTTCAATATCAACGCCAATCCTGTCGAAGATAATGACGGCCCAAACGAAGATACTCAGCTAGTCCTCTTCGCCGAAGATCCAGATTCAACTCCTATTGTTTAGTCTTATGTTTTTCTTTATCACATGTGTAGACTGTTAGAGAAATTATTGGATATTATATATTATATATTGTTTTCAGTATATGCTTTTGCCGAGGCCGTAGCTCCCCATCCATCGAGGTTGAGTTTGATCCCCATTTTATTATGGGTTGATCAGGGCGTGCCCGCACGATCGGCTCCGTTTGTTTGAGCCTTGATCGGTTATTTCATTTTACATTTCAATACATGCAATACGCTCGGCTCCGTTTGATTGAGCCTTGAGCGCACATTTCAATTTACATTTCCAGTTCATGCAATACGTTCGGCTCCGTTTGATTGAGCCTTGAGCGCACAGACAATTTCATTATCAGTATCTTATGGTTGTGGTGTTTGTAGTAGAGTCGCATCGAACTAACCATAACTTTCGGATAAAGTCAACGAAAATTTGACAAGGGTATGGTGGATACGCCGATGGTACTTCCTATATATAAGTATTCTTGTCAAATGATCGGAGGCATTATCAGGCGGTTATGAGAGGTTCCATGCATAGGCTGATTGTGTGATGGTTGTTTAAATTAAGTTGTTCAATTTCAGTACATTCAATACGTTCGGCTCCGTTTGATTGAGCCTTGAGCGCACATACAATTTCATTCAATACGTTCGGCTCCGTTTGATTGAGCCTTGAGCGCACAGACAATTTCATTATCAGTATCTTGTGGTTGTGGTGTTTGTAGTAGAGTCGCATCGAACTAACCATAACTTGCGGATAAAGTCAATGAAAATTTGACAAGAATATGGTGGATACGCGCCGCTGGTACTTCCTATATATAAGTATTCTTGTCAAATGATCGGAGGCATTATCAGGCGGTTATGAGAGGTTCCATGCATAGGCTGTTTGTGTGGTTAAGTTATTCATATTCAGTACATGCAATACGCTCGGCTCCGTTTGATTGAGCCTTGAGCACACAATTTCAATTTCAGTACATTCAATACGTTCGGCTCCGTTTGATTGAGCCTTGAGCGCACATCCATTTCATTTTCAAGTACATGCAATACGATCGACTCCGTTCGATTGAGCCTTGATCGCACAGATATATTTCATTTCAGTAATTTATGTTTGTTGTATTGATTGTAGAGTTATAGGACTAATCATAATTCACGGATAAAACCAATGAAAATTTGACAAGAATATGGTGGATACGCCGCTGGTACTTCCTATATATAAGTATTCTTGTCAAAGGATCAGAGGCATTATTGGACGGTTATGAGAAGTTCTATGTAGGATTTATTAGTTTCTTGGTAACCAATCATAACTTGTGGATAAAACTAATGAAAATTTGGCAAGAATATGGTGGATACGCCGCTGGTACTTCCTATATATAAGTATTCTTGCCAAAGGATCAGAGGCATTATCAGGCGGTTATGAGAAGTTCCATGTAGGATTTAGTATTGCCTTGGTTGGAATTTGTGTTACATTGATATCATCATGTTATTTAAAGAGATTGGATTGTGTTCCATTTCTACATAAACTAACCTCTCCATCATAACAAACGCGAGAGAAACTTCCATCATTCAAACATATATGTTATCAGAATGTGGATTCAAATATTTGCTGTTGTGTTTATTCATGTTCAAATATTCGCTGATGTGTCTATTCATGTTCGAATATTTGCTGTTGTTTTATTCATGTTCAAATATTTGCTGATGTGTTCATTCATGTTTGGATATTAGCTGTTGTGCTTACTTATGTTCAAATATCAGCTGTTGCGTTTTTATTTATGTTCCATGTAGATTGTAGTGTTAAAGGTTTTGCCTTAGGATATAACCATATTTACCCAAACGTATCTAAACTCTTATGCATGATATCATTTTTTTTAGCAAATCATTCCTGTTTATCAATACTTATACAGTAGGCAACAAAAAGCGATTCCTGAATAGGGTACTTAACCCTTACAAGGAACGTTACCGCCTCGAGCAAAAACTTAAGCCTTTATTTTGCTAAGCGTACAACTGTCAAACAAAACATCATCATTCTTTTAGTCAAATATATCACAATTTAAATTTCGGGACGAAATTTCTAAAAAAGCAGGGGATACTGTAACATCCGTCAAAAACGGATTTACCAAACCCGCTCCGTTTATCAACCGAACAGTCAGTCAAAATTTTCGTTGCGAATTAAATGTCCAAAACATTTTTAAACGATCCGTAATCAATTATTATACGCGAATATATATTTAGTTTTTGAAAAACTGTTGAAAATCGCAAAATAAAAATGAAATGCTTCTGCCGGGTTTCGAACCCGGGTCTGTACCGAATCAGTTCAACACTTAACACATAACACTGAACCACTGCGCCAACTACTTTGTTTGTGATATAATAGAATCATTTAATTGATAAAGTGTCGTTACGAATTCAAAATCGGCGCCCAAACGATTCAGTCGTCGGAATCCCGGAAATCCCGCGAATCTTAACTACAATTTACGTTATAACGTAAACCATTAACCAGATATCGGTTATAACCGATGTTTGAAGTCCGCGACCAAAATCAAAACCGCCGGAAAATTTAAATAACGAACACAGTCCGAAATCAGACCAAATACATTTCGATTATTCCCTATAAATTCACCCACAACCGACGACAAACATTTTCGCTCAAAAATCACACCTTTTCTCGGCGTAATTCCACTCGCCGGAATAAACCTGTTCGTCGCCGGAAAACCGGTTTCCCCACTGCCGAGTTTTTCTGAACCTCCTAAGTTTATACCGAAGTCACCCTTACTCTTTCCAAGATTTCCGGAGACTTGCTGCTGCAAGACACCTGACGCCGGAGTTGAATTCTGTCGCCGGAGTTCTGCCGGAAAACAGAGGATCCAGTCGGTATAATTCTCCGCCAAATTTCTTTTCCTTTTTCACAATTATCTCACCTTAATCAACTGTAAAACGCTAATAAACTGATAAGAATCTTAAACCCGTCGATTTCCGATTCTGGTTCAAACTAGATGAAGAAGACGATGAATTTCAGTATGTTGTAAATATAATATAAATCATGAAATTAATCGGGTTAGACACACAGTCCAGCGGTGGACTGTGTGCACATAAAACGTTATACATACAAAGGTCTCGAGTTCGATTCCCGTCTCACACACGCTGCCTTAATAAAAATCCATTTTTGTTTACTGAACCGGAGTCGCCTTAGATATATGTTAAGTATATTAATAACCGGAATAATAACCAAGTTAGACACACAGTCCAGCGGTGGACTGTGTGTTTGTTTATATCGCTGGTCACGAGTTCGAGTCCGGTCTTCAGCACCGACTCGGACCATTATCTCTTCTTTTTAATTAAGGCAGAAAAGGAAATAAATAATTAGTACTTAAGTATAATAAAAACCGAATGATATAACATGTTGAACACACAGTCCAGCGGTGGACTGTGTGTTGGATTAAACCACAGGTCCCGGGTTCGAGACCTGTGGAGTGCATGACTGTTTCGTTTAAACCGTTTTTAAAATAAAAAGGATTTCTGTTTAATTCTAATTAATGTATATATGTAATTAAAATCGGATATATAACGGGTTAGACACGTAGCTCAGTTGGTAGAGCTGCGTGCACGCGTACGAGAGGTCTCGGGTTCGAGCCTCACTCAGCGCACAATAATCTGCCATCGAACCGGTCAACGGTCAGGTCAACGGTCAACTGGTCAGTCAACGGTCAGAAAAAAAAATAAAATATTTTTATTATTTTTATTTAATTATTTTAATTAAAAATCAATTATAAATACTTAAAAATAACATTTTTAAGATTAGAAAATAGCCTCAAACTCACAAAAATGCACCCAACAATCCTACTAAATTAGTTTAATAAAATCCGTTTACTTACCAAACCATAATGCAATTTATCTAGGTTAAATCTCACTCGTGGTTAAAACCACTTCGCGTGCATTCAACGTCATCAACCGAACGCACCCACTGTGAGTGAATCTTACAATTCCCCCTTTTAAATTACACGTTTTGGGGTGTGTCATGTGTTATGAAATTAATTAATTTATTTATTTAAACTTGTGCCATACCACATCATGACTTAAACTTAGATTGTTTTTATTGTTGTGATTCACTTATTGCCATTTGTCAAGTCATATGAAACTCATACATTAAGCCCATCAGTTCCTCGTAGGAGATGAGTAGAACATCGCGTGCTTCACATCAAATTCATTATTATTCATGTGTGTATCATTGAGTTTATATTGTTTGTGGTTGTGTTATTCATATTATCATGTTTATGCAATTCATTCATCAGGCCCCTCAGTTCCTCGTGAGAGACGAGTTGAGCATCGCGTGCCTTTAATTGTTCCATTATTATTCATGAGTGTTTCATTTAACATCTTATGATTGCCGATAAAGTTACATCTATTTTTACTCATGTTTGGTTGTGCACATATTTCATAATCAATTTAAATAAATTGTTCAAATGTTTTCCATAGGATTCACTCGCCAACATTATGTTGATCCAAAAACCTTTTTACACATGATACAGGTGAACAGGTTGAAGCAAGGATAACATAGGATATGCCTTAGAAGAGAACAAAGAAGTTAGATTGTTAGTTAGATCATGTTGTAACATTATTGTAAATTTCCATTTAATTTGTATTAATGAATATGAAACGTTTAATAAATGTCATGAGCTTTGATGATAACCCAATCATGCCCCGATCACCTTATCCGCTGCGGGTCGGGGTGTGACATATCCCTATAGTCATGGCTCTGATACCAATCTGTCACACCCCGACCCGCAGCGGAAAAGGTGATCGGGGCATGATTGGGTTATCATCAAAGCTCATGACATTTATTTTAACGTTTCATATTCATTAATACACTTTAATGGAAAATTACAATCAATATTACATCATGTCCTAAATATCAATCTAGGCTTCATTGTTTTCTTCTAAGGCATTTCCTATGTTTTCCTTGCTTCATCCTGTTCACCTGTATCATGTGTAAAAAGGGTTTTTGGATCAACAAAAAGTTGGCGAGTGAATCCTATGGAAAACATTTGAACAATTTTATTTGATTGATTATAAAATAAAGTGCACAACCACACATGAGTAAAAATAGATGTAAACTTATTCACCAATCAATTTAATATTAAACAATACACATATGAACAATAATGGATCGTTTAGAGGCACGCGTTGCTCAACTCGTCTCTCACGAGGAACTGATGGGCCTAATGAATGAATTGCATAAACTTGACAATATGAAATACATAACTACAAACAATGTAAACTCAATAATACACACACGAACAATAATGGATTTGTTTTGAGGCACGTTTTGCTCAACTCGTCTCACACGAGGAACTGATGGGCCTAATGAATGAATTGCATATAAATAGAAAAAATGAAATACATAACTACAAGCAATGTATACAATCTAAGTTTAGATCACAATATGGTATGGCACAAGTTTAAATAAATGAGTTAATTTTTATGACACATGACACACCCCAAAACGTGTAATTAAAAAGGGGAGTTGTAAGATTCACTCACAGTGGGTGCGTTCGGTTGATGATGTTGAATGCACGCGTAGTGGTTTTAACCACGAGTGAAATTAACCTAGATAATGGCATAATGTTTCGGTAAGTAAACGGGTTTTATTAATCCAATTTAGTAGGATTGTTGGGTGTATTTTTGTGAGTTTAAGGCTATTTTCTAACCTTAAAAATGTTATTTTTAAGTATTTTCAATTGATTTTTAATTAAAATAAATAAATAAAAATAATAAAAAAATGTTGACTTTTTTGACCGTTGACCATTGACTGTTGACTTTGACCGGTTCGTATGTGTGTATGTGTGCGCTGGGTGAGGCTCGAACCCGAGACCTCCCGTACGCGTGCACGCAGCTCTACCAACTGCGCTACGTGTCTAACCCGAAATATTTCTGTTTTTAATTATATTTATATACTAATTAGATTAAACTGAAAATCATTTATTTTTAAAAACGATTTAATGAGTCGGACCGGTGCGCTCCACAGGTCTCGAACCCGGGACCTGTGGGTTGATTAACACACAGTCCACCACTGGACTGTGTGTCTAACTTGTTAAATAAACCGATTTTTATTATACTTATATACAAACTAAATATTTTCATTTCTGTCTTAAATAAAAAGTTTAATAATTGTCCGGACCGGTGTAGTAGTCCGGACTAGAACTCGTGACCTGTGTTTTAAACGCGCACACAGTCCACCACTGGACTGTGTGTCTATCTTGGTTATTATTCCGGTTTTTATTATACTTAACAACTATATGAAATGAATCCGGTTCAGTAATAAAAAGGAACATTTTTATTAAAGCGAGGGAGCGTGGGACGTGATTCGAACTCGAGACGTAAGTGTTTTTAATGTGCACACAGTCCACCACTGGACTGTGTGTCTAACCCGAGTTATTTCTTGATTTAAATTAAACTTATATACTACCGAGTCTTCGTCTTCTTCGTTAATCTTAACCAGAATCGGAAGTCCGACTGGTTCGCAGTTTTAATCAAAATCGTTAGTGTGTTTCAGTTAATTACAGGCGAGATATATAAAAGAATGAAAGATTAAGTGTTAGATATACCGAAACTGGACTCCTCTGTTTCTCCGGCAGAACTCCGGTGACAGCAAAAGATTCCGGCGACGTGTGTCTTGCGACAGAGGGTCTTCAACGAGCTTGAGATGAATGTGGGTGGCTTCGGTATGAGTTCTGAGTGTTCAGTGTTTAGAGTAAGGCACAGAAGTGAAAAACCCGGTTTTCCGGCTATTTGCAGGTATTTTCCGGCGAGTAAATTTTCGCCGAGAAAGGGTGCGGTTTTGAGCGAAAAAGCTTGCAGAGGTTCGAGGAGGTATTTATAGGGCAGGACATCGATGAATTTGGTCCGATATCCGTCTTGATTCGTCGGTTAGAAACTTTCCGGCGGTTATAACTTGTGTCGCGGACTCAGGCGTCGGTTATAACCGATGTCATAGTTAAAGTTTACGTTATAACTGAAGTAACCGTCAATTCTTGGCGAGTTAGTCGGGATTTCCGACGATTGCAATTGGGCGCGTCATATTTGAATTTGGGGTTCATGTTATGAATTAATTGTCTCCAATAACTAACAAGAAATACAAGTGGCGCAGTGGTTGGACGGCTGAGTGTTAAGTCTTTGACTCGCTGGCTGACCCGGGTTCGAAACCCGGCAGCAACATTATATTTTTATTTCACTATTTTAACAATTTTTCGAAAACAATTTATATATTCCAATACACTTATTAATTATGTATCGTTTAAAATTATTTTAGGCATTAAATACGCAACGAAATTTTTAACTGATTGTTCGGTTAATAAACGGAGCGGGTTTGGTTAATCCGTTTTTTTTACGGATGTTACAGTTTACCCGAATGTGTTGCAAATTTTGTGAAAGTTGCTCGTACTACAACCATCGAGGAAACCTACATGCTCGCCGTTGAGATCAATGATAAGCGAGTTCAAGATGGTTATTTCAAGAATCATGCGAAAGTTGCCAATCAAGCTGTAACCGAACCAACTGCTGCTATCGAACCATCCAGTGATCCGAAGGGAAAGAGTCAGGGACGCAAGAGAGGAAACCCGAGCAAGAACTATCCCTCGCTGCTCCAGCAAACCCTCAGCCGCTTCAGTCAGCCGCTCCGAACGCACCTCCAGCTAAACGTGCGTATACCGTCCCTCACCCACTGTGCCCTAAGTGCACTTATCATCATGTGGTGGGAGGAAACTGTCGTTTTTGCACTAACTGAACATCTATGGCCACTTTACTGTGAGTTTCCGTACCGGCCCTCGTCAGCCAGCTATTCAAGCTCCTCCAACACTGCCAGCTCCTCAGCGTGCTCCCCAGAACAACCAGCAGCAAGCAGCTCCAAAGGCATGTGTGTGTTACGTGTGTGGTGATCCTAACCACCTTGCCAATGTCTACCCGAACCGTACCATCAAGCAAGAGCCTCAGCAGCAGCAGTAGCCACCACAGCCACAGCCTCAGCAGCAACAAGCTCAGGCTGCACGTGGGAGAGCCTTTAACCTCAATCACCGCCAGGCCCAGAATGACAACAATGTTGTCAATGGTACGTTCCTCGTTAATGGTATTTATGCTTCATGTTTATTTGATACTGGTGCCGATAATTGTTTTGTATCGTCAGAATTCGAAAAGGTTTTAAAATGTAAGCGCGCTAAACTCCCAAAGACTTTCGATGTGGAAGTCGCCACCGGAAAATCTATCACCGTCACCTCCGTCCTATGTGGTTGTAATCTCGATCTCAACAACCATGTCTTCTCGATCAATCTCATACCTATGCAGTTAGGTAGCTTCGATATCATAGTAGGTATGGACTTTCTTCGTGAAAACCATGCTGAAGTTGTATGTTTCGATAAAATGATTCGCTTCCCTCTCCCTAACGGTGATCAACTACATGTTTACGGTGAAACTCCCTCAAAGAAGTTGATGCTTTTGTCATGTACTCGAGCACACAAATGCTTGCAAAAGCGATATGTTGCCTTCCTCGCCCATATCGTGAACCTGGAGAAAGAAAAGAAAACTAATAAAGATGTTCCCGTTGTTTGTGAATTTCCTAAAGTCTTTCCCGACGATTTACCTAGTTTACCCCCTACTCGAGACGTTGAATTCCGTATCGATTTAGTTCCGGAGCTACTCCTGTTACTAAATCTCCTTATCGCCTCGCACCATCCGAAATGCACGAGCTATCAAGACAACTTCAAGAGATTCTTGATAAAGATTTCATACGCCCGAGCACTTCGCCTTGGTGCGCACCCGTCCTTTTCGTGAAAAAGAAGGATGGTTCGTTCCAAATGTGCATCGATTATCGCGAACTTAACAAACTCACGATAAAGAACCGCTACCCTCTTCCTCATATCGACGAATTATTTGATCAGCTTCAAGGTGCTACTTACTTTTCTAAGATCGACTTACGTTCCGGTTATCATCAGTTACGGGTATTGGAAGAAGACCCGAAAACCGCCTTTCGTACCCGTTATGGCCATTTCGAATTCGTGGTCATGCCCTTTGGTCTAACCAATGCACCCGCGGTCTTCATGGATTTGATGAACCGTGTGTGTAAAGCATTCTTAGATCGTTTCGTCATTGTTTTCATCGATGATATCTTGATTTACTTGAAGTCGAGAGATGAACACGCGCGTCATCTCCGTTTAGTCCTCGAACTTCTTCAAGGTAATCGCCTTTATGCTAAGTTCTCTAAATGTGAATTCTGGCTCGAAGAAGTCCAATTTCTCGGCCACATCGTTAATAGTCAAGGAATTCACGTCGACCCTGCAAAGATTGAAGCCGTCAAGAGTTGGATTACGCCGAAAAATGCTTCCGGAATCCATTCATTTCTTGGATTGGCGGGTTACTACCGTCGATTCATCGTCGACTTCTCGAAAATCGTCATTTCGCTTACCGCCTTAACTCATAAAGACAAACCTTTTGTTTGAGATTCCAAGCAAGAGGAAGCTTTTCAAACTCTCAAGCGTATGCTATGCCACGCTCCTGTCCTCGCTCTACCCGACAGAAACGACGATTTCATTGTTTACTGCGATGCCTCAAACCTTGGTCTTGGTTGTGTTCTCATGCAATGAGACAAGGTTATCGCGTATTCGTCTCGTCAACTCAAGATCCACGAGAAAAACTACACGACCCACAATCTCGAACTCGGTGCAGTTGTTTTTGCATTGAAGATATGGCGACACTACCTTTACGGTACTAAGTATACTGTCTTCACCGACCATAAGAGCTTACAACATATCTTCAACCAAAAGGAACTGAATATGCGCCAACGCAGATGGATTAAACATCTCAACGATTACGATTGTGAGATACGCTACCATCCCTGTAAAGCAAACATCGCCGCTGATGCTCTAAGTCGACGAAGCTATGTATGTAGTATTCGTGACTCTCAAGCTTTGAATGATCTCGAAATCATGATTCGTGCCGCTCAATTTGCTTGCTTTAACAAGAATACTTTGGAGGAAGAATGAAATGTGGTGCCGAAACTCAACTTGTTGTTAAACCTAATGGTATTTATTACTATCTTGATCGCATTTGGATTCCTACACGTGACAATCTTCGTGAACTACTAATGACCAAAGCTCATAAATCTCGATATTCTATTCACCTCGGTGCCGACAAGATGTACCAGGACCTTTGTCCTAAGTACTGGTGGTCGGGCATGAAAAAGGATATCGCCATGTACGTCTCAAAGTGCTTAACTTGTTCGAAAGTTAAAGCCGAACATCAAAGGCCTTCTGGCTTACTCGAGCAACCCGATGTCACACCCTGACCCGTAGCGGAAATGGTAGTCGGGGCATGATTGGGTTTTCATCAAAGCTCATGACATTTACTATAAAGTTTCATATTTATTATTTCTCTTTAAAGAAGAAGTTACAATAAACATACAAACAACATGTTCAAATACATTTTTCATTCAAATTACAAACTAGAGTACAATTACAAAGGAAAACAATCCTAAACGTTCATTCCAAGGCATTAACTTGTTTATTCTTCTAGGCCATCCTATGTGTTTCTTTTCTCAACCGGATCACCTGTATCATGTGTAAAAATAGAGTTATGGGTCAACAAAAGTTGGCGAGTGAATCTTATTTAAATATTTGAAAGGATTAGTTATGTTGGTTATTTGAATAAAATTGTGCATAACCAAATATGAATAAACGTAAATGTAAATTTAATCACAAAACACATAATATCAAATAATGCACACACACACACCAAATGATGAATAATGAGATCAAGGCTCAATCAAACGGAGCCGATCGAATGAGGCACCTGATGCTCAACTCGTCTCTCACGAGGAACTGATGGGCCTAATGAATGATTTGCACACAACTTGACAAAAATATAAACACACATCACAACCAACAACATAATCACATAATCTCAATCAATGCACAAGCACACACCAAATGATGAACAATGAGGCACCTGATGCTCAACCCGTCTCCAACGAGGAACTGATGGGCCTAATGAATGATTTGCACGCAACTTGACAAAATGTAAACACGCATCACAACAAACAATATTTACATCTCGAGTTTAGATCATACAATGGTAATAGCACGAGTTTGAATAAATGAATTAATTAAAGCGACACATGATACACCCCAAAACATGAATAAAAAGGGGAATTTGTAAGAATTCACTCACAGTGGGTGCGCTCCTTGATAATGATGAATGCGCACGAATTTGTGATTCGACAGACGAGGAAACTAACCTAAATAATAACGAGGCGATCCGGTAAATAAATAAATTTTATTTGGATTTAATATTTTTAATTAGTGCTCTTAATGAAATTTTTAGATTTATCTTGGTGAGTTTAAGGACATTTTCTAACTTTAAAAAATATTATTTTAAGTGTTTTTAATTGATTTTTTAAATAAAATAAATAAATAAAAAGAAATAAAAATTTTGACTTTTTGACCGTTGACCGTTGACCGGTTGGACTGTGTTTAATTATGCGCTGAGTAAGGTTCGAACTCGGGACCTCTCGTATACGTGCACGCAGCTCTACCAAACTGAGCTACGTGTCTAACCCGAAATATTTCTGATTTTAATTATATTTATATACTGTTTAGATTATTCAGAATTTTATTTAATTTAAAAAGGTTTTTAAATATCATCTGACCGGCTGGGCATAGCAAGGATCGAACCTGCGCCTTCGACTTGTTTGGCACCCAGCCCAACCAGTTGGGCTGGGTGTCTAACCCATCTATTATATGATTTATATTAAATTTAACAATCAACTGTGATAGTTCTGTTTAGTTTTAAAAAAACGTTTTAATGGAGTTGGAACCGGATTCACACATGAATCGAACCCACAGTCTGTGCTTTAACATTGCACATAGTCCACCACTGGACCATGTGTCTAACCCACTTAAAACCCAAATTTAATTATACATATAAAGTGTTTAACTTCATCTTCTTCATCTTGAACACCAGAATTTGGTTTTATGATCCCACTTAAAAGAAAACGATTATAATGCTATACGTTGAATTAAAGCAGAGTAAAACAATTTCCAATAACAGAATTAAAGATTTACCGGCGACTGAAGTGTTCCGACGTCAAGTCCGGTGAACAGAAAAATGAAAATCCGGCGACTGAACTAGTTTTCTCGGTTGAGCAGTGTCTTTTCGAAATGCAATTGAAGGTGTGTGAGAGCTTTGGAGTGGATTGCATATGGTATTTATAGTTATGTTTTCTAATCATGAGGTTTCGGTTACAACCCGAAATTATGGGTTGATTGCTTCCAATCTTGACCGAATCTGAGTTGGTTAGCTTGTGATTACGAAATTGTAACTGGGCATCAGTTACTTCCGTTTCAGAAATCAAGATTTAAATTTGATTGTATATGGGCGGTTACTGTAACTCTGATAAAGAAGTTGCAGGTTTCGGTTTCTATATATAGATTATTTGATTCTGTTTTAACCACTAAAGTGCGTATAGAGCGGTTGGTGTTTGGTGTGTGTGTGATTGCGGTTGACCCGGGTTCGAGTCCGGGCGTTGCCCGTTTTTTATTCTTTTTGTTGAATTCAAATTTTCTTTTGAAAATAGCATAAAAGCCCCTGAACTTAGTTTAGTAGAAATACATATTTAGTCCCTTGAATTATTAACTAAGTTAAAATTCATTTATTTTTTTTTATTTTTTTCATTAAATCTAAATTACTTGATTAATTATTATTGTTGTTATTATTATTATAATTATTATTATGATTTTCGCTTTAATTAATACAAATAAATATGCAACGAACTTCGAATAAATATTTGGGTTTTAAACGGAGCGGGTTTTGAAACCCATTTTACGACGAATGTTACAGTATCCCCTACTTTTAAAAATTTCGTCCTGAAATTTAAGTAGTGGTATGTTTGACTCGAAAGGAGGGTGGTTTTAACAATTACATACTTAGAAGGGGGTGAGAGTTTAAATTTTATTTGAGGCGGTAACGTTCCTAGTAAGGGTTGAATACCCTGCTACAGGAATCGTTTTTTGATGCCTAAAGTTTAAGAATGCGGAACATGGATAAACAGAGTTGATTGACTAAGTATGATTTCATGGATAAGAGTTTTGGGAGAATTGATACGTTTGGAAAGATAAGGTTATATCCTAAAACAAAACTTCATCCATGACAATATTAAAACCTACACGGAACTTCTCATAACCGCCTGACAATGCTTTTGATCTTTTGACAAGAATACTTATATATAGGAAGTACCAGCGGCGTATCCACCATATTCTTGTCAAATTTTCATTGGCTTTGCCAGTAAGTTATGATTAGTTCTATGTGACTCTAAAATCTACAAAACAAATACAACAGCCAAAGCTTGAGTCTAAAATCTGATAGGATACATGATCGAATGATGACAGTACCTCTCTCGTTTGTTATGATGAAGGGGTTAGTCTATGTAAAAGTGAGACACAACCCAACTTCTTTAAATGATGAGATTGAGATACGTCGAGATGTATGATGATATGAATGTTAAATCATTGAGTATAAAACAAAACTGAAATAGTAATTCGCATTAAGATTCTTGGATACATAAATTTCCAATTTATAATTGAGATACGTAAAGATTGAGATAACATAAAGAAAACATAAAAACTAGACGGTTAGAGTTGAGTCTTGATTCTTGGTGAGGGAAGACTAGTTGGGTGGTTCGTTTGGGCCGTTATTATCTTCAACAGGATTGGCGTTGATGTTGTAAGCTCTTCCTCTTGCTGGTGGCCTAGTGGTTAGGTTTTCTTGATTTGCTTGGTTAACTGGGTTTGCTTGAGCTTGGGCGTTTATGATGTTAATCAATCGAGGGCACGTGTTTCTAAAGTGGGTAGGGTCACCACAATTAAAACAAGCTCAAACATATGGAAACATGGGGTATTGGGGTTGTTGATATGTTTGGATCATGTTTTGAGTAGGGGGTGAGGCTTGGTTTTGAGAGGCGCGACAAGTCTTGCTCAAATGACCATAGCGCCCACAATTAGCACACAGTCGACAAGGTAAGGTAGATGGATGGTGATAAAAACAGGTGTTGCATTGAGGGTGAGGTCCAATGTAAGGTTTCTTATTTGGGTAAGTAGAGTTGGGTGCTACTTGAGTGATTGGGATAGCTTGGAGGGGTACGGCTTGTGAAACTAGTTGATTGCCTTGGGTGATAGC
Source organism: Scalesia atractyloides (assembly GCA_947069175.1). NCBI lineage: Eukaryota > Viridiplantae > Streptophyta > Magnoliopsida > Asterales > Asteraceae > Scalesia > Scalesia atractyloides. The sequence goes on along the minus strand of CAMTDV010001633.1, from coordinate 72,658,182 downwards.
GAAATTTTGTCCATCTCGTTTTCTCTTAGGAGTGGTTTGAGAAGAGGATTCGGTCTGGGTGGAGTTTGAGGCTTCGGTTGATGCTTTATCCTTCTTCTTCTCCTCCTTGAAGTCTTTATTCCATATGTGGTTTCCGGTGAGATCTGTAGCTAACTCCATTGCTGCTTCCAAAGTTGCAGGTGTGGTACTTATTACAGGGTCTTGAATTTTTGAAGGAAGACCTCGAATGTAGTGCTCAATCAAACGGTAGAGGGGAGTGACAAGTTGGGGACCATCTGATTTAACTCAAGAAATCTCTTGTTGTATGTGGTGTGGTCGCCCTCCTTTTGTTTCAAAGAATAGAACTCATCTTCCAATTTCTTGATTTCGCTTCTTGGACAGAAACTTCTTGTCATGATTTCCTTCAACTCTTCCCAAGTCAAAGTTATAGCATTCTCAGTACCTCGCTTGGACTTCTCTGTATTCCACCATGTAAGTACTACTCCAATCAAACGACCGGTAGCATATCGCACCTTGCGATCATCGGGGCAGTCGCAATTGAGAAAAGTGTTTTCCATCTCCTCAAACCAATGGAGGAGAGCGGTGACACCTTCAGTCCCTTTGTATTTTGGAGGGTCGCAGGATTTGAAATGCTTGAAGGTGCATTTAGTGGTATTTGGGGGAGGGTTGACAACATTTTGATCTTCTTGATTGATTGGGTTGACGGGATTAGCGGTAAGGGCTTGTTGAACTTGAACTACGATGTTGGGTATTACGGCAGCCATTTGTTGAGCGATTTGGGCAGCCATGCGCTCGCGGGTTTTTCCTGATCTCATTTTTCTACGAGAGAGACTAGAAGACATCTACAAGGAATACGTATCGAGAGTATGAGTTTGATGTTTTAGGTGTCATGTGTCGTATTTAGTAATGAACATTCATAAAACAAATGAAAAATAATCAATTTACTACATCCATAGGATGTCTTGGGCTTTGCTCGTAATTGGGCCTTGCATGCCGCCATACTTCACCTTCGTAATCATGTGGGCCCCCATGATTACCGGGCTTTCATATGGTTCGCATGTGTTAGCCTGGTAACGTACACTAAAACCCGGAGAAAATCGAGAAATATGAATGTAACGTATGAAATTTGGAGTGCATCCAGGTGTGGACACGGTGACACCTCAAAGTGGGGTTAGTTCGAACGACGTTTGGTGTGGCATGCTTTGGCCTATTAGGTCCTTTGTACTCTCATCGTTAGTCCCCAGGTAGGCAAACTGGTCCGTTATATTGGATTTATACGAATGCCAACCTAGACAGGACGTTCCGACTACCGGTACTTGTACCCTTACAGTTACTACATGCCCGTCGTAGAACTCACTTTGATGAGATTGAAAAATGAAAAATGCGACAAAATCTCGAATAAAGGAAATATGAGGATGATTTGAATATGTGAATATTGAAATATGCGTGATGAATGTATATGTAAGCATGTTATGTTTGACAATAAGTATAACTCATTAAATATCACACAATATGATAGTGGAAGTGTTTGCATGCATTTGTGTGTGTAATAAATACGAAACAAATAAACATCATGAGTTTGCATGTAACCATATAAACAATTAAAATCTAATCAACTATAGTATAGGCTCTAAGGGTCTAATAACCTATCCTATATCCCTATAGTCAAAAGCTCTAATACCAATCTGTCACACCCTGACCCGCAACGGAAATGGTAGTCGGGGCATGATTAGGTTTTCATCAAAGCTCATGACATTTACTATAAAGTTTCATATTTATTATTTCTCTTTAAAGAAGAAGTTACAATAAACATACAAACACAACATGTTCAAATACATTTTTTCATTCAAATTACAAACTAGAGTACAATTACAAAGGAAAACAAAACTAAACGTTCATTCCAAGGCATTAACTTGTTTATTCTTCTAGGCCATCCTATGTGTTTCTTTTCTCAACCGGATCACCTGTATCATGTGTAAAAATAGGGTTTTGGGTCAACAAAAGTTGGCGAGTGAATCTTATTTAAAATATTTGAAAGGATTAGTTATGTTGGTTATTTGAATAAAATTGTGCATAACCAAATATGAATAAACGTAAATGTAAATTTAATCACAAAACACATAATATCAAATAATGCACACACACACACACCAAATGATGAATAATGAGATTAAGGCTCAATCAAACGGAGCCGATCGAATGAGGCACCTGATGCTCAACTCGTCTCCCACGAGGAACTGATGGGCCTAATGAATGATTTGCACACAACTTGACAAAAATATAAAACACATCACAACCAAAAACATAATCACATAATCTCAATCAATGCACAAGCACACACCAAATGATGAACAATGAGGCACCTGATGCTCAACCCGTCTCCAACGAGGAACTGATGGGCCTAATGAATGATTTGCACGCAACTTGACAAAATGTAAACACGCATCACAACAAACAATATTTACATCTCGAGTTTAGATCATACAATGGTAATAGCACGAGTTTGAATAAATGAATTAATTAAAGCGACACATGATACACCCCAAAACATGAATAAAAAGGGGGAATTTGTAAGAATTCACTCACAGTGGGTGCGTTCCTTGATAACGATGAATGCGCACGAATTTGTGATTAGACCGACGAGGAAACTAACCTAAATAATAACGAGATGATCCGGTAAATAAATAAATTTTATTTGGATTTAATGTTTTTAATTAGTGCTCTTAATGAAATTTTTAGATTTATCTTGGTGAGTTTAAGGAAATTTTCTAACTTTAAAAAATATTATTTTTAAGTGTTTTTAATTGATTTTTTAAATAAAATAAATAAATAAAAAGAAATAAAAAATTTGACTTTTTGACCGTTGGCCGTTGACCGTTGACCGGTTGGACTGTGTTTAATTATGCGCTGAGTGAGGTTCGAACTCGGGACCTCTCGTATACGTGCACGCAGCTCTACCAACTGAGCTACGTGTCTAACCCGAAATATTTCTGATTTTAATTATATTTATATACTGTTTAGATTATTCAGAATTTTATTTAATTTAAAAAGGTTTTTAAATATCATCTGACCGGCTGGGCATAGCGAGGATCGAACCTGCGCCTTCGACTTGTTTGGCACCCAGCCCAACCAGTTGGGCTGGGTGTCTAACCCATCTATTATATGATTTATATTAAATTTAACAATCAACTGTGAGAGTTCTGTTTAGTTTAAAAAAACGTCTTAATGGAGTTGGAACCGGATTCACACATGAATCGAACCCACAGTCTGTGCTTTAACATTGCATATAGTCCACCACTGGACCATGTGCCTAACCCACTTAAAACCCAAATTTAATTATACATATAAAGTGTTTAACTTCATCTTCTTCATCTTGAACACCAGAATTTGGTTTTATGATCCCACTTAAAAGAAAACGATTATAATGCTATACGTTGAATTAAAGCAGAGTAAAACAATTTCCAATAACAGAATTAAAGATTTACCGGCGACTGAAGTGTTCCGACGTCAAGTCCGGTGAACAGAAAAATGAAAATCCGGCGACTGAACTAGTTTTCTCGGTTGAGCAGTGTCTTTTCGAAATGCAATTGAAGGTGTGTGAGAGCTTTGGAGTGGACTGCATATGGTATTTATAGTTAGGTTTTCTAATCATGAGGTTTCGGTTACAACCCGAAATTATGGGTTGATTGCTTCAAATATTGACCGAATCTGAGTTGGTTAGCTTGTGATTACGAAATTGTAATTGGGCATTAGTTACTTCCGTTTCAGAAATCAAGATTTAAATTTGATTGTATATGGGCGGTTACTGTAACTCTGATAAAGAAGTTGCAGGTTTCGGTTTCTATATATAGATTATTTGATTCTGTTTTAACCACTAAAGTGCGTATAGAGCGGTTGGTGTTTGGTGTGTGTGTGATTGCGGTTGACCCGGGTTCGAGTCCGGGCGTTGCCCGTTTTTGATTCTTTTTGTTGAATTCGAATTTTCTTTTGAAAATAGCATAAAAGCCCCTGAACTTAGTTTAGTAGAAATACATATTTAGTCCCTTGAATTATTAACTAAGTTAAAATTCATTTATTTTTTTTATTTTTTTATTTTTTTTATTTTTTTCATTAAATCTAAATTACATGATTAATTATTATTGTTGTTATTAATTGTTATAATTATTATTATTATTATTATTATTTTCGCTTTAATTAAACAAATAAATATGCGACGAACTTCGAATAAATATTTGGGTTTTAAACGGAGCGGGTTTTGAAACCCATTTTACGACGAATGTTACACCTGAAATCCCGATGTGGAAATGGGAGAGTATAGCTATGGACTTCGTTACCAAACTTCCTCGCACTTCATCCGGTCACGATAGCATTTGGGTTATTGTTGATCGTCTTACTAAATATGCGCACTTTATTGCTATACGAGAAGACTTTAAGATCGAATGGTTAGCCCGAATCTACACCAACGAAGTTATATGTCTACACGGGACGCCTCGTGACATCATTTCTGACTGCAACGGTCGCTTTACCTCGCGTCTCTTGGAGACATTTCAATCCGCTCTCGATACTAATCTCAATCTTAGTACCGCTTTTCACCCTCAAACCGATGATCAAACTGAGCGCACGATCCGCACCCTCGAAGACATGCTTCGTGCGTGTATCATAGATTTCGGTGGTAACTGGGATACGCATTTACCTTTAATCGAATTCTCGTACAATAATAGTTATCATGCCAGCATTCAAATGGCTCCTTTTGAGGCACTGTATGGAAGGAAATGTCGATCGCCTATTGCATGGCACGAGATCGGAGAAGCACAAATCACCGGTCCCGAGCTAATCCAAGAAACGACAGACAAGATCCTCCAGATCAGAGACAATCTCTTGAAAGCTCGGAATCGTCAAAAGAGTTATGCTGATAAACGCCACAAGCCCCTGCAGTTCAAAGTGGGGGATCACGTTCTCCTAAAGGTTGCACCTTGGAAGGGAGTGGTCCGCTTCGGCAAGAAAGGAAAGCTAGCGCCTCGATACGTTGGACCCTTTAAGATTCTGGAAAACTCGGTAAAGTAGCCTATCGTCTCGAACTACCGGCGGAACTTAATAACCTTCATCCGACTTTCCACGTGTCTAACCTCAAGAAATGCCTAGCCGAAGAGAATCTCCATGTACCTCTCGAAGATTTGCAAATTAACGAGACTCTCCATTTCGTGGAAAAGCCTGTGGAAATCATGGACCGAGAGACCAAGAAACTCCGACGCTCTCGCATCCCTATCGTGAAGGTCCGATGGGAAGGCAAACGCGGCGCCGAGTTCACTTGGGAATTGGAAAGTGATATGAAGGCCAAGTACCCGCATCTATTTGTTACAGCTACTACTTAAATTTCGGGACGAAATTTCCTAAAGTACGAGAGATTGTAACAACTCGAAAATTCGTTGTTATCTTTTCATTTGTCTTTCCGATGTATCTATCTTTTGTAATCCCGAGATTCGGTTTATAATAAAGTTTATGTTAATTAACTTTGGTGTTGTACGTTATTATCGCATCTAATCGCTTGTTAAGTCACATCGCTAATCTCATCGCATCCCAAATCGCAGTTAATTATGTGGTTTTATGTTATTTATGTGTTATGTGTGTTTGTGGTTATGATTACAATCGCTATCGCATCGCTCTCGCATATTCAAATCGCTAAATCGCACTATTATATCGCCTATAACGCTTAATATAACTATCTAATACAAACCGAATAGCCAAACGAAGTCATAATGCGAAACAAACGAAGGAAACCCAACTATTGGGTCAAGTTCGCTCGAACTTGGTGACCCCAAGTTCGCTCGAACTTGGTAACCCTAAGTTCGACCGAACTTGACTGGCCAACTCAAGCAACCCTCACCTCCCTCAAGTTCGCTCGAACTTGCTTAATCCCTCACAGGATTAACAAGTTCGGCCGAACTTGACTCAAAAACTCCCCAAATTTTACAAGTTCGCGCGAACTTGACTCCACCAGCTCACCTTTTTGCCTTCCCTATAAATACTCAGCCCCATTCTCTCATTTGAACTTGCTGCAACTTCGCCCAGAGCTCCCGAAACCGAAACCCTCTGTTTTCTAAGTAAAAATCAAACCGATTTCAACTACAATGATGTTCAACAGGGTTTTACAATGATTTTGCACAAGACATTGTCTTCGTTTTCATCAAATCGCTTTTATGGTTTTCCGGTGAGTCGAATCAATAACGACCAAAGTCACGCTGAGTAGCACGTGGAAAAACAATCAAACTCCCGCCACATAGCTCGGGTAGAAAACCTTTTTCTAATTGGTAATATTGGTACCTCGTTGATCTTCGCTTTTATAGTTTTCGATAAGCCGAGCCAAAAACGACCAAAATTACAACACGTTCCATGGGGAAAAACGATCAAACTTTCGCCGCATAACGCGGGGAAAAGACTAATATATATATATATATATATATATATATATATATATATATATTGGAAAGTGAGTATGGATAGTATTTTGATTTTTATAATAATAATATATAGTTTCTTTATTCATGAATAGTAATTTGGTTTTTCAATAACCGTTACCGATATTTATTTTATAGTTTTCAAATGATGTAAAACACGTTCAGATACCCTTTTTAGGAGTGTCACAACTAACCGAATTAATACTAACCAAAATGTGTTTTAACGTTACATCTACTTTTCCATTTACATTTTATTAAAAGTCCATCCCGTCTCACCACAACACTTGAATAACATACACTGATACCATAACAAATCAAACCGATACCATCCATATCCCGACACACCCTGATCACATCTCGTAAGTTGAATTCTCCTAGTTTTTTTTTGTTTTGTTTTTTTTAACTCACTTCAATTGTTTATGATATATATCTTCTTGACCTTCTTGTGATCGTTATCTACCATATTTTATAAAAAAAATAGATAAGTCGCTATTTTTGAATATCCCAAAATACAACAGATTCCCCTATATAAATTCAACCATTTCACACATTTCCACATCCCTACTGTCATTGACCCATCACTCCGCCACCATTTCAAACCCTCAATCAAACTTCTACTTGCAGCAATCCACCAATAAATACCCTCCATATTTCACTTCCAATTCACACCAATTTTCATAACCAATGGCGATGGATTCAACCACCACACAAGAACAACATGATGTTCATAACGAAAACGGAGGCAACATGAACACAGATACGGAGTCGATCGAGAAAAATTCGAGAGCAAGAAGGTTCCGCCATGGCAGAACCAGCTCACGCTTCGCGCATTCGTCGTCAGCTTTATTTTAGGGATTCTGTTCACGTTTATCGTCATGAAGCTTAACCTAACTACCGGAATTATCCCGTCGTTGAACGTGTCTGCTGGATTGCTAGGGTTTTTCTTCGTGAAAACGTGGACGAAGTTTCTCGGTAAATCTGGCTTGTTGAAGCAGCCGTTTACGAGGCAAGAGAATACGGTTATTCAGACGTGTGTTGTTGCTTCTTCCGGTATCGCGTTTTCAGGTACGTTTTTTGATTGTTCAGATTACAGATACACGGTTGAATTGATTGTTGAGTGTTCACGAGTTTTGTGTGTTTGGAGATGGTGAATCTGTGAGTTGATTCACGTGATTTAGTTGAAAGTGAAATTGGATGCGTTTAGTGATCACTAGTTTCTTGCTTGATTAGTAAATGTTGTAACTCGTCGGCTTGCTTCGAGCCTTAAATGAGCGGCCTGTGCCTAAAAAAGTTTGTTTAATATACGAGTCCAAGCTTCATTTTCACTTATCGAGTTTAAACCGGCTCAAAGCCTGAACGTGCCTTTATTTTACGTATTTTTTATTTTAATATATTAAATATTAAGTATATTTGATAAAACTAACTAAATAATATATTATGTTATATATGAAAATATATAATTTAAAAATATGTAGAAAGGATAATTTAAATGTACATAAATAAATAATAAACGAGCTGAGTTCGGACCGGAAAAACTACTCATAAGCCGAGCTCAAACTTTAGAAGTAGAGCTTGAACCGAGCTTGATCTCTTGAGCAGGGGCGCAACATAGTGACGGCGGCTGACCCCCAAACTTTTCGTGGAGAGTATGTAGTTTTCGTATAGAATTTTTTGGGTATATACGATTTTGACCCCCCCTTGGTTTTATAGAATTTTTTTGGTATATACGTTTTCGACCCCGAGAAATCTCAAGCTTCGCCACTATTCTTGATACTAAAATCATCTCTGACTCTATCATCCATGTTGGAAGGCTTCATAGGCGGCCCTCCCTCTCATATTCCTTGTCTTTCTTTCAAGTCTGTCAGGTATCCTCTCACGGTCACCGCGTTGGAGATGTTATAAATTCAGTTAATTGCTAATAATAGTCTTTAGGACCATAATTAATAACCACATGCCAATGTTGGGGTTCCAGTTGATGATAATTTAGCTTGTTTTTGTTAGGCTGATTTGTTTGAATACCTATTACATATTTGGTTTTCTATAAATTTGTTTTATGATGACATTAAACATTTTTAAATATTCATTACGAGTGTGTGTTTATTAATTACCATATGAATAATTTTTTTTTGCTGAATATAAAATATTAATATGTATATTTAATTGGATGCCTTTTAAAACTTTTATGGGACCATCTTCTTCTTAGGCTATGGGGTATGGGGCTTGGGTTGGGGGGGAAACGCCCAAGACACCACCCCGGGTGGGTTTGAGATTTGGCGTGGCCCCTTGGGCGGGGGATTTAGGCCGGGCGTTGAGCGGGGCTATCCGAGTGACATGGCGGATCGTTATTGGCGGGGTGGCTAGGGGGTTTTAGTTTCTTTGGCAAAAAAAAAAATTACACGTGGCCTAGCCATGAGGACTAGCCACGCCGCACCATACCCACCGTTGGGCTGCTTCACCGGCGGTGCCCCTCCAATTCGATGTGTCGGCCCATGCCCCCACCTCCGCCCCACCATACCCCACGGTCTTAGTCATGTCCCGCGTGGATTAGGGGTGTTGATCATGCGGTTCACATTCCAAAGTCCACTTTAAAATGTGATGATGACGCTTTATTAATATTTAATTATTTTATTACACAAAGTGATTTTAGCTTGAGATATTTAAAGATTGATATTTATCTTTAAAAGTTGTTTTTGTTTTAACTTAATTTTTTTAGTTATCAATTTGCCTCATCTTAGAAAGTTATGGTCTCCATCTGAAAAAAAATAAAATAATCTTAATTAAAACATAATAAGAAATTGTTTAAAATTTATTTATTGGTTTCAAGTGAAGACTATCTTGTAATTTGGTCACTATCCAGAAAATAAGAAAAGGTCACTATCAGGAAAATAAAAAATATTGACTAAAGATTCATGACTTGTAGTAAAGATTCTTGACTTATAATCCTAATCCTTGAGCTGGCAATTGGAATATGTGAACATGCTTAAATCCAGTTACTTTTAATACACACAAAGATGGAATATTTTATACAATGAATCACACACCACATTATAGATTGTTGAAGTCATAACTACTAAAAGCTAACTCAAATATCTGTTTATTTATTTAAATATTGGAAGACTTCTAACCCTTTAAACAAACCTTGCATCAGTAAACATGTTAGGTTAGATACATGTTGTGTAGCCATGGGTACAATGGATTTAATTAAAACTCGCTAGTTAAACTATGATGTAGATAAGTCAGGTTTGAGACGAGTTTTGGTAATCCGAATCTCATACCTGATTGTAAATAAGTTATCTGATCCTTGTCTCATACCCGTTGGGTACACGATTACTTGCTATCCGTCAGGTTCACGGGTTTCAAGATACAGTCTTATGTGGTTAAAAAATACCCGATAGGATTCTGATTTCCCAAAAGACTCATAAACTCACCTAAAAACCGACTTCAAATATCAATAATTAAGTGCAATCCTAACAGTTCCATGTATTTGACAATTTCAAGCTTTTAACAAGTTCAAAATGGCTATTAATATGTATTTTTTTAAATTAAATAATATATTTATATATTCGGTTTAGATAGGTATACGAATATAGGATCGGTTTTGGGGGATCAGACTTGTATCACCTAATACCATACTTGTAAAAATAGTTATAATTAATCTCATACATGGCCTGTACCCGTATACCTGCCCAAATTTTTCTGCTTTCAGGTCATCCCGAAGTTAAAAATGCTCAAACATGACTGGTAAATTAGTAATAGGATGGATGATGTCGTAAATCTTAATGCTTGTTTGTTGTGTATATGTTGCAAAGAATCCTCTATGAATATGAATCACAAATGTGAGTGATGAATAATATCCATGTTTGAATTTGATAGGTGGGTTTGGTAGTTACCTGTTTGGGATGAGTGAAGTTATCGCCAAACAATCAAACGAAGCAAACGCGGCACAGAACATGAAGAACCCGTCTCTTGGATGGATGATTGCATTTCTTTTTGTAGTCAGCTTCCTTGGACTCTTTTCCGTCGTCCCTCTTCGCAAGGTATGCATATAGCAGATCCTTCTGTTTTTTCTCTTATTTCTCGTGTATAACCAATCTGTATTTGCTGCAGATCATGATTATCGACTTCAAACTCATTTATCCAAGCGGCACAGCAACCGCTCACCTTATCAACAGTTTCCACACTCCCCAGGGTGCTAAGCTAGCAAGGTATCATACTATCATAGTATCATACCCACAACCACCATCGTCTTCTTTGTCTTCAATTCACGACCTTTAAATTTATTGCGTATTTTTCTCTATAGGAAACAAGTGAGAACTTTAGGAAAGTTTTTCTCAATGAGTTTCCTATGGGGCTTCTTTCAGTGGTTCTTTACCGGCGGTGATGACTGTGGATTCATGAACTTCCCCACACTCGGTCTCAAAGCCTACGAAAACAAGTACGCTCAACGTTCTTCAGTTTTCTAGTAAAGTAGGACCAAAGCATGCGTATAGGCCTGTAAGCGAACCGAACATTCATCAATTGTTCGTGACCTTGTTCGGCGGGAGGTTCGTTTATTGAATAATCGAACGAACATGAACACAATTTTTTGTACATTTAATTAAACGAACGAACATGAACACACGTTTTGTTCGTTCATTTATGTTCGTGAACGTCCGTTTATGTTCGTTTATTTACATTTGTTTATGTTCGTTCGTTTATGTTTGTTTCAATTTAAATACATAAGTAGTTATATCTATATTAATATTAAACATAAAAGTAACTTTCGAACTACTTACATAATATAACTAATTGGTAATTGGGCTTTCTAGTAATAAAAATAGGTTTTCTAATAGAATTTATCCCTCACACTATTTATATAAAAAACTACTTTATCTTCGCTTATGTTTAGTAAATTATGTTTATTTATGTTTCTTCAATTATGTTCATTCGTGTTGTTTATTGTTTTTTAAGTGATGTTCGTTTAACTTTGTTTGTTTATGTTCGTTTAGGTTTTAAACAAACCAACATAAACGAACATGAACAAAAAAAATGTGTTCGATTATATGTCTGTGTTCGTGTTCGGTTAAAGTTAAATGAACGAACACAAACATGCCTCTGTTCGTGTTCGTTCGGTTCATTTACAGGTCTACATGCATAGATATGTTGTTATCAAACGATTGATGAACTCAATAATTATGTGCGAAATCCAGGTTTTATTTCGACTTTTCAGCAACTTATGTTGGCGTGGGAATGATCTGCCCGCATCTTGTCAATGTATCGTTACTAGTCGGAACCATCCTTTCATGGGGCATAATGTGGCCTCTCATAAACGAAAAGAAAGGCGATTGGTATTCTGCAGATCTTAAATCAAGTAGTCTCCATGGCTTGCAAGGTTACAGGGTAAAACTCATTCATGTTTCTAGTTTTTGGTTCTGCATAGCGGTGCAAAGAGTCGAGCCGAGCCCAAGCTTGACTAGGCTCGAGCTCGATTAACTTATGGGAGCTCGAGTTGGGCTTGTTTATTATCTATTAATTAATATATTAAATAAAAATGATATAAATAATGGACTCGTTTAGGCTCATGAGCTCGATAAGTGAAGCTTGGGCTCAGGCTCATTTACTAAACAAGCTTTTTTTAGGTTCTGGCTCGGCTCGTTTTCTAGACAACCTTAAACAAGGGGTAAATGTTAATAAATATTAATAAAAACTAATATTACACTAAGGCTCGAGGCTCGACAAGCCTGACGAGCTTCACATGCCAGGCTCAAGCTCGGCTCGGCTCGTTTTGAGGTTTTTCTCGAGTCGATCTTGAGCAGCTCGCGAGCCGACCGGCTCGTTGCGCCCCTAGTTTTGCGATTTTTTAACATTATGTAACTGCAGGTGTTCATCGCCATAGCCATGATCCTCGGTGACGGGCTCTACAACTTCGTAAAGGTCCTTTATTACACTTTGTCCGGCTTATATCGCCATTTCAATGAAGATAAAACCAAAGCGGAGGAAGCCATTACCGGTAACTCATTGCCCGATCTTCCTTCCCTGTCTTATGATGACCAAAAACGCACTCGATTGTTTCTCAAAGATCAGATTCCTACGTGGATCGCGATAGTTGGTTATCTAGCCATTGCTATTGTCTCCATGGTCACTCTTCCACACATCTTCCACCAGCTCAAGTGGTACTACGTTGCTGCTATTTACGTATGCGCCCCAGTTTTGGCGTTCTGTAACGCTTTTGGATGCGGGCTCACCGACTGGTCCTTAGCATCAACCTACGGTAAGCTTGCGATATTCGTAATCGGAGCATGGGCTGGTGGGTCAAACGGCGGTGTCCTGGCGGGCTTAGCAGCATGTGGGGTCATGATGAACATCGTCTCAACCGCTTCCGACTTAACACAGGACTTCAAGACCGGTTACATGACCTTGGCTTCACCCCGGTCTATGTTTGTTAGCCAAGTGATCGGGACCGCAATGGGTTGTATCATCTCCCCTTGCGTGTTTTGGTTGTTTTACAACGCGTTTGACAATCTTGGAGTCCCGGGTTCAGAGTACCCTGCACCCTACGCTCTCATTTTCCGAAACATGGCAATCTTGGGAGTCGAAGGATTCTCTACATTACCCGAAAAATGTCTCTTGCTTTGCTATATATTCTTCGGGTTCGCGATCTTTGTGAATGGGATTCGAGACTTGGTGGGGGAAAACCGAGCTCGGTTCATTCCAATTCCAATGGCGATGGCGATTCCGTTCTACATTGGAGGTTACTTTGCCATTGACATGTGTGTTGGAAGTTTGATATTGTTCATCTGGTCCAAGGTGAACAAGGCAAAGGCTGCTGCATTCGGGCCTGCGGTTGCTTCGGGTTTGATTTGCGGTGACGGAATCTGGACGTTACCGAGTTCGATCCTGGCTTTGGCTGGTGTTAATCCTCCAATTTGCATGAAGTTTCTGTCAAGGTCAACTAATGTCAAAGTTGATGCATTTTTAGGTTCGTAAAATTGTTATTAGTTTAGAATACTGGCTCATTAGGAGTGTTAAAAGGTTTTTAACTTGAAAGTAAGAATATGATAAAAGCACGTTAGATTTCAATACTTGCAATTTGTTATTTTTATTTTTATTTTTTAGGTGGTGGGATAACAATGGGTTGGGTTTTACTTAAATACGATTGTAAAATTGTATTGTGACTATGTGAGAATCCATGATGATGATCTTTGTTGGTTAAAATTACCAGTTGTGATTCACATCATTCAAATTCAGTCTTGTAGTTAAAAGGTCAATTATCCTATTGTTCTAATAATTTCTGTAATAACTTTCAAAAATTACTTTTGCTAAATTTCTTAAATATTATATAGTATACTAAGTCAGAAAATGTGTATTACATAGATTAAAGAGAATAGGGAAAATGTGATACAAATGTAACAAAGTTTGTCACGTGTTTCAATTAAGTCATCAAAAATTTTTTTCTCTTTAAAGTAATTCAACTTTAATTTAGTATTCTAATAATGTGTAATTACTAGGTCGATCAGGTTATTTAATTTTTCTTTTATTTTATTGTTAATTTTTAATGCTTATGTGGTGGATATAAGCAATCATATGCTTATGTGGTGGATATAAGCAATCATAAAATTATGACGGCGCCATGGGTGATGTTTAAAACTTTGAATCGATCAAACCTTGGATGGCGCCGACCAGCTTCATGGTTCAACCATCGACGACGCCCGACCAACTTCGCGATTCAACCTTCGATGGCAATGTGTTTTCTGATCGCAATACCTTCGCCAACGAGTAATCTTGTATGAAGAAATGGTGAGAACCGTTTACTGTCTCCGTCATCGATCCGGAATGGTGAGAACCGTTTACCGTCGCCGTCATCGATCTGGAGCTCGGTAATGAGTTAGCGAGTGATATCTCGTAATCTGTCATTGTAATTGGTGTGTGAGGTTGTGACAATGGAGATTCATGTTCTACAATATGGTGAATTGAACGGATGTTGCAGGGTTTTTTTTTAGGAAGATGGTGTTGATTTCATATGGCGTGGGATTCAAGGGTTTCATTTTGAATTTTATTGTTGTTTAATACTGATTTTTCTTGGATATGTCCTTTTTCATTTTTTATATTGCTGTTTAATGTTGATTTTTAATATTTTAGAGTTTTTAGATTATTAGATTTTGGAAAACATGTTAATGAAACCTGACACATCATCATATAACCTGATAATTACATAGCATTAGAACATGATATTAAACTTCAGTGACTTTAGATAGACAAAAAAAAATTTAGTGACTTAATTGAAACACTTGTCAAAGTTGGTTATATTTCTATAAAGTTACCCCGAGAGAATATTAAATAGTTAGTAGTGAAGATTACAAATTATAAAATGAAATTTTGATATACAATAGGGTTTAAATTGCGTATTAGTTACTAACTAATAAGGGGTAACTTTGTAGAATAGTAACCAAGTTTTAAAATTGTTTCGATTAGGTCACTCAAGTTTCAAAAGTGTTCCAATCAGGTCACTCAACATTCGTTTTTCATTAAAAGTAAGGGTTTTTTCATTCATTTTATAGGTAACCGTGGTGATGTGGATTTTTGTTTCTTTTTTCCCTTTTGTTTGATGCTGACGTCGAGTGATGACGTGTAGTGTAATTTGTTTTTTTTATTTTTTAATATAATTAAAGTGTTTTTATTTTTAATAAATATAATTTCAAATATTAAAATAATCCGACCCCGGCATCTTATGCTCCATTTTTTTCTTAACACATGGAAAAAAGGACATGGCTCGATTTGAATGTTAAATTATCTAATTGGGATAAAAATGATACAAGTGACCTAATTAGAACACTTTTAAAACTTGGTTACTATTCTGTGACATATACCCAACTAATAATTTAATATATTTGAGGTTAAACATGTCAAATAAGTCATTATATTTAAGGAATGTCACGGAGGAATTTAAGATTTATTGGTGTGATGTAGGAGAATAACATTTGTCATTTAAAAAAAATTATCAAATAAGTCACTATATTTAATATATTATATGTTATCAATATACATACACAAGATTGAATAAGACAAACGGGAACACTCATCTTAGTCTAATAAAATTACGACACATAGTACAAACAGTTACTTATTTATTAGGTATAAATTAGCTTATTCCGTTTTGGTGCGGGTAAATATGCACATAATTGGTTTCCAATATGGATACCACCAAATACATTAGGGGTGTTCAGAATTCGTTTCGAATTCGAAATTCGATTATCAAGAATTCGTTTCAAGTATAAGAATTCGAATTTGAATTCGATTCGAGTCAAGTAAATCGAATACGAATTCATAGTTTCAAATTCGATTCGAAATTCGAATAAAAATTATACATTTTTATTTATTATTTTTATAGGTAATACATATATAACTTTTATATTGGGCTATATTATAAATTATTTTTAAAATACATTCCAAGTCTTAAATTACCCATTACCAAATCCACTACATGGCCCATAACTAAAACCTAAGTGACAAATCTAAAATAGATTTCTAACCTTCAAAATAGTAACTTGTAATGTGGAGTGGTTATTCCCGACTTCTCTTTTTGAATTTTAGACTTATGATATTTTATTTGAAACTTTTTAATGTGATATCGTGCTTTATGACTGCTTTAAAATTTATGTTTCATTTTGATAATTTTTACATGTTTTAAAAGAATATCAAACCGAATTTATTCGAATTCGAATACGAATCGAATACAAATTGGGTTCTTTTATTCGAATACGAATTCAAATCGAATTCGGTATCTTTTAATCGAATACGAATCAAATTCGAATTCAAGGGAAAATAAAAATTATTCGAATAATTCGAATATTCGACATTCGATTCAATAAACACCCCTAAAATACGTACCAATGTCTAAGTCCTATAGAAGAAGTTTTTGAGTAAAGTTATTTAAAAAAAGTTAAATGCAATATTAAAGAAAAAGAAAATAGCATCATCTTCAGTCACACCAACCATGTTATTATCCTTATAAATTGTAATAGATTGGAGTTGATACGATCAATTGTGATTGAAGATTTTACCAGAAAGCACTTTAATCATTTCGTCACATCTCACCGCGTACTTGAACTGTGCGCGGATAAGATCTTCATGCACGTCACCGATTTCTAAAACCTCCTTATTATATCGCGTAATGAAATCTTCCAAATTCTCGTTATCCCTTCGCCAGATGTTTATCACATCCGACGAATCTCTAACATAACGACGCTGCTGACTGAAATGAGTAAGGAATTTTTCCTTAAGAGCATTCCATGAAAAGAGTTTAACTGTTAGCAAGTTATCAAACCAGAGTCGTGCAGCTCCAGTTAACATTTGAACAAACAGATGGCACCACATAGGAAGAGTCCATCCTCCAATAAATCCTGCGCCGGTGAATAGACGCATGTGATCGTCTGGATCTGACAATCCATTAAACTTACCAACGTTTGATGGTAATTTTGCTCGTTCTAGCGGGGCTAGAGCGATTTCCTTCACAAATTTCGATTCTTCAGCAGCTTCAGCAGGTCGGTAAATCAAGTTATAATCATGTTCCTCCTCAGGATTGTACACTGCTCGGATCCTAAGCTTATAACTAGCATGATCTGCATATAGACGGTTAAAAACACTTGCACTATCTCCTTCTTCATAGGTCTTATCATACTCATCGTGTTGGGTGTCCCGCTTCTGCGATGATCGCGGGCCCAACGTGAGTGAACTGATGGCTGGCGTTGAAGGTTTTCTTCCTGCTTCCTGCTACCAGGATGAACGTCATCATTCCTGGTTTTAGAATACATTTCAGTTCCATCCACAGATACATGCGAAGGTGCACGAACTTGGTTCTGAGTTCCGTAACTCAACGCTCGAGGCGTCGGCGAAGCACGGGCCTGAGGTACACCGACCGGAGCTTGAAAAGCTGGAGTCCCGGTTTGGGCACACAACTGAGCATACATTTCGTTCAAAGTAGTTTGAGATTTAATCAACCATGATAATGGAGTTTCTCCAGGCGGAAGAATTGATGCTACGCCGACGTGAGGAGCCGCTGGTGTTACTGGAATACTCGCATGATCTGGATCATACGGAATATCAGCTTCACCGGATGAATCCTCAACAATCTGTCCGTCGACCTGAGGAGCACCGGTGACACGACGAATCTCTGATCGAGGACCTGGAAATGACGATCCATCAGCCATGAAGCTGTAGATCTAGGTGAAACGAAACGAAAGATGAGAGAAGTGAAGAAAGTCGGTGGGCGCCAATGAAGAAACGTAAATCTAACAGATCGGAATCTAGTTAGATATAGGGTTTAGTCCCTTTCATAAAGAGGTTAATCCTTCGTTTGGTTTCATGATTATAACGGTTGCAACTGAACTCCGACTGATCCTGCAAAACAGAACACCGTCAGCTCACCACGGGGAGAAGGGTGGTTCTCTCCGTGACCACCCTCTGGCGTGAGAATAAGTACAGGTAGTCGGAAGTAAAGTTAAGTAACAGAGAGAGTAGTTGAGAGTGAATACCTTCTACTTGTAGTCCAAGTTACTTATTTATAGCCGAGGTTTGGGCGCCAAAATGAGAGATATTAATCTTAACGGAATCTTTCGCTACTCCATTAAGTTGTGGTTATCCGTTAGTGCACACGGATCATGAGCTCATTAATGGTTAGGGAGGTGCCACGTGTCATCATGAGATCACTATATTTTATTGTTGTGAGCATGCTATCATCGTGATCTTTCTTGGTCATCCCAGATGCTGCCACGTGGCGATTGGTTATAACCGAAAGATGCTTGCACGATTGGGTATTAGTGGCTTCTAGAAGATCTCACAGCTGTAACCTATCTGTTGCTCGCCACGTGTGCATTCTGTTACAACAGAAAAGATTCCCTTTACCGCTGCACCAGTTCAAGGATTTTTGCTAAGGGAAAGTTTCTCAGGATTAATTGTTTCCTTGCGCGAGCGGCGCAAGGTAGTTAACTGATCCTCTTTCCTTTCTCTGCTGTTGGCGCAACGCTTACTGAGCTCTTGCTTTGGTATAAACGTCCGCGCAAGGTTTTTGAGTGAAAAGTTACCCAAGGAAATTGATCAAGGTTAACTTTGAACCTTGCGCGAGCCCGCACAAAGTAGTTAAATGATATTTTTCCTTTTTGGATACCTGGCGCAGAGTCCAGTGAGTCTTTCTTTAGCAGAGAAGCCTGCGCAAGGTCTCCTTGACAGATAATAGTGGGTATGGTTTCCTTGCTTGGCGCAAAGTTTTTAGGACCATACCCCTTCCGTTCTCATATAACTTTTCATACTGAATGACCCTCTAATCCTCTAATTATAGAGAGAAATGATCATGTAAAAAGATAAATGTCCTATAAAACACATGTGAAGAAATATGAGTTGCAAATTAATGGTTTAGAATTAGAATGCAAATCGGAATGGTCTAAATTCATCTTATCTACTTACATGATTTTCTAAAACGTAAATATCTTTTTAATCTTCATTGTTCTTTTATAAAAACTAGAATTACCACCCGTCATAATGCGGCGGGGAATTCGTTAGTTAAATATCATATATGAAAGGCAAATGTTCTTAAATAACTGCGAGCCTATGTGTAAAACATAGAAAATAATAACTGACTCGATCTATGACATGCGCTTTGCGACAAACCTATCAAACGGGGAATAATAGACGTGCTGCGACGGACCTGTCAACCGGAAAAAAGTAGATGAAAAACGTTGAACACCACATGCACGTTGTGGCATGTTAACTCGAAAATTTAGAATGAAACGTTAAACAAAAAACTCATGAAAAATGAAAAGTATAAGGGACGAAAATTGCAAAGATGAGAAGCTTTGGGTTAAAATTAAAAAAAATTAAAAGGGTTAAATTACAAAATATGGAAACTTTTGAATTAGAAATGAAAAATTAAATTAATAAAAGGGGTTGAATTGCATAAGATGGAAACTTTAGACTTCAATTGTCAAATATTGAAACCTTAGAGTTAGAAAAGACAATTTCAATTTTTTTTTTAAAAGAGTTAATTATTTTTTTCGTCCCCGTGGTTTGTAAAAAATCATTATTTCAGTCCATTAGTTTAAAAATTGTGATTTCAGTCCCTGTGGTTTCACTTTCGTAACCATTTCAGTCCCTGTGGTTTCACTTTCGTAACCACTTCAACCCATTTATTATGTAAGTACAGGGACTGAAATGGTTACGAGGTGGACTGAAATGGTTACGAGTGAAACCACAAGGACTGAAATCGTAATTTTTAAACTAATGGACTGAAATAGTGATTTTTGACAAACCACAGGAACGAAAACAATAATTAACTCTTTTGAAAAACTCCCAAAGCTAAAAGTACAACAACCTTAAACACAAATATGTTACTTATTTATAGGTTTATAATATACCATAAGATAGAACATTTTTTTCTTTTCTAGTTCAACTATAATATTGTTATCTTTTAAAAATCTCAAAAGTCTTGATTAACTGATGCATACTTAAGAAAAATACTTACACGACACGTCTAATTATGACTCCAGATGGTGCATTTAACTCATATAACAAGAAGTTAACTTGGTGTACTTTCACTACTAGATTTTTGTGTTTTCACCGCTTCCTCACATTGTACACGTAACACAATAATTTTACCTTACAAAATGTAGAAAATCATACCTTACTATGGAAGAATTCACTTGTCTATTTCAAACCAATTTTTAAAGATTAGAACCAATTATTTGATATTCGCCTAAAAAAGTCACAATTAGTGAAGATTACGCGGTTAGCATATTCTTGAGAGGTCTTAAGCATGAATCAAACTCCGAGTTAACATGTTTAAACGTATAACACTACATGATGCGTATTCCATGACATGGTTACGAGATGTACAAATTCTGCATTAGCTAGCCCATGACACACTCAAGAACTAATGTTGATCACTTCCAATTATGGGTGGCAAAATGGTGGGTTGGGCAAGTTTGGGTAATGGGTTAGGATGAGTTTGGGTTAAGATGAGTTTGAGTTAGAACGGGTTTATTAAGAAAAATGTTAGGATGGGTTTGGGTTAAGATAAGTTTGAGTCAAGATATGCTAAAACTAAAAGAAAACAAAAATTAAAAAAATATATCTTCAAAAATTCTAAAAAAAACCTAAAAAAATCAAAAATAAAAAAGCTTCTAAAAAATACAAAAACCAAAAAATTAAAAAAAAAATCTAATAAATAAAAAAACCAAAAAAATGAAAAAAATTCTAAAAAATAAAAAAAAAATCTTTTATTTTTTAGAGGTAAAGGACATCTACTGAAAATTGGTATATACTTTTAAAGGACGAAAACTGTAATTTACCCTAAAATTAATCAGAGCAACCGTTAACAGAATACCCACCTACTACCCTACACTTGATTTAGATTTACCCTTTACTTGTTTAGGAATTAATAGATTGATTTTTTATTAATTAGACAATAAGTGATTATAGATAAACCAAACCCCACATGAAAATCTGAAACCCAAAATTGGTTTGAGACTGGGTTTTTGGTGATGTGAATCACAGTAATTATAACCAACAAAGATCATAAATAGGGATTTTAGACGAATATGAGATACAAATTTACATTCGGATACACTCGAAACTTATGTCAAACCCGACCCATTGTAATCCCGCCCCGGATTAAGGAACAACTGTTGTAAAATACTTTTAATATTATTGCTTTTAAGTTATAATCTTTTAACTACACTTCTAATGAGTGAGTATTGTAAACTAACAACTTATGAACCTAAGAATGCATCAACTTTGACATTAGTTGACCTTGACAGAAACTTCATGCAAATTGGAGGATTAACACCAGCCAAAGCCAGGATCGAACTCGGTAACGTCCAGATTCCGTCACCGCAAATCAAACCCGAAGCAACCGCAGGCCCGAATGCAGCAGCCTTTGCCTTGTTCACCTTGGACCAGATGAACAATATCAAACTTCCAACACACATGTCAATGGCAAAGTAACCTCCAATGTAGAACGGAATCGCCATCGCCATTGGAATTGGAATGAACCGAGCTCGGTTTTCCCCCACCAAGTCTCGAATCCCATTCACAAAGATCGCGAACCCGAAGAATATAAAGCAAAGCATGAGACATTTTTCGGGTAATGCAGAGAATCCTTCAACTCCTAAGACTGCCATGTTTCGGAAAATGAGAGCGTTGGGTGAAGGGTACTCCGAACCCGGGACTCCAAGATTGCCAAACGCGTTGTAAAACAGCCAAAACACGCAAGGGGAGATGACACAGCCCATTGCGGTCCCGACCACTTGGCTAACAAACATAGACCGGGGTGAAGCCAAGGTCATGTAACCGGTCTTGAAATCCTGTGTTAAGTCAGAAGCGGTTGAGACGATGTTCATCATGACCCCACATGCTGCTAAGCCCGCCAGTACACCGCCACCATCGTTTGACCCACCAGCCCACGCTCCGATTACAAATATCGCAAGCTTACCGTAGGTTGACGCTAAGGACCAGTCCGTGAGCCCGCATCCATAAGCATTACAGAACCCCAAAATCAGGGCAAATACGTAAATAGCAGCAATGTAGTACCACTTGAGCTGGTGGAAGATGTGTGGAAGAGTAATCACGGAGACGATAGCAATGGTTAGATAGCCGACTATCGCGATCCACGTAGGAATCTGATCCTTGAGAAATAGTCGGGTGCGTCTTTCGTCATCATAAGACAGGGAAGGAAGATCAGGGGATGAATTACCGGTAATGGGATGATCCGCTTTGGTTTTACCTTCATTGTACTGGCGATATAAGCCAGATGCAGTGTAATATAACACCTTTATGAAGTTGTAGAGCCCGTCACCGAGGATCATAGCTATGGCGATGAACACCTGCAGTTACATACATAATGTTAACAACCTGCAAAACTGTAATGCAGAACCGAAAACTAGAAACACGAATGAGTTTTACGGTTTTACCCTGTAACCTTGCAGGCCACGGAGACTAGTTGATTTAAGATCTGCAGAATACCAATCGCCTTTCTTTTCGTTTATGAAAGGCCACATTATGCCCCATGAAAGGATGGTTCCGACTAGTAACGATACATTGACAAGATGCGGGCAGATCATTCCCACGCCAACATAAGTTGCTGAAAAGTCGAAATAAAACCTGGATTTCGCACATAATTATTGAGTTCATCAATCATCTGATATAAACATATCTATGCATACGAAGAAAGAAACGTTGAGCATACTTGTTTTCATAGGCCTTAAGACCGAGTGTGGGGAAGTTTATGAATCCACAGTCATCTCCGCCGGTAAAGAACCACTGAAAGAAGCCCCATAGGAAACTCATGGAGAAAAACTTTCCTAAAGTTCTCACTTGTTTCCTATAGCGAAAAATAAGCAATGAAGTTCTAGATCATGAATTGAAGAAGACAATGGTGGTTGGGGCTGCAAATGAACCGAACGTTCAGCGAACAGTGCGTGAACCATTCGGCGTGAAGTTCGTTTGTGTTCGCTCGTTTAATAAATGAACGAACACGAACAAAATATTTCTTTCGTTTAGTTAAATGAACAAACATGATCAGAGGCCACGTTCGTTCATTTATGTTTGTGAACGTTCGATAGCGTGTTCATTATGTTTGATAGTTCATTAGTGTTTTTTTGTTCTTTTTTATTTTATTTAAATACTTCAAAATTCCAACAAATTAAATATCTAATGAGTATCGGTGTTTTATGTATTTTGTTCATGAACGCTTTTTTGTACTTGTTTGTTTTCATGAACATTAGTTTGTGTACATGAACGTTCGTTACCTCAAATTAACAAACGAACATGAACACTTTTATTTCCTTCACAAACACAAAATCTCGTTCCGTAAGTGTTCATAAACAGTTCGTGAAGACATATATTTCCTTAACAAACGAACATGAACAAGGTCTTGTTCGTGTTCGTTCAGTTCGCTTGCAGCCCTGATAGTGGTTGTGCGTATGAATGTATGATACCTGGCTAGCTTAGCACCCTGGGGAGTGTGGAAACTATTGATAAGGTGAGCCGTGGCTGTGCCGCTTGGATAACTGAGTTTGAAGTCGATAATCATGATCTGCAACAAGTACAGACTGGTCAAATACGAGAAAAAACAAATCTAGAAGTCATTTGCCAAAATGTTTTGTGATGTTGAGTTATATTTTATACATCAAACATGTGAACACTGTATTTAAATGCTTACGATCTCTTAACGGATCAGATTGTTAGTGTTGGAAATAAAAAGATATATGCAGACCTTGCGAAGAGGGACGACAGAAAAGAGTCCAAGAAAGCTAACTACAGAAAGATATGCGATCATCCATCCAAGAGAAGGGTTCTTCGTGTTCTGTGCTGCGTTTGCTTCGTTTGATTGTTTAGCAATTGCTTCACTCATGCCAAACATGTAACTACCAAACCCTCCTGCCAAATTCAAACATGGATATTCTTCATCACTCACATTATAATCCACAACAAAAAAGCGTTACGAGGTCACCCATCTTATTACTATTCTCGTTTGAGCATGTTTAACTTAGGGATGACGCGAAACTGGGAAATTTTCGGACAAGTGTACGGTTACAGGCATGGTATGAGATTGATTATAGTTCTTTTATAGGAATGGTCTTAGGTGATACAAGTTTGATCACCAGAAACTGATCCTATATTCGTTCACCTGTCTAAACCGAATATATAAATATATTATTTGATCTTGTAAAAATATATTAAATAACATTTTGAACTTGTTAAAAGCTTGAAATTATCAAAAACATTAATTTGTTAGAATTGTACTTAATTTGAAATCATCAAAACTATGAATTTGTTAGAATTGTACTTAATTTGTTGATATTTCAAGTTGGTTTTAGGTGAGTGTTAAGATCGTGTTATCAGAAATTAAAATCCTATCGGATATTTTTTAACCACGTAAGATTGTATCTGGAAATCCGTGAACCTGGCGGATAGTAAGTAATCAGGTACCAAACGAGATGGGACCAGTATGAGATACAACTTTACAATCAGGTATGAGATTTAGATTACCAAAACTTGTCTCAAACCTGACTTATTTTTATCATAAGTTTAACGAGCGAGTTTAAATAAGATCCATTGTACCCATGGCTGCATAAAATGTTATGGGTATAAGACAGTGTGCTCTATTTAACCTAATATGTTTACTTGTGCAAGATTTGTTAAACTGTTGGAATCTTGGTTTATAACAAGCGTGCCTAGGTGCAAGGCGCAACAAGGCTCAAGCCCCTGCGCTTTTGGTAGCATAAGGCACGTTTTTTTTTCAAAAAGCGCTTTTGAGGCGCGATTTCTTGGGAAAATATTGACCTTGAGGCGCACGCCTCATGTATTCGCCATATTTTTGTGGAGCAGGTAGTTGTAAAGCATGCTTTTCAGATTGTACATGTACGTAATTTCCATATAAATTATAAAGCTTACTTGTCTCTAAATATTGGGTAAACGAAGCTAGAAAGTATAAACCGATAGAAAATATAACAACAAATATATGATTATTTGTGCCTCGGTTAGGAAAAGCAATGTGCTTTTGCGCTTGGCACTTTGCGCCTCGGCTTTAGACCTTATCGCTTTTGTACGCTTCTCGCTTTTTAAAAGCAAGGTTAAATTCTTTTAATATTACTTATATAAATAAATAGATATTTGCGTTAGGGTTTGGTAGTTTTGACTTCCAGCAAAGTTTAATGTGGTGCATGATGCATTGTATAAAATATTTCACCTTTTTGTGTGTTAAAGTGACTAGATTTAAGCATGTTTACAAACTCCAATAGCCAACTAAAGGGATTCGGTTTATAAGATATTCACATGAATCTTTAGTCAATAGTTTTTATTTTCTTGATGGTGACCATTTTTTTTATTTTCTTGATAGTGACCAAATTACAAGACAATTTATTTCTAATTGCATATTATCAATAGTCTTCACTTGTAACCAATAAATTGATTTTGAACAATTTCTTAATTTTGTTTTAAGAGTTAAATGCTTGGTTGGTCCCTGTGGTTTACGAAAATTGCAGACTTGGTCCTAGTAGTTCACTAATTACACACTTGGTCCTAATAGTTATAATTTTTGCACTTGGTGGTCCTTATCACTAACCAATGTTGAGTTTTTTAGTTAAATATGTGCAACATTACTAGATTGCCCCTAAGCAAATAAAAAAAAGAAAAAAAATGAACCCACCCCTTATCTTCTTCACCCTCCCCTCTCTCTCTCTCTCGAGAAAACCCACAGACACCTCCACCTGCACGTCAGCCCACCACCACCACCTCCACCGCCACTTTCAACCCATTACCACCACCTCCACCGTCAATCGACCACCACTACCTCCACCTCCACCAGGATTTTATTACAGGCATCTTCCCCAATTTGACTCACCAGCCACTGTCTAATCCACCCTCCAGACACCTACTCTCCACACCGACCTCGACCACCACCTCCTCCATCGACCCCCTCCACCGTCAACAACCGCCCACCCCGCCACCATTCACCTCAGGTCAACCACCGTTCACGACCCTCCACCACCCATTTTCCGACCACCGCCTTCCACCTATCATCTCCGTCGCCTCTATTCTCCACGTCCTCCTCCCTGTCGCACCTACCCCCGCCTTCAACCGCCATGCTACCCTTCACTGTCGCACCCACCTCAAACCACCATCGACCTCAGAACACCATTGGCAGTTTGATTTCGCCACCTTCAAACGCTACCCGACACCCACTTCCACCACCTGTCACCAAAACCGACGAGCCACCACTGCCCGCACCACCTCAGTTCTCGTGTCGATTTATAGATCACAGGTACGCTTCCGATTACACATTTCGTTTTGTAAGTTTTGTACGTCCGTTGGCTTGGGTCAGTCGAGTCGTGTCGTTTCGGTAGTCGTGTGTCTTGGTGTTCGGGGTGGAGGTGAGATGGTGGTGGAGGTGAGACGGTGGCAGAGGTGATATGGTGGTGGTTGTTCTGCTTGTTTGAGAAGAGAGGTCGGTGAAGACATATAATTTGGTGGGGGTTTTATTAATAAGCAAGGGTATTTTAGTCATTTAACATGGACTTAACTGGAAAACTTAACAGATGTTAGTGATAAGGACCACCCGAGTGCAAAAATTACAACCACCAGGACCAAGTGTGTAATTAGTGAACCATTAGGACCAAGTCTGCAATTTTCGCAAACCACATGGACCAACCAAGCATTTAACTCTTGCTTTAATTAAGAGCTAGTTTTTAGATGGAGAAGAAAACTTTTAAAGATAAGAGGCAGTAAACTGATCATAAAAATATTTTAAGTTAAAACAAAACAAGTTTAAAAAATAAATATTAATCTTAAAAAACATCGATCTCAATCTAAAAACACTTTGTGTAGTAAAATAGTTCAATAATAATAATAATAATAATAATAATAATAATAATAATAATTAATAATTAATGTCACCATGAAACAAATCCATCTAAAATCAAGTATGTAACGGGTTTTTATTGTAACATTTATGTCTAGAAAGTAAAACATATGAGATGACAAGAGTATTCTAATATTTTAAAGAGACAAATACGTTTATTCTAATATTTTAAAGAGACAAATACGTTTCTAAAATTGGTGTTCTATTTATAAATAAGTGTTCACCCACACGTCTCTTACAAAGAATAATATTAATAAATACTTTGCCACATATATCATACCTTATTAATTTCAAACTCTTCTTGTACTAGCAATCA
Source organism: Scalesia atractyloides (assembly GCA_947069175.1). Classification (NCBI taxonomy): domain Eukaryota; kingdom Viridiplantae; phylum Streptophyta; class Magnoliopsida; order Asterales; family Asteraceae; genus Scalesia; species Scalesia atractyloides. Next base: position 72,631,022 of record CAMTDV010001633.1, on the reverse strand, counting down.
AGTGTTTGAAACTTTGAACTAAAACAAATCCAAAATAGTATTCAAACAAATCAACCAAGCAAAAACATGTAAACCGTCATCAATTTCACACTCATAATTCAAATAGTTGTAAAAGAGTTGAGCAACTCGAGATCGGCTTGAAAAATGTTCGAAACGAGCCGAGCTTGTACAAGCTCAACTCTAAGCTTGAGTCTAAAAACAAGTTTGTTTAGTAAACGAGCATGACCTTCTCTTATCAAGCTCAAACCGGCTCGCAAGCCTCTAATGTAAATGATTTTCATTTAATATTAAATATCTGTATATAATAATAATAATAATAATAATAATAATAATAATTATAATAATAATAATAATAATAATAATTAATATTATGATAAGATAACTAATTTTATATAAATACACATGAGAAAACTTTTTCCATTGAGAAAAGTAAAAAAACTTAATATGATATATGTAGTTTATCACCTATTGTATATATTTACTATGTATTACACATATCAGTGTCAGATCTAGAGTAAAAGTTCGGGGGTGCCAATTTTTTTTCTTCCCGATACATAAAACGGAGAAGAAGAAAAAAGTTTTACACTAGTTTTACACTCCGTCAACAAAGTTGAGGTGTAACGAGTACTGCCCTTAAACTATTAATATATCCACCCCTGACTCATATACAATATAACAATATATTATGTATACGATATATGATATATTACGTATAAGCAATAATCATATATTACAATATAATAATATTATACAGTGTATATATACACTATTATGTACATGCAATAATCATATATTACATATATATAATATGTAATATTATACACTGTATATATACGATACATGATATATTACATATCCAATAATCAATTCAATGTGTGAGAGAGAAACTGATCGGAACTTACCTGAGAACGCAATACCGGAAGAAGCAACAATACACGTCTGAATAACCGTATTCTCCTGCCTCGTGAACGGCTGCTTCAACAAACCAGATTTACCGAGAAACTTCGTCCACGTTTTCACGAAGAAAAACCCTAGCAATCCAGCAGACACGTTCAACGACGGGATAATTCCGACAGTTAGGTTAAGCTTCATGACAATAAACGTGAACATAATCCCCAAAAGAAAGCTCACGACGAATGCACGAAGCGTGAGCTGGTTCTGCCATGGCGGAACCTTCTTGCTCTCGAATATTTTCTCGATCGAGTCCGAGTTCGTATCCGTGTTGCTATGCATTGTGCTTTCGTTGTGCAGATCATCATCATCATGTTGTTGTGGTTCTTGTGCAGTGGTTGACATTGAGAATTGATGAGATTAGATGTGAATTTGAAGTTTTGAAGTCGAATTGATCGAAACCGGTGGGAGATTGTGAGTATCTTCTTGATGTGCAAGTAGACGTTGATTTAAGGGTTTGAAAATGGAATGTGTGTGATGAGTCAATGACAGTAGGATGTGTGAAATCGTTGATCTGAATTTATAGTGGTGATTGTGTTTGGATGACTATCTCTTGTATTTTGGGAAATTCAAATACACCAAACTTATATATATATATATATATTTGTATAAACTAGAATTGGCGATTGCGCTTCGCGGCGGGGTTATTGAAGGTTGCTGGCGAGGATGTGTACTTGTTTCATGATAGATCGCTGATGATGTGGGCATTAATCTAAACGATGGTAAAAATAAGTAATGAACACAATTAATTTAAAATGTCTAGAGTAAAAGTTAGCTTTAACTATAATAAGATAAATAAAAATTACTTTATTTGTTACCCTGTGTATTAAAGGGTTAATATAGACCATGTAAGTTTTAATCTTAAAGACGGTAAAAATAAGCTAATAACATGATTAAGTAAATATATCTAGAGTTAAAAGATAAATTTTAATTATAATAATTTAAATTAAAACAATAAAATAAAACATATAAAAAATAAATATTTGTTAAAAACTTTAAGAGCGTATGATAACTCTATTAAAGTTCGGGTGTCAAATAGTAAATTATTTATCGAGAAAAGAATTATTATTAAACTTCCGTATGTTAAATCTATTAAAGTTCAGAAACATATGTCAATCATTTATAAAAACAACTCTTAAAGTTCAGAGATTATATGATAAATCTATTAAAGTTTAGGGTTAGAAACGTAAATTAGTTATAAAATAACAATATTAATATAATCTTATAATTGTTAGTTATTAAACTACTGTATTATAAAGCAAAAAAAAAAACAAATAATGTATATCACATCACTGTTCACGTTTGATTTTGTTAATATATAAAATAGTAGAAAAAGATAAATAAAAGATAAATATTAGACTAGTTACACTATCTATTAGACTATATGGTGTCACATAAAGTCTATCAGGTTTTATTACATTATATCAGTGTTACGTAAACAACATACAAATAGGAGGCTTTATCGTTAACCTACACAGTATGAAATAAAGTTCACTTTCAACTCTATAAAAAGGTAAAATAGAAATTAAAAAATAAGGAAATTTTGGTATGTGCAAAGGGCCCCAAAAAAGTGTGACTATATAAAAAATAAAAAAAGTTAAAAAATAAGGAAATCTTATTGGTGTGTGCAAGTGGGCCACAGAGAAAGAGTTAGCGGACGATGCTCATCACTTGGAATGATAATGAGTAGGGTTTGAGAGGGGTTTATGTAACCTCAACCTTAAACTCGGTTAAATAAGTTTGTTCCAAACTCATTGGGTTTCTAGCGAGTAATATCCACAGGCTTCGAGTAAATCCATTAATTTTAAAAATTACTCTTTGGGTATATTAGGCCCATACCCATCTAGGATCTACTAGGTAACTACTAAGCATTTACATTTAGCATTATTACTTTAATAATACATCAAATAATTACAATCTATATAAAAACATACCTAAATGTATATATAAATATACTAAAATGTACAGACAATAAAAATAGTGTATTTCAATTTTTTATTTTTTTTTAAACCATAGGGTGTCAGCCCAGTGGCCAGTCTCACCCATTCCAAACGGGAGGACGCGGTTCGAGTCCAGCTCGGCCCGAAAAATCCTGCTGGGTAGTAACCGCCAGGCAGCTATGGGGCTAAGCTAGCTTGGGGAGGGAGAACCCTTCCGCGATCAAGGGTACCGTTCATTTACCCTTTTTTTGTGTATTTCATTTTTGACAATTGTTAGTACAAGATAACAAATTAACAATCTAGATATTCCATAATAGTTGCACCAAAAGATTAGAAAAAGAACATAAAAGTTACAAAAAAAAGAAAGTGTATATCATTCGGTGACTTTTCAGTTACCTTAATAAAAATGGTTATCATATATAGATGTATAGATATATGGTAGTGATCCTAAGAGAAGTCCATCCTATTTGAGAAACTTGAGGAGCATTCTGGATCACACATTTCTCTAAGCTTTTTGTATACACACAACTATATACATATATGTATATTGAATCATACACACACATATATAGTCAATTTTAAACTATACGTATGTATATATTACGAAAAGCTTAGAGAAAATATATGGTTCAGAATGTTTTTCAAGTTTCCCAATTAGTCTAGTGTTTCTCACATGATCCTAACCCTAAATATATATATATATATATATATATATATAGGGTAGGGTTATATAGAAAACCCTAAAAATTTGAGAAAACCTTAGAAAACCCAACCTACCGACATTTTTTTTTGAAAAAAATAATACATGTAATATACATGTTTTTAAGAGTTTTGGGCAAAAAAAAAACAAAAAACAAAAATGCGCCGAAGGAATACTTTTAAAAAAATAAACAAGTTTCATCATTTTTTGTCTAACACATGTTAGTCACAAAAGTTGGTGAAATTTGTTTTTTTTTTTTTAAATCCTTCGGTGCTTTTTTGTTTGTTACCCAAAACTCTTAAAAAACATGTATATTACATGTGTTATTTTTTTTAAAAAAAGTCGGGAGGTTGGGTTTTCTAGGGTTCTCTCAATGAGAACGCTAAATATCGCGAGAACCGTGAGAACAAATGAAAAAACCTTGAAAACTTGGTAAAAAACAGTTCAAATTTAGTATTTCTTTTTACACTTATCATTATTATTCGAATACAATGTTAGAAATTTAATTTACACATTTAAATTTACGTAAATTGGTAAATAATTTTTTACACATGTGTAAGTCTGTCATTTACACATGTGTAAATTTGTTATATTTACACATGTATAAAAAATCTAATAAGAGTGATCTTAAGGGAAGAAATGAATTATTTGATGTTGTAAATTCTTATTTTGATGTTGTATTTTATTTATAATGACGTTTGTATTAAAAATGATTTTGATTGGTTTTCTCATTCGTTCTCACGGTTCTCGCAATATTTAGCGTTCTCAAGATAACCCTCCTCTATATATATATATATATAATGTTGTATTTGTGAAAAAAATGAACTTATCTTGACTATTGATTTTATAGATCTAAATTTTTTCTTTAGTGGCAAGATTGTAATTATTTTTTGTAACTTTTATGTATTTTAATAAATACAAGGGTATAATTGTATTATCTTTCTCCATTGAATTAATTGGTTTTTTCTCTCTCCTAATTTCTCTTTCCACTTAAAAAATATTTAATTATATTTTTATACTTTTTTCTCTCACCAATTACCTAACTTTATAATTTTAAAAAATACGAACATTATTATATATTGTTCCATCTAAATCACGATTAAAAATATTTTATTATATTCTCTATACATATATGTATTATACGTATTTGTATTTTAGAAACGTATGTACACATATGTACATTCATAATATACCTCTAGCTAGAAGTTAATGATATTGTTGTTAATATTGTACATATGTGTATAACAAGGATCTGAGATGGTTATTCAGTATTGTACACATGTGTACAGTCTCGCTAACTATTAGGTTATAGTTTATACAGGATACATAGCTACTAGTTTACACACATGTGTAAAGTCTCGCTAACTACCATTTTATACAATATACACAGCTGTTAGTTTATACACATGTATACAGACTTTTATACATATGTGTATTATATTTAGAACTTGTTACATATGTGTATATTAACAACATATTTATAAAATACATTTCTAAACATTCTAATATAATTTCTTTTGAAAGCGTAATGCATTCAAAATAAAGTATTTTTTCCTATTATAAACAATACCAAGTGTCGGTATCATACGGTACTTTTTTTGAATACGTAATGAAGTTATTTATTTTTGTTATTACAAACATAATCAAACACTAAGTAAAAAAAATAATTGATCATAAGTGAAAGGATTATACGTATATAATATACATAATCGATACGTGAAATAATCAATTAAGAAAATAGGTATCACTTTGATACATAAATGTATCTCGCTCTACACACATATGTATATCTCGAGTATCACGCGAAGATACAAAATAAATAAATAATTTAAATATACTATGTGAATAATAACTGAATTATATAGGACTCTAAATTCATAAATAACAGGATAATAATTCTTGCAAATATGAAAAAGAAAAGTTTACCGAAAAAATGAGACTTTATTTATATAAATAAATATGAACTTCAGTGTATTTTCAGAAGACGAAACTTTAGACTTTATCCAAAATTCCAAAGTTTCAATCTTTTATAATTAAAATAATGGTAAAATAATTAAAAATGAGAGAGAGAGTTAAGAGATGAGAAATTTAAGGAATTTTAATTAAATATACTTGGTTAATGTCAATCTTACCCTTTTAATCGAAAAAATGATCAAGGGCCAAGATTAGTTCACTCTCAAGAAGTTGTTCACTCTTGATCCTATATATATATATATATATATATATATATGCGTATTTATAAAAAAAATTATATCTGGTATATAATCAGGTAAACGGGTATACATTATCGGGTAATTAGGTCGGGTAATCGAGTAGATCACCAAATCCAAAACTCGTCCCAAACCCGCGAAAAAACATAATAACCGCCACAAACCTGATTACCCGACCCTAAACCCGTCCCTAATATGTCGGGTTTCGGGTTTACTCATCGAGTTCGGATTCGATTTTCATACCTACTCTTTATACGATGGCAAAGCCATCCCTAACGCCCCCTCCACCCAACTAAAGCAGGACGGTGTTAAAGGACTGAGATGGCATGGGACGTCACTCAAGCCATCCATAACGCCCCCCTTTAACTAAAACACTTTGTTTCTCATTTTATTTCTAAATATATATATATGCTCAATTTTGTCTCATGGTTTTTTATCAACTTTTAGATGTAATGCATAATTAAAAAAATAATTATTAATCAAAAGAGCATGGGAAAATGATTTCCATATCTAGTTGTGATTTGAAAATATTTAAATACATGAACTGTGTGTTAAATTCTGGAAAACAAATTTAAGCTAGAACTGCTTTTAAAAATAGTTTACTACCAACTAAATGTTAGTTAACTATTCCAACTAAATAAATATAGATACGTTAATATTCGGTGTCGTTTCGTAATTAGTTGTTTTCTTTGTTGCTATGTGATTATTTTTATCAACGTACCTACCTTAATTTTTTAAAGGTCTACTGCACTGGTTGGCAAGCTGAGCAAGTTGATGTCCATTAACTTCCATGTGATTGCCGTTTTGTGTCTCTTGAGCAAGTTGAGCAACTTTTCTTCTTTCAAGAGAAGTAATATACGAGGAAATGATAACGGGAAGCTTACCTTCACTATCTAGGAATGCGTACTCCAAGCCATTGGGAAGTTTCTTGAGTTCAAGAGATGGAGGGTCTCCAAGCCTTTGGGAAGTTTCTTGAGTTCAAGAGATGGATGGTCTTCAATAGATGGCTTGGTCTTTGGTTCGTCATTACTGTTAATTGCCGAAAAAGTTTGTTCAGTAGCGGCTTACTTTCGACGATTGGGTCATCGTTTACCTCCGTGTCGGGTGGCTCTACCTCATAGTCCAACAAGGGGTCATCATTGCTTATTGGGTATTTCATTAATCTATCGAGCTTAAGGCTTCGTTTGTCAGCCCCGAGTTAAGTGCGAAGATTATGGTATTTTTGTTTGAGCAAAACTTGATGGGTTTTTGCGAATACGAGTGGAGCATCATCTAAGATGACGAAGTCGGTTGGCACAACCATTTGGTGTGTTTGAATAAGAATGTCCTCAACCACTCTCGTAGCCTGCTTTGTTTTTCGATTAGCCGAGAGAATAGAAATTTTGATCGGAAGGAAATCACCAATACCTAGTCTTTCAAATATATAGCTAGGCCTTATATTAACACAAAGATCTTTATCTATTGAAATATTACCAATATGGATGTTTTGAACAAAACATGGTACCGGTTTTATATTTAATCCAATTTGTTCATCTTGTATTAATGAAGTTTGATCTTTAGTTAAAGTAACACTTGCTATTTCTTCTATTTTAGGATTAGTGGCATGAGATTGTATCAAACTATGATTTTCAAAAGAATGTTGTAGAATGTGTATTTCTTGGAGGTTTTGTTGTTACTCTTCGAAATTTACCTTTGTAGACTTGCCTTCCTCGTGGTGTGGTTCGGGTTTCTCATCTTCATTCTTCGGGTTTTCGAGTCGTTCCTCATTTTTTGGCTCTTGAGGCTTTACCTCTTCTATGATTACCTCTTTGGTGCAAATAGTCTCTTTGGTTGCACGAGATCTCTTGATTAAGAGTACTAAGTTCTTGAGACTTTGTACGAGGCTTCAGCTTCGGGGATGATTGTGGGTGGTGTCTCGTATGTTTCAAACAGTGGAGTGTCCCAATCAAAGCTTGATTTTAAGAGCTCAAACCTTGGTTGCTCATATGTTGTGTATGAATTTTGAGGTAACAATTTTGTACCAAATGTGATTCACCGCATATGGTACAATAAGTTTCTCATAATAATCATAGTAGTAGTAGTCATAATCTCCCATGTAATAATCAATTGTTTGGATGATACCCAGAATATTACAGTTCTCGGGAAAAGTTTTTCTGAAACAGAAGGTAAGCACGGCCCAGTGTCAGGTTAGGCACGGCCCCGTGTGCTGGTTTTGTTTGCATAAATTTTGATTTTTAGGTACTAGGCGTCAGGCACGACCCTGTGTCAAATGAGGCACGACCTGTGTGAGCCTTCTATAACCAATGTTTTAAAAACCGGTTCATACCGGCCGGTTGAACCGGATGCCGGATGAAGGAGCGACACGAAACATGCCGGTATTTTGATGCAACGGCGAACATATCATATCGACAGTTAATTTGGTTCTTAAACCGGATTCTGGTACCGGGCCAAGCATGAAATACAGACTATAGCCCAAAAAACTTTTAATTAACCTTCTTAAATCACAATTTAACCTAGGGCGCACTGCCCACTTTGATAAAAAACTCAAAGTTCATCCTCAAAACTAACATAAAGCAACCGTTCTGCTGCACTCTCCATTGATCAAAGTTCAATAGACTATTCATTCAGGTGCACAGAGTTAACTTCATATTGTTTAATATTTTATTTTCTTGCTGGGAACGACAAGTAACCAAGAACACTTTCATGGTACAATTGATTAACTTAACTTATTAACGTTGACAGTATAGTCATTCAACCACATCAACATTAACTTCATATTGTTTAATATTTGTTTAATACTTTAATGATTAATACTTGCTTGTCTTATTCAGGTTTTTGGAATATATTTATTTTTTTCTTTTAGTTGAAAAGCACCATAACATGACAAAACTTCCCTATGGCAAAGATTAGATTCTTTTTTATATAAAAGCATAGTTAGAGTTTTTTATTTTAGGAAATGAATTTTATCATCCCCAACTAATCAATTTTGGTTGTTATCACTCACAACTTTTATTTTGGATAGTAACACTTCGTGTGCTTTATTACTTGATGGGGCATTTTTATCTGATGATGACGTGTAAAAAATATGTATATTTTTTAAATCTGCTTTTTTTTTAATTAAAACAAATATAGATTTTTTATAAAAACCCCACCCAAGCCCCCTCTTCTCTCCCTCCCTCTCTCTAACACCACCACAACCATCATCACCTAAACCAACCACCACCCTCACCACCTGTCACCACCGCCACAAAACACCACCACCGAAGAACATTGCCACAACCTCGTATTATTATCTGCCACAACCACACCCCCACGTTCTCACCACCGCCATCATCAACTCCAACACCACCTCCTTCCCCCTTTCTCACCATCGCTGCAAACCACCGTGGACCTTTAGTCGCAGCAGGAAAAGGTATACACCACCGGCGTCGCAGTTGTAGGCGTTAATACACGGTTTTTGAAGATGTTTCCAGATCTGAGACATGCAGGAGTGTGAAGAAATTAGCGTTTTCAGGTCAGATTTTGGGGATGTTCGTCGATCTGTTGTTGCGCCTTCTAAGGTTTTTTTTATTGTGTTGCTTTTTTCTTAGTTATTTGAAAGTCAGAACTCAGATCTGGGTCAGATAGGTGGTTGTGGTGGTGATGTAGAGGTGCAGCAATGGTGTGGTGGTGATGGTGGAAGTGCAGCGGTTGTGGTGGTGACGGTGAAGGTGTAATGGTGGGTGGTGTGGTGGTTTGGGTGGTGAAGGTGGAGGTGCAACGGTGGTGGTCGTTTGGTGGTGACGGTTGCGCTGGGATGTCGGAGATGGAGGTGGCAATGGTTTTCGATGGGGGCTACAAGTGGAGTGGTGGCGGTGGTGTATGGTGGTAAACAGAGATGGGTATGTGTGTTTATTGATTTGTTTGTATTGTGTGTATATATAGAATATATTGTTTATTGATTTTAAATAAGTTTTTTAATCAGAACTATAAAAGAAACAAAGTTTTTAAATAAATATATATAAATCATTTACACATCATCATGCCATGTCACCAAAATATGGTCACATCAGCAAAAAATGACCACATTAGCAAAAGCCACTAACGAAGTTAATGGCTAGTTAACGACGGGGTGACACATCACACGAAGGTTAAGTTAGAGGTGGTAGGAGCCAAGATGAAATTTGGGAGTGACAACGACCAAAATTGATTAGCTGGAGGTGATAAAATCCATTTCCCCCTTTTTTTTGCACAACTTTTTAAAACCATATATTGATGATGAACGTTTGGATTTGATGGTGATCTATGGATTTGTTTATGTAAATATATGATGATATCTCTTAAAAAAAGTTACTTGTTTTTGTAGAATATGGAAGATAGCCAAACTGAGTATGTTCAATCTGTTTAGAACCAAATAAGATAAAGCGTGGGAGTATGTCACTTCTCAAAGCGATGAGAAAGGTAAAACTGTATACATTTTTTTATTTTTGTCAAAAAATGGTGCGTGGTGGTGGAATAACTAGAATGAAGAAACACCTTGCGGGGATTAAAGGTGATATAGAACCTTGTAAAAAAGTACCGGCGGATGTTCGTTTTACTTTGCAAGGAATTCTGAAAGAAAATGAAGTTAAATCGAAAGGTAAGTCTACTACCATTGGATCTAGTGTTGACATCATAGACGATCCTTCTCAACCTACTATTAGAAAAAGCTATGCAAAGTAAAGAAAAGGTACATGATGTTGACTTGGCTATTGCTATGTGGTTCTATGATGCTTGTATACCCATGCATGCTTGTAGTTCTCCTTATTTTCAACTTGCGGTAGATAAAATTGCATCTATAGCTTATGGTTACAAAGCACCTAACTATCATGCTTTAAGGGTCAATTTGTTGAAAGATACAAAAACTTCAGTTGGGTTATTAATAGATTCATATAGAAGTGATTGGATAGAAAATGGTTGCACGATTATGAGTGATGGGTGGGGGGTATTAGGCAACGCCATTTGATTAATTTCTTAGTCTACTGTGAAAAAGGGATTTCATTTATTAAGTCCTTAGACGCATCGGATATTGTGAACAATTATGTGAATTTGTGTAACTTGTTTGCTGAGGTTGCTGAAATGGTTGGGGTTAAAAATGTGGTTCAGATAGCTACCGACAATGCTGCTAATTACAAGAAATCTGGTAAAATGTCATGTGATAGACATTCTTAAATTACTTGGACACCTTGTGTGACTCATTGCCTTAATCTAGTGTTAAAAGATATTTTAGAGTTAGAGAATGTTGCAAAGTTGGTAAAACTTGGGTTACTGTTTTTATTTATAATCACAGGATGCCCTTGAATTGGTTAAGAAAGAGAAAGGGTTGGACATAAATAATTTGTCCAGGTCCTACCCGTTTTGGTACGACTTTCATTGCATTAAAAAGTTTAGTCGATCATAAAAGTGACTTGCAAGCTCTTGTCATATCTAACGAATATAAAAAAGATGTTGAAGTTGGGGAATGCAATTGAATGTAGAGATATTGTGATGAATGAAACTTTTTGGAATAATTGTTTGATTATTGTGACAGTGATGACTCCTTTGTTGAGGGTTTTGCGTTTATGTGATATGGATGAAAACCCTTCTTTGCCGTATGTTTTTGAGGGGATGAATCAGGCAGATAAGGGTATTAAGGCATTATTTCAGGAAAAGGTAGCTTTCTACAAGTCATACACGGATATAATCGATGCTCGATAGAAAAAGATGTTGTGTTCTAGTATTCATTATGCGGCATATTTGTTAAATCCAGCTTTTCAGTATGCTAAAGAAAATCTTTGTAAAGATAAAGAAATTTTTAAGGGTGTTCTTGACATGGTTGAGAAGAATTTTTCGGGTGATGATGTTATAGATGTTACAATGGCTTTAGGCAAGTTTCGTGATGGACTAGAATGTTTTTGTAGGAGTAGTGCGGTTGCTTCTCGTAATGCTACTCTACCCGGTAAGATATATTTTTAACGTTATTATTTTAGTTATATTTGTTTATTATTTTTTTATCATTTTGATAGCCATTTTTTTGTAGCCGGATAGTGGCGGTTATTTGGTGGAGATTATCCGTTAATGCAAAACTTTGCCGTTAGAATATTAAGTCAAACCGCATCTTCCTCGGGCTGTGAATGTAATTGGAGTGTCTTTGGAAGGATTCACACGAAAAAAGGAAATTGGTTAGAACATGAAAGACTAAATGACCTTGTGTTTGTTCATTACAACTTTCGTTTACAAAATAGGTACGATATCTTGATTTTTTTTTATTACATGGTAATTTAGTTTTAAAGTGTTAACATTTGGGTAAATGTTTTTCTAGACTCAAATACGCTAAGAGATCCTATGATACGGTTGATTATGAAAGTATTAATCATTCGGAATTTTGGGTGGTTGAAGAAGAACCGGAAAGAGAACTTCATAATGATGATATAGATAACATGTTTGGTGGTAAGGAAGAACATGTATCGATTTCTCAAACAGAAGCTTACTTGTTATAATTGTTATTTATCTAATGTAGTTTTAGTATATTATAAGTATTGGTAACTAAAATTTCTTATTTAATATTGTAGGAAACAAAAATAGTTACGCTCTTGTTGACGAGGATGTCGTTGACAGTGAATTTAGTCTTTTAAGAGATCGTGAACTTGATGCATTCAACATTCCAATGGATTAATTTGACAAGGATCACGTTGATAGTGAATTTTTGGATTATTTTTTGTTATGGAATAATGTACTTTTGGATTATGTTTGAGTTGAAATTTATTTTATAGATTTATAACGTTAACTGGTCAACCCGGTTGAACCGTTCATCACAACTTGGTTTAACCAGTTGAACCATTTTTTAGCCTAATCCGGTATAATTTAAAAACTGGTTTTTAAAACATTGTCTATAACTGAATATTTTTTTTTAAAAAAGTAGAAGAGTTTGGATAGAGAAACTGAAAAAGATGATTAGGCCGTCAATTTTAATTTTTTTTTAAATCCTTCTTTCCCCGGCAACGGCGCCAAAAACTTGACGTGTGTCGAGTGTGTTATTATTTTTAATATATTTTTAACTTTTTACTCGTTAATCAAGTTTTAAATTTATAAAATACGATATAATACAATCACTCTCTACAACACGTTAGGGCAAGTACACCAATCGTTTGCATAGTATAGTGTTCGTAAGATACCGAGGTCGTCCAAGGGACACAAGAACTTTTAGTAAGTTTAAAAAGATAATATAGGAAATAAAAATAAAATGTTAGTAAAAACAATAAACTAGATAGAATCACTTGGTTCTGACTCTTCCTTTATGTATGATTTCTGCACTTTCAGCTTTTTAAGAGATTATCTTAGTTATTGTGGCCAGATTATTGAAATATAATTAAGTAAGTTATTAATGCAAAATGTGACATGTCCCTCTTTTGGAGGCAACGTTACCCTCGGCCATATTGATCTGAGTCAGCACGGATACAATCCTGCAAGGCCGGGTTAAAGTTGTGACACCTCGTGTTTTCCGATCATAATCCGTACTGTAATTATAAACGTGTTATTACAAAATGGTGCAATAATACTTACTTTATGTGTGATTAAAGTCAAATTAAAGTTAATAAAGCCCTAATGTGCAATGGAATTTGCAAAAGATAAAATTAAAGAATTTTCGTGTTTTAAAGTGATGACTCAGATACCAATTAATCGCCTAATACGTACGCCTAATTAATCATGTTTAACACTAGTTACATACATTTAGTCTTAATGAGGAATAAATTTAGTCTATAAAATTCTAGTAAGGGACATACAAATGCATAGGTTTGCATATGAAATCCTAGTTTTAGTCAAATCGCGTAACAATAAAATTGTCCGAAACGAACGTTGGTGATAACCCAGTAAATTTTTAATGACTAGAAGTGTGTCAATATGCCTGGAACATTATACTATTGACATTATTATGTGAATTGGTGCAATATTATGTGAAAGCTTATAAAATAATAATACGCGTTTTGTTGTTCGGATTTCGCGATTACTAGTTAATTACTTTAAAAATTGACGTATTCACACCCAAATTAACTTTAAGCTATGTGTAAATTTTTGCTTAACAATATATATTATGTGAATTCAGATTTTTGGCTTAACTTAACTTAAGACATAGTAATTAAGCCCTAAACATCCCCTAATCACCCCTAATTGAATCTTAATCATACCCTACTACCTTCCAAAGAGCTTGTGGACAAAAGACAACATGATGGCCTCTCTTACACCCTTCTTGGTCGTCCATCGCCTCCCACCTCCCTCTTGTTCATTTTGTTTAACTTGTAGAATAGAAATGCATGTGTTGAGACTTATAGTGTAATAATGAGCATTGTATGACCATCCTCCTACACACCAAAACACAATAGGACAAACCTGCACTCAAGAACTCTTTTCCACTTTTTTGAATCAGTCGTAGACTCCTTCACTTCATCCAAATTATTGTTGCTTTTACTTGTGGAGACTTCTTGCATGCCTTGGGAACATGTATGATCATTATTATGTAAGGGAGACTTGTCTTTTAACTCCAGTATATCTTTCATTATTCATTTCACTCGAATCAAAACACAAACATCTCTCTCACTCTCAAAAGCCTACATCAAAATACTTTCCTCTCACTTTGAAATTCGGAATTCATCATCCATAGTCAAATATCATATGAGATTTCTTCAAGATTGCTTTGTGATCTTCATTCCCGAATTTGGCAGATTCGTATGCCCAATTTTCCAAGGCCATATCTCACTCATTTCTTCGTCTTTTTAGTGATTATTTTTCTGGAATAAAACACGACTGCCCAGAAACGGGGCTGTTATGCTATCTGTTTTTAATTGTGATCTTTTAAGAGGCTACGTACTTCGGAATTCGAATATTATTTTTGCTATCTCCTTGGACTTCAATTTTCTTCACTTGCATGAAAAGTTCCAGAACCATAAGTCCCGAAAACCAAGCTCTCTTTCCTCAAGAACCTACGGCTCAAAAAACACCAAACCCATCTCCATTCTATTTCATCCAAATCACGCGTGCAAGCTTAAAATTGATATGTTTTGAGGTGTTATGGATGGCTAGGATCTAAACATGGAGCTTACACCTCAAAATCATTGTTAAAAAACCTTCATAAATTCATGTTCATCTTCCCTAGCCTAGTGCTAGTGGTAATCTCTAATCCATTCTTTTGTTATTTCATGTTTATGTGCAAGATGGAATCACCTAATGAGATGTTTATAAATGGTTTTCAAAAACAAAGGATTTGATGTATAAAATGGGTCTAAAAATGGTGTCACATATGTGTATGTTTAGCGAAAGATATATATGCATACATAGGTATGTGTGTATCGTGTTATTTACTACCTGAAAGATTGCTTAAATGAGTTGTTTGGAATAATGATGAACATGCATGTAAATATCTTGTCAAAACAGAATATAGCTTGCATTTAAATCATATTTTTGGTACCAAAATGGTTCGTAAAAGTTGATGATCATATGTATGTTGTTTGATGATGTATTTGGTGTATTTTAATGCCCTAAGTATGTGTAGAAATTAGGTATTTATGCATGCAAGTAAAGAATGATTTACAAACTGAATTTAGAAAGTTTTTATAAAGTTTTATGAGTGATATAATCTGATCATATAAGTTCTACACGAATCTTGGAGTTTTCATAAAGATAGACACATTAGATCATTAATGTCTTATACACATTAGGACACATGTAGGTGAATACCCTTCTCGGACTTAATTTTAATTTCTAGCATTTGCACGGAATCCAGGTGAGTCACAACCCCCTTTTTACTTTACTGGTTTTATATTATTCGGGGGAGAAGCATGTTTACTTTACAAATTCTTCATGTGGTTTCATGGCCCATTTTTGAATAATGATTTTCCATTTAAAAGAATTTATATATTGTTTATTAAGTATGACCATTAGGTAATACTGTTTATTGTGACCTTGTTATGACCTTGAGTAATTGTAGTATATACTCGTGGATTCAATACACAGAGACCCCTATGCATCCATAAGCATTAATCATTAGACTTCAGATTGTATTGAATTGGTAGATCTATCGGGTTTGACAACCCACTCTCGCGACCAGTCGCCCTGGTTTCCAAGACGAGGGAATATATATTTGAAAATGTTTTAGGGGAAATCAAGTTTTGGTTTGGTTATGGGCTCTGGGTAGTGTTCTTGTCGTAGTTCCTTGCCTAGTCTACGATAGTCTTATGTGTTATATTGAATTGTTATACTTCTAAAAAAACGTATACTAAAAGGTTTGTCCGAATTTATATCAAATACTCCAAGGAATGTCTCACAATTTCTAATACAATTTTTCCAAAGCAATGTTTATCAAAGTAGAACTTATATCCACAAGTTTGATAGGATTTTATATCAAATACTCCAAAGAATGTCTCACATGAATTCCGAGGGATACATTTTTAATACAATTTTTCCAAAGAAATGTTTATCAAAGTTAATTTCTAAACGAAAAAAAGGTTTACGAATTTTATTTTCAAAACCTGTGCACTCATCAACTTTATGTTGACATTTTTAAGCATGTCTTGTAACATTTGTCGAAAACGGGTTTTACCAAACCCGCTCCATTTTGTAATCGAATATCAAGTTATTAATGTTCGTTGCCAATTTATGCTTATTTTAATTTTTAGTGATACATAATTAATAAACAAACTAAACCATAAAAGTTATAATTGATAAAAAATATAAATAAAACAATTAAAAATAAAAAGGGGCTGCTGGGACTCGAACCCGGGTCAGCCGGGTTGTAACTTCAAAGACTTAACACTCACACGCATAACCACTCCGCCACTTGTTTGTTTTCTGTCAACTCTAGGAAACAAATGAGTCTTATATACAAACCTAGATGAACCGGTTGCGCCAACTGAAAACCGAAATCGGCTATTCAACCGTCTAAAACGTTTGAATAATCGCGAATTCAGATTTATAACCGATGCACCGACAATTCTAATCAATTCAGACTTGAATTGACTTGAATTCTGATGATGATGGGTTTTATAACCGAAGTTATCCAATAATCCGAATTACTGCAATCAAACATCCTTCTCGCGACTCAGAAACATTCCACAAACCTCCAATTACATTTTCGCACACTTTACAGTCCACCGGAGAAGTTTATTTTACTCGCCGGAAAATTCTGCAAGTTCGCCGGAAAACCGTATTCTTCCTCAAAACGGTAAGTCCTTCAATACCGTCGTAGTCTAACAATTGTTAAGCTATTTCTAACTCAAACCTTTCACTTGAAATCGAATTCAGACGCTACTATCGGATAATACCAGTTCGCCGGAAAAGTTCTGGAAATCTCTATTTTCATCTGTGAATCGGTAAGGACATTCAAACACTCTGTTAACGTTTGTTTATCACTTCAATTCCACGATTAGCTAATCAAAACGGTTAATTGTCTTGTTCAGTTGAAGTGCACAAAAACAGAGACCGACACCTTGCCGGAATTCTGAAATAAACCGTTCATCGGTATGTTTACTTCTAATTATCGTTTCTGCCAATTCATATTAGTTTGTACAATGTTTATCTATCGAACTAAACAAGATATAACGGTGTAATCTACTGCCTGTAAAAATCTAACGAAGAAGATGAACTGCGATAACATTATAAGAGTAATTAAAACTAGTATTTTGAACGGGTTAGACACACAGTCCAGCGGTGGACTGTGTGCGAACAAAAACACGCATACGTCCCGAGTTCGATTCTTGACACACGCACCTTCGCAGTAATAAAATGCCTTTTTTGTTTAAGACTGAATCGGGTTAACTCCGTTAGTTGTTAAGTATAATAAAAATTTGTATATTAACCAAGTTAGACACACAGTCCAGCGGTGGACTGTGTGTAACGTTAAAGCACAGGTCCCGGGTTCGAGACCTGTTAGTGGCACCGGTTCGATGAATTAAAATTGTCACACCCCGACCCGCAGCGGAAAAGGTGATCGCAGCATAATTGGGTTATCATCAAAGCTCATGACATTTATTATACGTTTCATATTCATTAATACAATTTAATGGAAATTTACAATAAATGAATACAACATGTTCTAACTATCAATCTAAGCTTCTTGGTTCTCTTCTAAGGCATATCCTATGTTTTCCTTGCTTCAACCTGTTCACCTGTATCATGTGTAAAAATGTTTTTTGATCAACATAATGTTGGCGAGTGAATCCTATGGAAAACATTTGAACAAGTTTATCCAATTGATTATAAATAAGGTGCATACCACATATGAGTAAATGTAGATGTAAATTTATTCCCACAACACATAATATTGAATATTGAACACATAAACACCAAATAACTGTTTTGAGGCACGCGTTGTTCGACTCGTCTCCCACGAGGAACTGATGGGCCTAATGAATGAGTTTTGAGGCACGCGTTGTTCTTACGAACTGATGGGCCTAATGTATGAGTTTTGAGGCACGCGTTGTTCTCGTCTCCCACGAGGAACTGATGGGCCTAAATAATTTGCATACAACTTTGACAATATGTAATATATCACAACCAATAATAGTTACATTCTAGTTGAGTTCATATAATGGTATAGCACAAATTTGCATAAGAGAATTAGTTTAAACGACACATGATACACCCCAAAACGTGAATAAAAAGGGGGAGTTTGTAAGAATTCACTCACATTGGGTGCGTTCGGTTGATGAGGTTGAATGTACGCGAAATGGTGTTAACCACGAGTGAAATTAACCTAGATAAATCGCAATATGGTTTGGTAAGTAAACGGTGTTTTATTAATCTGTTTTAGTAGGATTGTTGGGTGTATTTTTGTGAGTTTGTGGCTATTTTCTAACCTTAAAAATGTTATTTTTAAGTATTTTTAATTGATTTGTAATTAAAATAATTAAATAAAAATAAATAAAAAAATATTTTATTTATGCTACAGTTGACTTTTGACCGTTGACTTTGACTAACGTTGACCGGTTCGTAGGCATATTGTTGTGCGCCGGGTGAGGCTCGAACCCGAGACCTCCCGTACGCGTGCACGCAGCTCTACCAACTGAGCTACGTGTCTAACCCGTCATATATCCGATTTTAATTACATATATACATTAATTAGAATTAAACAGAAATCCTTTATTTTTAAAAACGATTTAAATCACAAAACCGGTGCGCTCCACAGGTCTCGAACCCGGGGCCTGTGGGTTAGCGGACACACATTCCACCGCTGGACTGTGTGTCTCACTTGGTTATAAACTCGGTTATCAATATACTTAACATATACTTAAATCAACCCGGTTCAGTTTGCTGAAAAAAAGAATTTTTATCAAGGCAGCGTGTGAGGGACAATACTCGAACTCGTGACCTTAGCGTTAAATATGCACACAGTCCACCGCTGGACTGTGTGTCTAACCCGGTAATTATCTTGATTTTAATTATACTTAACCATTACTGAAACGTCGTCTTCTTCACTGGTTTTTAACCGGAAGTGGCGACTGACTGGTTCGAATGTTGATTCAAGATCCTTTAGCGTTTTATGATCAATTACAGTCGAGATAAAAGTAAAAAGGGAAGGAATTAGGCGTGAGAAGTACCGGCTATTTCTCCTCTGTTTTCCGGCGGAACTCCGGTGGCAGCAAGTTCTTCCGGCGACGAGTCTTTTGCAGCAGCGAGTCTTCCGAAAGGTTACAAAGGTTGTGGGTGACTTCGGTAAAAGTTTAGGGGTTTCAGTAAAGCTCGGAGACTAATAATACGGTTTTCCGGCGATGTATCAAGTATTTCCGGCGAGTGATTTTTCGCCGAGAAAAGGTGCGATTTGAGTGTGAAAGGTTTCTGGCGAGTTGAGGGTGTATTTATAGGGTAGTATTGAGATGAATGGGGTCTGAATTCGGTCTCAATTCGAAGTCAGCCGTTCTCCGGCGGTTACAGCTGATGTCGCGGGTTCATGTGTCGGTTATAACCGTCGTAATAGTTAAGTCATCGGTTGAATTGAGCGTAAACGTAATTAAACGGCGAAGTCGTCGGGATTTCCGACGACTGCTAATTGGGCGCAATTTACTGATTTTAACTTTGAAACTTGAATATTTGAATTAATTGTTTCTTTTTATTAACAGAAAAACAAAGTGGCGGAGCGGTTGTTCGGCTAGGTGATAAGCTGTTGTTGAGCCGGTTATAGACCCGAGTTCGAAACCCGGCAGAAGTAAAACATTTTTATTTTGATATTTTTGACAGATTTTCAAAAACTAAATACATATCCCCGCATAATAATTGATTACGTATCGTTTAAAATTATTTTGGGCATTTAATTCGCAACGAAAATTTTAACTGACTGTTCGGTTGATAAACGGAGCGGGTTTGGTAAATCCGTTTTTGACGGATGTTACAGTATCCCCTGCTTTTTAGAAATTTCGTCCCGAAATTTAAATAGGGATATAATTGACTAAAAGAATGATGGTGTTGAGTTTGCCAGTTACATGTTTAGAAGAAAATAAGGGTTTAGGTTTTTGTTTGAGGCGGTAACGTTCCTTGTAAAGGTTAAGTATCCTAATACAGGAATCGCTTTTTGTTGCCTACTGTATAAGTATTGTTAAGCAGGAATGATTCGCTAAAATGATATCGTGTATAAGAGTGTAGATATGTTTGGAAAAGCATGGTTATATCCTAAGGCAAAACTTCTAATACTACAATCTACACAAAAACACAACAACTAATAATTGAACCCACATTCTGATAGTATATATGTTTGAATGGTGACAGTTCCTCTCTCGTTTGTTATGATGGAAAGGTTAGTCTATGTAGAAATGGATCACATTCCAATTTCTTTAAATAGTGAGATGATATATATATGTAACACAAATTTCAACCAAGGCAATACTAAATCCTACAAGGAACTTCTCATAACCGCCTGATAACGCCCCTGATCTTTTGGCAAGAATACTTATATATAGGAAGTACCAGCGGCGTATCCACCATATTCTTGTCAAATTTTCATTGGTTTTATCAGTGAATTATGATTAGTCCTATAACTCTACAACCAATACGACAAACATAAAAAAATACTGAAATGATATATATCTGTGCGATCAAGGCTCAATCAAACGGAGCCGATCGTATTGAATGTACTGAAAAATGAAATTGTCTATGTGCTCAAGGCTCAATCAAACGGAGCCGAGCTTATTGCATGTACTGAAAATGAATAACTTAATCACACAAACAACCTATGCATGGAACCTCTCATAACCGCCTGATAATGCCTCCGATCATTTGACAAGAATACTTATATATAGGAAGTACCAGCGGCGTATCCACCATATTCTTGTCAAATTCTCATTGACTTTATCCGCAAGTTATGATTAGTTCTATGCGACTCTACAACATAAATAACACAACAACCAGCGCTTGAGTCTTAATTCTGATAGTATCCGTGTTTGACAAAACCTCTCTCGTTTAATATGATGGAGAGGTTAGTCTATGTAGAAGTGAGGCACAACTCAACTTCTTTAAATGATGAAACTGAGATATGTCGTGAAGTATGATGATATGAATATTAAATCAATGAGTATAAAACAAACTGAACTAGTAATTTGCATTAAAATTCTTGGATAAAATTCCAATTGAGATACGTGAAAATTGAGATAACATAAAGAAAAACATAAAAACTAAGTGATTGGAGTTGAATCTGGATTCTTGATGAGAGAAGGCTAGTTAAGTGGTTGGTTTGGACCGTTAACATCTTCAACAGGATTGGCGTTGATGTTATAAACTCTTCCTCTTGCTGGCGGTGGAGCTGGGTTTGCTTGGTTTGCTTGGTTAACTGGGTTTGCTTGAGCTTGGGCGTTTATGATGTTAACCAAACGAGGGCATGTGTTTCTAAAATGGGTAGGGTCGCCACAATTGAAACAAGCTCGAACATATGGGTACATGGGATATTGAGGTTGTTGATATGTTTGGATCATGGGTTGAGTAGGGGTTGAGGTTTGGTTTTGAGAGGTGCGGCAAACGTTGCTCAAATGACCGTAGCGTCCACAATTTGCACATAGTCGACAGGGTAAAGTAGATGGATGGTGATAGAAACAGGTGTTGCATTGAGGGTGGGGTCCAATGTAAGGTTTCTTATTTGGGTAAGTTGAGTTGGGTGCTATTTGAGCGTTTGGGATAGTTTGAGGAGGTACAACTTGTGAAGCTGGTTGGTTACGTTGGGTGACGGCGAAGACTTGCCCATCTCGTTTTCTCTTAGAAGTAGGTGGTGTAAAGGATTCGGTTCGTGTGGAGTTTGAGGTTTCGGTTGATGCTTTATCCTTCTTCTTTTCCTCTTTGAAATCTTTGTTTCGGATTCGGTTCTCAGTGAGCGCGGTTGCTAGCTCCATTGCTGCTTCCAAAGTTGCAGGCGAGGTACTTATTACAGAGTCTTGAATCTTTGATGGAAGACCACGAATGTAGTGCTCGATCAAACGGTAGAGGGGAGTAAACAAATTGGGGACCATTTGATTTAACTCAAGGAATCTCTTGTTGTATGTGGTGTGGTCGCCTTCCTTTTGTTTCAAAGCATGGAACTCATCCTCCAATTTCTTGATTTCGCTTCTTGGGCAAAACCGTCTTGTCATGATTCCCTTCAACTCTTCCCAAGTCAAGGTCATAGTTTCTTCAACACCTCGTTTGGTCTTCTATGTATTCCACCATGTGAGTGTTGTTCCAAGTAAACGACCAGTAGCATAACGCACTTTGCGATCATCGGGGCAATCGCAATTTAGAAAAGTGTTCTCCATTTCTTCGAACCAATGGAGGAGAGCGGTGACACCTTCAGTACCTTCGTATTTTGGAGGATCGCAGGATTTGAAATGTTTGTAAGTGCATTTAGTGACTGAAAGGTTGACAGTGTTTTGATCCTCTTGTTGGGTTGGGTTAACGGAATTAGCGGTAAGGGCTTGTTGAACTTGAACTACGATGTTTGGTATTACGGTCGCCATTTGCTGAGCGATTTGGGCAGCCATGCGTTCACGGGCTTTTCCTGCTCTCATCTTCCTACGGGCGAGGTTAGAAGACATCTACAAGGAATACATGTCAAGAGTATGAGTTGGATGCCTTTGGGATCGTGGGTCGTGTTTGGGAATGAACGTTCATAAAATAAATATAGAAAAATAAATCTACTACATCCATAGGATGTCTTGGGCTTTGCTCGTATTTGGGCCTTGCATGCCGCCATACTTCATCTTCGTAATCACGTGGGCCCCCATGATTACCGGGTTTTTCATATGGTTCGCATGTGTTAGCCTGGTTACGTACACTAAAACCCGGAGAAAATCGAGAAATATGTAACGTATGATATTCGGAATGTGCCCAGGCATGGACACGGTGACATCTCAAAGTGAGGTTAGTTCGAACAACGTTTGGTGTGGCATGCTTTGGCCTAATAGGTCCGTCGTACTCTCATCGTTAGTCCCCAGGTAGGCAAACTGGTCCGTTATTTTGGATTTATACGAATGCCAACCTAGACAGGACGTCCCGACTACCGGTTCTTGTACCCTTCCGGTTACTACATGCCCGTCGCAGAACTTACTTTGATGGGATTTGAAAATTGCAACAAAATCCTTGAATAATGAGAGTATGAAAATGAATTGAATATATGAACATTGATATATGTATAACGAATATGTATATAAGCATGTATGTTTGACTGTAATATGAAACAAATAAATATCATAAGTTTGTATGTAACCACCTATTCAATTAAAATTTAGGCAGACTATAGTATAGGCTCTAAGGGTCTAATAACCTATCCTATATCCCTATAGTCATGGCTCTGATACCAATCTGTCACACCCCGACCCGCAGCGGAAAAGGTGATCGCGGCATAATTGGGTTATCATCAAAGCTCATGACATTTATTATATGTTTCATATTCATTAATACAATTTAATGGAAATTTACAATAAATGAATACAACATGTTCTAACTATCAATCTAAGCTTCTTGGTTCTCTTCTAAGGCATATCCTATGTTTTCCTTGCTTCAACCTGTTCACCTGTATCATGTGTAAAAAGGTTTTTTGATCAACATAATGTTGGCGAGTGAATCCTATTGAAAACATTTGAACAAGTTTATCCAATTGATTATAAATAAGGTGCATACCACATATGAGTAAATGTAGATGTAAATTTATTCCCACAACACATAATATTGAATATTGAACACATAAACACCAAATAACTGTTTTGAGACACGCGTTGTTCGACTCGTCTCCCACGAGGAACTGATGGGCCTAATGAATGAGTTTTGAGGCACGCGTTGTTCTTACGAACTGATGGGCCTAATGTATGAGTTTTGAGGCACGCGTTGTTCTCGTCTCCCACGAGGAACTGATGGGCCTAAATAATTTGCATACAACTTTGACAATATGTAATATATCACAACCAATAATAGTTACATTCTAGTTGAGTTCATATAATGGTATAGCACAAATTTGCATAAGAGAATTAGTTTAAACGACACATGATACACCCCAAAACGTGAATAAAAAGGGGGAGTTTGTAAGAATTCACTCACATTGGGTGCGTTCGGTTGATGAGGTTGAATGTACGCGAAATGGTGTTAACCACGAGTGAAATTAACCTAGATAAATCGCAATATGGTTTGGTAAGTAAACGGGTTTTATTAATCTGTTTTAGTAGGATTGTTGGGTGTATTTTTGTGAGTTTGTGGCTATTTTCTAACCTTAAAAATGTTATTTTTAAGTATTTTTAATTGATTTGTAATTAAAATAATTAAATAAAAATAAATAAAAAAATATTTTATTTATGCTACAGTTGACTTTTGACCGTTGACTTTGACTAACGTTGACCGGTTCGTAGGCATATTGTTGTGCGCCGGGTGAGGCTCGAACCCGAGACCTCCCGTACGCGTGCACGCAGCTCTACCAACTGAGCTACGTGTCTAACCCGTCATATATCCGATTTTAATTACATATATACATTAATTAGAATTAAACAGAAATCCTTTATTTTTAAAAACGATTTAAATCACAAAACCGGTGCGCTCCACAGGTCTCGAACCCGGGGCCTGTGGGTTAGCGGACACACATTCCACCGCTGGACTGTGTGTCTCACTTGGTTATAAACTCGGTTATCAATATACTTAACATATACTTAAATCAACCCGGTTCAGTTTGCTGAAAAAAAGAATTTTTATCAAGGCAGCGTGTGAGGGACAATACTCGAACTCGTGACCTTAGCGTTAAATATGCACACAGTCCACCGCTGGACTGTGTGTCTAACCCGGTAATTATCTTGATTTTAATTATACTTAACCATTACTGAAACGTCGTCTTCTTCACTGGTTTTTAACCGGAAGTGGCGACTGACTGGTTCGAATGTTGATTTTAGATCCTTTAGCGTTTTATGATCAATTACAGTCGAGATAAAAGTAAAAAGGGAAGGAATTAGGCGTGAGAAGTACCGGCTGTTTCTCCTCTGTTTTCCGGCGGAACTCCGGTGGCAGCAAGTTCTTCCGGCGACGAGTCTTTTGCAGCAGCGAGTCTTCCGAAAGGTTACAAAGGTTGTGGGTGACTTCGGTAAAAGTTTAGGGGTTTCAGTAAAGCTCGGAGACTAATAATACGGTTTTCCGGCGATGTATCAAGTATTTCCGGCGAGTGATTTTTCGCCGAGAAAAGGTGCGATTTGAGTGTGAAAGGTTTCTGGCGAGTTGAGGGTGTATTTATAGGGTAGTATTGAGATGAATGGGGTCTGAATTCGGTCTCAATTCGAAGTCAGCCGTTCTCCGGCGGTTACAGCTGATGTCGCGGGTTCATGTGTCGGTTATAACCGTCGTAATAGTTAAGTCATCGGTTGAATTGAGCGTAAACGTAATTAAACGGCGAAGTCGTCGGGATTTCCGACGACTGCTAATTGGGCGCAATTTACTGATTTTAACTTTGAAACTTGAATATTTGAATTAATTGTTTCTTTTTATTAACAGAAAAACAAAGTGGCGGAGCGGTTGTTCGGCTAGGTGATAAGCTGTTGTTGAGCCGGTTATAGACCCGAGTTCGAAACCCGGCAGAAGTAAAACATTTTTATTTTGATATTTTTGACAGATTTTCAAAAACTAAATACATATCCCCGCATAATAATTGATTACGTATCGTTTAAAATTATTTTGGGCATTTAATTCGCAACGAAAATTTTAACTGACTGTTCGGTTGATAAACGGAGCGGGTTTGGTAAATCCGTTTTTGACGGATGTTACAAAAATGTTTTTGAAAATAAAAGAATTTTGGATAAACTGAATTAATATGTAAGTATAATTAAAAACAGAATTATTTCAGGTTAGACACGTAGCTCAGTTGGTAAAGCTGCGTGCACGCGTACGGGAGGTCTCGGGTTCGAGTCTCACCCAGCGCATTTCAGTCACAGAATAAACCGGTCAAACAGTCAAAGTCAAAAAAAGTCAACGGTCAACCCAAAAAGTCAACATATTTTTATATTTTTAATTATTTAATTTAATTTAAAAATCAATTAAAAATACTTAAAAATAATGTTTTTAAAGATAGGAAATAGCCTTAAACTCGTAAAAATACATCTAAAAACTCTATTAAAATCCTTAATAAAATCCACTCATTTACTATATATTTTCCGTTATTATTTAGGTTAGTTAATTCTCGTTGTTCCGCTCTTCCAACTCGTGCGCATCTCACCATCTCCAATCAAACGCACCCAATGTGAGTGAATCTTTACAAATTCCCCGTTTTAATCACGTTTTGGGGTGTATCATGTGTCTTGCTATATATTATATTTAAATCATTGTGCATACAACATATCATGAACAAATGTGTATTCAGCTTGTTTCAACTGTTTGTGTGGTTATTGTTAGATTTAATTTATTATTTTCAGTACATGCAATTTCATAGGCCGCCGCTCCCCATTACATTGTGAGCGTTGAGCATGTTCCCCATTACATTATGAGCGTGAACCTGGCGTGCCAACATATGATCGGCTCCGTTTGATTGAGCCTTGATCGCACAGACATTTATCATTTTCAGTACATGCAATACGATCGGCTCCGTTTGATTGAGCCTTGATCGCACAGTTTCATTCATGTTATTATTGTATGATGTTGGTATGTTAATGTATGCTATCATATGTTACTGTATGTTATAGTTGTGATTGCAATTGCTACTGCTTGATTATTTACATTTGCTCATTTATGCTTATGCACAATTTTTCATTGATAAACTAACAAGAAAATCAATAATAAATGTTTATCTAACAAGGTTCACTCGCCAACTTATGTTGAACCAAAAACCCCCATTTTTACACATGATACAGGTGAACCAGCTGCAGCCAGAAACACATAGGATTGGACTAGAAGAATAAAATGATTTAGAGCTTGGATTTATTTTGTTTGGTTATTTTCTTTGTATTGTATGGACATGTTTGGATATTTGGAATGTAATTTTGACTTTAATAAATATGAAACATATTAGTAAATATCATGAGCTTTGGTGATAACCCAATTATGCCCCTACTCTTATTCCGCTGCGGGTCGGGGTGTGACATGTCTTCTGAGGTTATAGCTTCAAGCAACGAAACGGTTGGAATAGATTGATCATTAGGGTTTGGGAAACCCTAGAAGACTATTAGATTATAGAATGGCGTTCACTATGTATAAAGCAATCTTTTTTGTAGAATACCTTGTATTTTAGAGTACTTTGCTTTATTAAGTCTTATTTTGTATTTAATACTTCCGCTGTGCAATGAAGATACCAATTAGTTTACCTCAGGTTTTGGAGGTGTGACAATGACATACCCATGACAAATGTTGGTGACGACTTGGTTAAATTTAGAAGCCCATGAATGTGCACGGCATGTTAGCACAACGTGGAATTGGGGGAATTTAGAAGAAATACGCATACACCTTAATTGGTGGTTTTCTGTCTAAATTATCAGGAAATTTCTTGCGTTATAGACTTTTAACGGTCTTAAGAAAACCCAGACACTACTAAATATAATGTATCATTCTAAACAGTAAAATTATGATGGAATTAGTAAGTAAATATCCATTGTTACACAATCAAGTGAGATTAGATCAATTTTTATAAAAGTTGTAAGACTTTTATAAAAGTGTAGGTAATGTATAAATATATATATATATATATATATATATATATATATATATATTTATACACCAAAAGAAAAATCAAAATTATAAAATCTCTTCCTAATCATTCAAATCTCTTACCCAATCCCCTAAATCTCTTACACATCCATACAAATTCATTACCCAAACCCACACTCAATCTCCCTAATCAACCTTTCCAAGACACTCTTTCTCCTCCCCTTCAAAACAGTCCATCACCCTCTCCCTCTTCTCTCAAACTTTTAATTTTCATCTTCTCAAAATTTTCTACATTTACATCTTCATTTATACATACATAAGAACTTGGAGCATTTAAATATTAAAATATGTTGGATGTAAAAATGTTTGATGATGATCTTGGATGAAAACCCCTAAGTTATGAGGGTGTATGATGCATGATTAATTTGAAAAATGCAAGATTGTGACAGGCATGTAAAAATTATTGATGATCGGATAATATGGCGATATTATGTTAGTACTTTGGTCCAAATATTTAGGTCTTACCCAAACTTGATGATATCCATGAGTTGGAAGCTTGTAGTTTTGTAAATCATGCTTAAAATGAGGGTAAAAAGTGATTATAACTATGGTAAATAAATGATTTATGTAGAACTGAAAGTATGGTGATAAAAACATGTTATTTTGTCTATAAAAGTAACACGATTAATGTGGGATTTGATCAAGATGATTTGGAATACTTATGTTGTCATTATAGGCTTAGAAAGGCGTAAAAACGACAATTTTTGAGTGTGATCAAAGCATGCAATATAATTCTGAATTAAAACATAAAATTTAGGCATGTAATATGATATTAGAACAGGTCTTAAAGTATATTTTATGATATTTTCATGTTTGGTATGTTCTATGTGAAGATATGAATCAAACACGCTAGCTCTATGCTAGAAAATGGACATAACTATGCATTTGTGACTTAGGTGACATGAACTCATGTTGAATAATAAGATATGTTATAACATGAGTTTTATAATGATCTAAGATGTATTTTGGTCTTGCATGATGAATATAGAGTGATTGATGCAAGAAAAGTAACTAATAAAAACGCATGATGCTTGTGTGTTTACTATGGAGAAACTATGTGATTTCTTTGAAATATGATTATGTGATATTATTAGTATATAAAATGATTATCTGGATATATTAAAGACCCAAGACTTAATATATTACATACGAAGTATTAGACTTTTGCAAGTTACACTTAGCTAAGCTAAGTAGAGATTTTATCAATGTTGCAACGATTTAATATACGTAAAGAAAACAAGTCTTAAAACATTTTATATAATATATGTGTACATAAATATGAATGCTAGAATCGTTGGATGAATTATATGACTTGTGTGATAGGATGAAGTGGCGTGTGATACATAACATGAGGATGCTTAAGTATGGTTTGAGTTATGTGAAAACGCAATAATAAAACTTGGTGTAAATATGTATGTATTGGCGTGCGTCGTTGAGTGGGAATTATAGGAAGAAAGAATATTTCACGTTGTGATGATTGAACACTAAGAAAGTAGGACAAAATAACCACAAGGGTCGTCCAAGTAACGGGTTAAACACACAAAAATATTTTATAAGTCTAAAGAGTTGAGTGAACAACTTCATTAGTAGACTTGAAATTAATTTGAAAGTGTACATTGTATATAAGGCACTAATAGATGAATACCTATTTGATTTGGGCTTTTGGTAGCAAACTTATAACGCACCTAAAGGTGAGTTCACAACCCCCTTTTAAGTTATGTTTTTACATATTGGGGGAAATCACGTAAAGTATTTTGAGTTTATATGATCAATAGACGACAAAGGAAATGTAACCTATGTTGGCCTTGAGTAAGGGCCTTAAGTTACCCAAATGAGGGTGTATTCATGAACATTTTCCCGCCGCTGTAAACATTAACCTCTTGGAGAGTGCACAGAGTATGTTGGCAGATCTATCGAGTTTTAACAAATCCCAAGCTTGTCGATCGGTCGCTCATTCCCAAAAAGGCAAGGAATATATGTTGAAAACAAGAATAACGGAAACTATTAAGGTTTCCTTTTGATTTTGGGCTCTTGGTTGCGAACACTCGTATTCCTAGCTAGTATACGATGCTACATGTTGGACTAACGTTATCATGTTTTTCAAAACAGAAATAAGAAGAAATATTTGATATTTATAGGTAAGTAAATTCCGTGAATTCACCAACTTTGTGTTGACATTTTAAAACGTGTTTTCAGGTACATAAGTGGCTTCGGAGTTTGATGTAGGTTTAGGGAACACTAAAAATGGAAAAAAAAAATAAAGCTTGTGTCATGGTACATGTTATGGGTGGAATTTTCTATCTCATATCCTGAAGATATATCCTGACTTTACATGTTAATCACAGCGACCGGGATACTGAACCATGATATTGGTAACATCCTGCCGGGGTACCCTACTCGTTACTAAGGTTTACTTTGTATGCAAGGTACAAATGATCACAAGACTTGGTCATCCTGAAGACTCGTTCACGCAGTTAGAAGAAAGACGTTGGAAGCCTGAAGAGAGAGTCAACAACGGTCATAAGGGAATATTCGCAGCATCCCTAGAATATAGGATAGTTAGTTATCTTTGTTTACTATATAAAGGGGACTTGGATCAGCAGTAAGACACACGAAATCTCGTACACTTTCACTTTCTAATGGCAGCAACAATCACAAACACTCACAACACTTACAAAAAATTCGATCATTGTAACACTTAGAGCTGATCCAGGCAGTATTCCGAAGTTGTATCCTGTTGTTTAATCAATAAGAAGAACAAGGCAGCTGGCGATTGCCAGCTCCCGAGGTTTTATGCCGGTGATCTAGATTGGTCAAGAGCTTTCCTCGTACATCCTGTGTTAATTTCTACTTTTATCGCATTTACTTGTTATTTTGATATAGTTCATTATCCTGGAACTATATCCTGAAACTGTTTTCACAAACAATCAATTTAACATATTTTTACGAATCACCATAGAACGCTACCTCACATACTAAGTTTGATCACTTAATTGCTTCGGTAATTTTTGACCAAAACAATTTGGCGCCCACCGTGGGGCAAGTGGTGCTATTTCTAATCAAAAGTTTTCTAAAATCACTAATCAGTTTTTTATTCTCTAATCTTTTTGCAAGATTATTTTTAATGGCTTCTCAGTCAGGTTTGAGCTCTTCCTTGGTGCCCACGTCAAGCTCTGCTATAACTGGTTCATTACCTCTTCCTCCTCCATCAGTCCAGACTTCTTAGAGAAGGAGTGAAAGCCAAACAGCTCGGGATGCTACTGCTGCTCAAAATGCTTCCAGATCCAGAGTTTCGGCAAGAACTCCGCTTTTTACTTCTAATGATGAAATCTTATCTTTGTTTGGTAGTATACATGATCAAATGAAGAAACAACAGGAAACTAACCAACTCATGATGAAGGAAATACAACTCTTGAAATCCAACTCCAAGAGACCTGCTGAGGATATTGTTACCCCTTTGCAGCCCAGGATGCTGAACTTTAGTTCGGCAATATAATGAGGATAATCAGGGCGATGTCGTACCAAACCGTTCCCGAAGCAATGCACTTGAAATACCCTCATCAGCCAGGATATCGACTGTGAGGGGCCCAGGATACGCTCCAAGATATGGCCAGAATCAACAGGCTGATAACTTATCTAATAATGTTAATACTCTTGCTACTAACAATGTTGGATCTTCGTAGGATACAAGTGTAACCTCAGCACTCTCCAGAGAGCTTCAGAAGCTGAAGGATATGATATCAAGTGTACCTGGGGTAGTGCAGCCCATACCGAAAATGTCCCAGGATAGTCACAACATATCCCGCTTCGTTCGCCGCATCTGTGATGCTGAAATCCCAAAGAGATTCCAAACTCCCAACATGAAGCTTTATGATGGGACGACGGATCCTGAAGAGCATATTGCCGAGTATAGGGAGAGGATGGAAGTGAATCCTATTCCACCGGATCTTAAAGAAGTATGTCTCTGCAAGGGCTTCGGCTCTACTCTGACAGGATCAGCCTTAAAGTGGCTCTTAAGCGTTTCACCTCATTCAGTTACATCATTTGCTCATTTGGTTAATTTGTTTAACAGTCAGTTTACTTGTAGTAGAAGCTTTGAAAAACTAACAAGTGACCTTTACAGGATAACACAAGGACCTCAAGAATCCCTTAGGGATTACGTGAACAAATTTAGTAGGGAATCCCAGGATATCCCGAACCTTGATGTTGCTACGGCAGTACAAGCATTCAAGATGGGATTACAGAAGGATTCCCAATTTTATCAGGATCTTGTGATGAATCCTTGCAGGAATCTGGATGAAGCTCGAAACAGGGCTCTAAGAAATATCAGGCTTGAAGACGACAAGAAAATGCAAGAGAGGATGAATTCATCCTCAACATACGAATCAACAAACAGGAAATCGGAGTCCTCATACAAACCATACCGCTCTAGGCCGTATGGTAAAAACGACAGCAAGAAAGTGAATGTTGTCGAGGATGAAGATGGCGAAGAATATCCTGAGTTATCGGAATATTGTTTTTATGTTAATACTCCTGAACTAATATATGCCATGCAGGGTTTAGGAGATAAAGCAAGGTGGCCTAGGAAGAACCAACAAAAGGCTGATTGGAAGGATAAATCCAAGTGGTGTGCCTTCCATGAAGATTTTGGACATTTAACAGAAGATTGCATAGCCCTGAGAAAGGAGATAAGCTATCTGCTAAGCAAAGGCTACTTGAAAGATCTTATCGCAGGAAAAAGAGTAAGGGTCAGGATACTGACAAGGATCCTGAACGAGCAGCATCGCCTCCCCCAGATGCCAAGATAATCAACTTCATATCCGGCGGATCCGATATATGTGGGTCCTCTTATTCTGCCGCTAAAAGGCATGCCAAATAGGCAAAGGCAGAAAGAGGGGATAAGCCTACGAGGATGACGATGCTTACGAATGACAAAAGTCATAACATTCGATAGTGACGACCGGGATAACATCCAGGATCCTCACCATGATGGTCTGGTAATTACCTTGTATATCGCTAACCATTTTGTACGCAGGATACAGGTGGACAACGGGAGCTCGGTCAACATCATCCAGTTAGTGACCCTAAAAAGGATGAACATCCCAGAAATGGAGATTACCTCGAAATCCACCGTGCTTGTAGGGTTCAGTGGAGAAGCAAAGAACACTGTTGGAGAGATAAAGCTACCTGTCTACGTTGAGGGAGTACATTCTATGCAGCGTTTTTGTGTCATGGATTCATTATCCTGCTACAATATTATATTAGGCAGGCCTTGTATTCATGATATGAAAGCCGTACCTTCCACTTATCATCAATGTGTCAAGATCCCTACTCCTTGGGGGGTAGTCAAAGTGGAAAGTGACTAGCAAGAAGCAAAGGAATGCTATTCCTCTTCAATGAAGGCGACAACAAAATCCAGGGCAGGATAACAATTAAAGATACAAGCCCAGGATATCATGGAAACTTCGGAGCAGGATGTTAAGAAGATTATCCTGGATCAAGATAATCCCGATATCTCGGTGCTTGTAGGGGCCAATATCCCTCATGATATTGAGAGTCAACTTACTAACCTTTTGAAATGCAGGATGCTTACGTTTGCATGGAAACATGAAGGCATGACAGGTATATCAAAAGATATTATAACTCATAAACTTGGAATTGACAGGTCTTTCAAGCCAATTCAGCAAAAGAGAAGGAAATTTGCTCCTGAAAGAAATGCGATTATACAAGAGGAGGTTGAAAGATTATTGAAGTCCAGGATGATTACGGAAGTCAAGTTCCCTAAGTGGCTAGCAAACGTAGTTGTGGTTCAAAAGAAGAATGGGAAATGGAGAGTTTGTGTAGATTACACTGATCTCAATAAAGCTTGTCCGAAAGACCCGTTCCCATTGCCTCATATAGATTCGAAGGTGGATGCAACTACCGGCCATGAAATGCTGACCTTTATGGATGCATCTTCAGGATTCCAGCAAATCCAAATGGAGCCATCTGATCAGGAAGATACAACATTCATGACACCTACACGTTTATACTGTTATACTGCCATGGCTTTTGGTTTAAAAAATGCAGGTACAACATACCAGAGGCTGGTCAATATAATGTTCAAAGACAAACTGGGGGACACAATGGAGGTGTATATTGACGACATGGTGGTAAAATCCAAGAAAGTTGAGGATCATCTCCAGGATCTTGAATGTGCTTTCAATATCCTGGACCAGTATAATATGAAGCTGAATCCTGCTAAGTGTCACTTCGGAGTGGGGGCAGGAAAATTTCTAGGATATATGGTGACCAAGAGGGGAATAGAAGCAAGTCCAGAACAGATTAAAGTTGTCCTGGATCTCAAATCACCATCCAATATGAAAGATGTTCAAAGGCTAACAGGGAGAGTAGCAGCATTAAACAGGTTCATATCAAGATCCTCATAAAAGTGCAAAGAATTCTATGACATCCTGAAGAAAAACAAAAGGTTTGAATGGGGTGAAAGAGATGAAGCTGCCTTGCAAGAGTTGAAGCAATATCTTTCAAGTGCACCCCTGTTGATGAAACCTGAGGATGGTGAACCCTTATCCCTATATCTTGGAGTATCAGGGAATGCAGTAAGTGCTGTTTTGGTAAAGGATCACGAAGGTCAGCAGTATCTTGTTTATTATGTTAGTAAAAGTTTGTTAGATGCTGAAACCAGATACTCACATTTAGAAAAACTAATATTAGCTCTGGTAATGGCATCAACTAAGCTTAGACATTACTTTA
Organism: Scalesia atractyloides; assembly: GCA_947069175.1. Lineage (NCBI taxonomy): Eukaryota > Viridiplantae > Streptophyta > Magnoliopsida > Asterales > Asteraceae > Scalesia > Scalesia atractyloides. Next base: position 72,596,307 of record CAMTDV010001633.1, on the reverse strand, counting down.
AAACACATAGGATTCATGTTAAAACCAATTATCCTATTAAAAATGTGCTTAGGAAGCCCGAAATGTCTGGTAGAATGGCTAAGTGGTCCGGAAAATTAAGTGCATATGAATTAATATATGAACCTAGAAATGCTATAAAATCTCAAGCTCTAGCAGACTTTGTGGCTGATTTTAGTAGTGATGTTCAAAATGAAGCTGACTTAGAAATACAACAACTAGGTGAGAACTCAAGATTTTAGATATTGTATACTGATGGTGCATCTAAAGTAAGAGGTGTAGGATTAGGGATACTACTAAAATCTCCACAGGGGGACATATTACCCCAGCCTATTAAATGTGAATTTCCTGCTACTAATAATGAAGCTGAATAGAAGCCCTGTTAGCAGGATTAGAATTGGCTAAGAATATGAATGTGGAATGTTTACAAGTGTATGTTGATTCTCTGTTGATTACTAACCATTTCAATGGATCTTATACAGTCAAAGGTGAAAAGTTGGCTGAATATCTTGAAATTGTTAAAAAATTAGCAGGATATTTAAAAAATTTTACACTTGAACAGGTACCAAGAGAAGAAAATGTTGAAGCAGATGCTCTAGCAAATCTAGGATCTACTTCAAGATACCAGAAGGAACTCGGATACCAATACTACATATCTTGTACCCGGCTATGGAACTTTTCAAGTCTCAGGATAAGGAAGTAGTAATGGTGCAGGATCCTAGTAACAGATATCCTAAGGAGAATCCTGAATCCTGGATAACTCCAATTATGAAGTATCTTGACAAAGGAGATATCCCAAAGGATGAGAATCCAAAGCTTTCAGAATGAAGGTATCCCGTTTTACTATTATAAATGATGTTTTGTATAAGAAATCCCTTGCAGGTCCATATCTGAGGTGCTTGGAAGATCCTGAAACCAAGGAGGTACTTCAGGATATACATGAAGGAGATTGTGGCAACCATACTGGGGGCAGATCTTTATTCTCGAAGGTGTTAAGAACGGGATATTACTGGCCGACTATGAGAAAGGATGTTGCAGAGTATGCTCGAAAGTGTGATGCATGTCAGAGACATAGCAATATACTACATCAGCCTGCAGAATCATTATATCCTATCATATCCCCTAGGCCATTTATGAAGTGGGGGATGGATATAGTAGGAAAACTCTCAAAGGCTCCAGGAGGAAAGGTTTTCATGCTAGCAATGGCGGATTATTTTTCCAAGTGGGTTGAAGCGGAAGCCTTTGCCCAAGTACGGGATCAAGAAGTGGTATCTTTTATCAAAAGGAATATCCTGACAAGGTTCGGGATACCGGCCGAGATAATTTGTGACAATGGCTCTCAATTCATCAGCAAAAGAACCACTGGTTTTTGCAAAAGTTGGGGAATCAAAATGATCACATCAACACCAGTGCACCCTCAAGCTAATGGACAGGCAGAATCCTCAAACAAGATAATTGTTAATAATTTGAAGAAGAGATTAGGTGCTAAAAAAGGAAAATGGGCAGAGGAGCTACAATTTGTTCTATGGGCTGATAGAACAACTGGAAGAATGCTACTTGGCAAACTCCATTCTCATGGTATTTGGGGCAGAAGCAGTGATTCCAACAGAGATGGTGATACCTACTGCAAGATCAAGCCTACGGGATCCTGAAGTGAATCCTGAAGTCTTATATCAGGAACTAGACACCATAGATGAAACGAGGGACGCAACAAAGCTAAGGATGGCAGCATATCAGCAAAGGATAGCTAAGTCATACAACAAAAATTTAAGAACTAGGAGATTCCAAGTTGGAGATTGGGTATTGAGAAAAGCGTTTCAGAATACGCCTAATCCCGCTGATGGGAAGTTAGCTCCAAAATGGGAAGGACCATACGAGATTGAGTCATAATCAGGAAAAGGAGCATACCGGCTCAAGACCATGTAGGGAGATATGAAACCAAGATCCTGGAATGCTATACATCTTAAGGCTTATTTCAAGTGAGTTTAGAATTTGATTTCTAACTCAGGATGGTATGAATTCTATATCTTTTAAATATATGTTTTTGGTTTGAGTTATTTTTCTTTGAAACCCAATATTGACTTTAGCATCGGAGGGGTGTTAGCCAAGCTAACACCCACCTTAGTTTAAAGGTGTTTTGTAGGATATACTTCAAGATACTTGCTCAAGATGAATCGAAAGATTAGAGGACTGGCCCCTCTCTCACGTTTAAGGGATTCAGATCCCTTCACAGGTTTAAAACTATTCACCTTTCTTCCAAATTGGGTTTAAACACCCCGTCTGGAGCGCAAGTATCCGGGTATAGTTCAAGATGGCAGGACCAGTTCATGTAAAAGTGGCTGACAATTTCGTTATTGTTGGTTATATCCCGGATCCTTACGGTATATGAGGATTGATCACCCTCTCTCGCGAAAGGTTATTTTCATACTCTCTAAGGTTTAAAGGTTTTCACCTTTCTAAGACTAGGAGTTTATACACTCCCGCCTGTAGCGCACGAAAACAAGGGTTTAACCCCAGGATGTTAAGGGTTTATCCCCAGGATACTAAGGGTTTATCCCCAATGAAACTATAGTTTTTGAAAGATTTCATAAATGTGACCATGATCACACACATTCTTTCATGGAGGAAACGTTACAAAATTCGATCATTAAGTGAAGGGATACTCAAGTATGTCATATACTGATGATATATCCTGCACGGACAGGGGACATCCATGCTGGGGACATTGCAAATGATTCAAAGGTTGGAATTGAAAGTTATTGCACAAGTATTTCTGGTATGTTTTTTGTTTTTCAAAGATTGAAAGCCTTGTCTACATAATCCAAATTTCATATTATTCAACCGAGTTTCTGTCTAACATTTTGATTAAAGGTAACAAAAATGCTGAACATTTCATCAATATCCTGACCAGGATATTCAAAACATGTTTTTCAGAATAATAACATAACAACATCGGATAAGGCTAAAAGGTTAGTTTATTATTAACATTCCAAAATGTCACATTCTTGGCTTCGTCTTAAACCAAGACCCATCCACCAAAAATGTGATAAGGTCTAAAAGCATATAAACAATGATGACCAAAGGCTTCGTCCTGAAACCCAGGATCCTCCACCTTAAGTCATCACAAAATACTAATGTTTAAAGTGCAGGAAATATAAATTGTTTAAGTGCAAGTAAAATTGTTTAAGGGATTACAGACCATTCAAATTAAAAAAGTGGGCTCCGGCCTAAGCAATAATATCCATCATCGCCTACTTCACTGCCATTATGCTACAGCACCTTCAGCAGCATCCTTGGCAGCATCACTTCCCACATCTTCACCATTACCACCAGCCTCGCCACCGACATCCACTCCAGCATCAGCCCTAGGATCCTTTTCAGCCTCAACCGCCACCTCAGTCGCCTTGGAAGACTTAGCAACCATTGGCTTGGCAGGATATTCCACAGGATTGCCGCCGAGATCCTTCAATTTCGCCTCTCAAGCGGTAATATTCCAGGCAGGGCATTCAAAGCCCGCAGCTTTGGCTTCATACACCATTTTCAGCCTGGCTTGGAGGAGGGAAATCACGACAATACCTTTGAGACCTTCCCGGTAGGAGACCATATCTTGCTCATGCTGGGCTTGTGCAGCATCCAGTTTGGCCTGAGCATCCGAAGTAGCTTTCTCGAGAGCAGCCTTAGCATCCTGGGAGACCTTTTCCAGTTTGTCCTAGTAAAAGTGGGTCCTGGTGGCAGCCGTTGTCCTCAGCTCCTCGACGGTTGTCTCTGCTTTTTGGCCCTAACTTCATGAAAAACGGCTGTCACATAAGCTTTCTCGTACACGGCCAACAGACGGTTTAGACCCTACAAAGCCGGACACATATATCAATATATATGTTCGGGATATCACTTTAGTATATACTTGCAGGATACATGATCAGGATATTTACCTGGCCAATCAGACCGCTGGACTCTGCGAACCCAAGGTTCTCATAAACGGAGACTTCAGCAGATGCAGCGGGAGAGTCTGTCTCCTTTCTCTTTCGGGAACTAGAAGCCTGGGGCTTTGAGGATGAGGAAGGCTTAGGAACAACGGATGGTTTGGAGCTTGAAAAGGGCTTTGATGCGAAGGAGGGCTTAGATCTGGGTTCGTTCTTCACTTGGACAGGGCCAGAGTAACTGTCGAGTTCATCGAGATCAAAAACTTGAGGCATTTTGGCTGGGTCTGCACAAAAAGGGGAACTCTCCAGACATGTTGGAGCTTGAATGTTGGCTTAAACTTGTGGAGAGTACAGAAAAACTTCTCGCGCTTTCTGATAGCTGGTAGATGGTTTTGATTCTTTCTTCCGATTCTGCGGATGGAGGGGCCCGTTCCTTGAGATTCACTGCAACAAAAAGAAATAAAGATGTCAGTTCAGGATGTAAGGTCAGGATACATTTGGGGATATTCCCAAAACCCTAAATCCTACCAGCATTCAACCATTTCACAGGAAGATCAACACCCTTGTCAATGGAGTCCCTTTTTACAAAGAAGAACTTCCGTTTCCACTCATCCTCATTTTTGGTTGCCTTGAGAATGAGGGGGTGTTTGGAGGTGGAGAAAAGCAGGAATCGGCTAGAACCATGGGATCGTAGACGGTAAGCAATGGCTATATCTTCAATGCATAACTCAGGGATATGATGAGTTTTTATCCGGTCCAGCACCGCTAGCACCCTCCAAACCATGGGCATGGTTTGGGCGAAACTAAGGCCGGTAAGGTGAAAAATACGCATGATGAAGTCCGAGAAAGGATATCGAAGTCCAATAGAAAAGGGATAGAACAAGAAACAGACCCACTCAGTAGAAGATACGTCTGATCGGAGGTTCCGATCAAACGGACGGATAATCGCTCCGGTAAGGAAGGCACCAGAGGCTCTTAGAGCGGCAATGTCAGCGTTGTTGAAGGAACAGATCTCCTTCGCGGGATCTTTGAGGAGACTTTGCTCAACGAAGGTTGGAACGGAGTCGTTGGTGTGCGATTTGTTCGAGTAGCCATGGGGGAATCGAGAGCAGAACAGAGAAAAAAGAGAGAAGGGAGAGAAGAAATTACCTGAATTCCTGAGATTATTGTGATAAGTATTCGGGAAAGAAGGGAAGATATAGGTGCTAGGGGTGGAATTTTCTAACTCGTATCCTGACGATATATCTTGACCCTACATATTGATTACAGCGACCAGGATACTGAACCGGGATATTGGTAACATCCTGCGGGAGTATCTACTCGTTACTAATGATTTTCTTTGGATGCAAGGTACCAACGTTCACAGGGCTTGGTCCTCCTGAAGACTCGGTCATGACGGTTGAAAGAAAGACGTTGGAGGCCGGAAGAAAGGGTCTACAACGGTCAAGAGGGAATATTCGAAGGATCCCTAAAATGTAGGATAGTTAGTTAGTCTTGTTTACTATTTAAAGGGCACTTGGATCAGCAGTAAGGGACACAACATCTCGCACTCTTTCATTTTCTGATTACACCAACACTCGAAAACACTCACTGCACTCACATTGTTCGAACATTGTAACACTTAGAGCTGATCCAAGCAGTATCCTGAAGTTGTATCCTGCTGTTTGATCAATAAGAAGAACAAGGCAGCTGACGATTGTCAGATCCCGAGGTTTTATGCCGGCGATCTAGATTGATCAAGGGCTTTCCTCGTATATCACGTGTCAGCCTTTACTTTTTGCATTGTTTTTATGAATTGATATAGTTCTGTATCCTGGTACTATATCCTGAAACTGCTTATATTTTTTTATCAAGTTAACATATTTTTATCTAGTCTACATAGCACACTACCTCACAAAACTAATTTGATCACTAAATTGCTTCGGTAATTTTTGACCAAAACAATTTGGCGCCCACCGTGGGGCAAGTGGTGCTATTTCTAATCAAAAGTTTTCTAAAATCACTAATCGGTTTTTTATTCTCTAATCTTTTTGCGAGGTTATTTTTGATGGCTTCTTAGTCAGGTTTGAGTTCTTCTTCGGTGCCCACATCAACCTCTGCTGGTAACTAGTTCATTACCTCTTCCACCTCCACCAGCCCAGACTTCCCAAAGGAGGAATGAAAGCCAAGCAGCTCGAGACACAACTACTGCTCAAAATATCTCCAGATCCGGAGTTTCAGGGAGAACTCCTGTTTTTGCTTCTAACGACGAAATTTTGTCTTTGTTTGGTAGTATACAGGGTCAAATGAAACAACAACAGGAAACTAACCAGATGCTGATAAGAGAAATATAACTTTTAAAATCCAACCCCAGGAAACCTGCTGAGGATATTGTCACTCCCTTGCAACCCAGGATGCTGAACTTTAGTTCGGCAGTATACTCGGAGGATAATCAGGGCAACATTATACCGAGTCACTCCCGGAGCAATATCCCAGAGATCCCCTCATCAGTCAGGATGTCAACTGTCAGGGATCCAGGATATGTTCCAGGATATGGCCAGAATCAACAGACTGGTAACTTATCTAATAATGTTAATACTTTTGCTACTAACAATGTTGGATCTTCGCAGGATACAAGTGTAACCTCAGCACTCTCTAGAGAGCTTCAGAAGTTGAAGGATATGATATCAAGTGTACCTGGGGTAGTGCAGCCCATACTGGAAGTGTCCCAGGATAGTCACAACGTATCCCGCTTCGTCCGCCACATTTGTGATGCTGAAATCCCAAAGAGATTCCAAACTCCCAACATGAAGCTTTATGATGGGACAACGGATCCTGAAGAGCATATTGCCCAGTATAGGGAGACGGTGGAAGTGAATCCTATTCCACCGGATCTTAAAGAAGCATGTCTCTGCAAGGGCTTCAGCTCTACTCTGACAGGATCAGTCTTCAAGTGGCTCTTAAGTGTTCCACCTCATTCAATTACATCATTTGCTTATTTGGTTAGTTTGTTTAACAGTCAATTTTCTTGTAGTAGAAGCTTTGAAAAACTAACAAGTGACCTCTACAGGATAACAAGGGAACTCAAGAATCCCTTAGGGATTACGTGAACAAATTTAGTAGGGAATCCCTGGATATCCCAAACCTTGATGTTGCTACGACAGTACAAGCATTCAAGATGGGATTACAGAAGGATTCCCAATTTTATCAGGATCTTGTGATGAATCCTTGCAGGAATCTGGATGAAGCTTGAAACAGGGCCCTGAGATATATCAGGCTTGAAGATGACAAGAAAATGCAAGAGAAGATGACTTCATCCTCAACATATGAATCAACTAACAGGAAGTCAGAATTCTCGTACAAGCCATATCGCTCTAAGCCATATGGCAGGAATGACAACAAAAAAGTGAATGCTGTTCAGGACGAAGATCCTGAGGAGTATCCTGAGTTATCTGAGTACTGTTTTTCTATTAATACTCCTGAACTAATATATGCCATGCAGGGTTTAGGAGATAAAACAAGGTGGCCTAGGAAGAACCAACAAAGGCTGATTGGAATGATAAATCCAAGTGGCGCGCCTTCCGTGAAGATTTTGGACATGTAACGGAAGATTGCATAGCCCTGAGAAAGGAGATAAGCTATCTCCTAAGCAAAGGCTACTTGAAAGATCTTATCGGCAAGAAGAAGCAAAAGGGACAAGATATTAACAAGGATCCTGAACGAGCAGCATCGCCTCTCTCAGATGCCAAAATAATCAATTTCATATCCTGAGGATTCGATATATGTGGGACCTCTTATTCTGCCGCTAAAAGGCATGCCAAAGAGGCAAAGGCAGAAAGAGGGGATAAGCCTACGAGGAAGACGATGCTTACGAATGACAAAGTCATAACATTCGATAGTGACGACCGGGATAACATCCAGGATCCTCACCATGATGGTTTGGTTATTACCTTATATATCGCTAACCATTTTGTACGCAGGAGATTGGTGGACAACGGGAGGTCGGTCAACATCATCCAGTTAGAAACCCTAAAAATGATGAACATCCCAGAAATGGAGATAACCTCGAAATCCACCGTGCTTGTAGGGTTCAGTGGAGAAGCAAAGAACACTGTTGGAGAGATAAAGCTACCTGTCTACATTGAGGGAGTAAATTCTATGCAGCGATTTTGTGTTATGGATTCATTATTCTGCTACAATATTATATTAGGCAGGCCATGGATTCATGATATGAAAGCCGTGCCTTCCACTTTTCATCAATGTGTCAAGATTCCTACTCCTTGGGGGGTAGTCAAGGTGGAAAGCGACCAGCAAAAAGCAAAGGAATGCTATTCCACTTCAATGAAGGCGACAACAAAATCCAGGGCAGGATAGCAATTAAAGATACAAGCCCAGGATATCGTGGAAACTTCGGAGCAGGATGTTAAAAGAGTTATCCTAGATCAGGATAATCCTGATATCTCGGTGCTTGTAGGGACCAACATCCCTCAGGATATTGAGAGTCAACTTACTAACTTTTTTTAATGCAGGATGTCCACGTTTGCATGGAAACATGAGGACATGACATGTATATCGAAAGATATTATAACTCATAAACTTGGAATTGATAGGTCTTTCAAGCCAATTCAGCAAAAGAGGAGGAAATTTGCTCCTGAAAGAAATGCGATTATACAAGAGGAAGTTGAAAGATTATTGAAGTCTAGGATGATTAGGGAAGTCAAGTTCCCTAAGTGGCTAGCAAACGTAGTAGTGGTTCAAAAGAAGAACGGAAAATGGAGAGTTTGTGTAGACTACACAGACCTCAATAAAGCCTGTCCTAAAGATCCATTCCCATTACCTCACATAGATTCGATGGTAGATGCGACTGCCGGCCATGAAATGTTGACCTTTATGGATGCATCTTTAGGATTTTAACAGATCCAAATGGAGCCATCTGATCAGGAAGATACAACATTCATGACACCTACAGGTATATACTGTTATACTGCCATGCCTTTTGGTTTAAAAAATGCAGGTGCAACATACCAAAGGTTAGTCAATATGATGTTCAAAGACAAACTGGGGGACACAATGGAGGTGTATATTGACGATATGGTGGTAAAATCCAAGAAAGCTGAGGATCATCTTCAGGATCTTGAATGTGCTTTCAATATCCTGGACCAGTATAATATGAAGCTGAATCCTGCTAAGTGTCACTTCGGAGTGGGGGCAGGAAAATTTCTAGGATATATGGTGACCAAGAGAGGAATAGAAGCAAGTCCAGAACAGATTAAAGCTGTCCTAGATCTCAAATCACCATCCAATATGAAGGATGTTCAAAAGCTAACAGGAAGAGTAGCGGCATTAAAACAGGTTCATATCAAGATCCTCAGAAGAATTCTATGATATCCTGAAGAAAAACAAAAAGTTTGAATGGGGGGAAAGACATGAAGCTGCCTTCCAAAAGTTGAAGCAATATCTTTCAAGTGCACCTCTGTTGATTAAGCCTGAGAATGGTGAACCCTTATCCCTATATCTTGCAGTATCAGGGAATGCAGTAAGTGCTGTTTTGGTGAAGGATCACGAAGGTTAGCAATATCCTGTTTATTATGTTAGTAAAAGCTTATTAGATGCTAAAACCAGATACTCACATTTAGAAAAACTAATATTAGCTCTAGTCATGGCATCAACTAAACTTAGACATTACTTTGAAACACACAGGATTCATGTTAAAACCAATTACCCTGTTAAAAATGCGCTTAGGAAACCCGAAATGTCTGGTAGAATGGTTAATGGTATGTTAAACTAAGTGCATATGATCTAGTATATGAACCTAGAAATGCTATAAAGTCTCAGGCCCTAGCAGACTTTGTGGCAGATTTTAATAGTGATATTCAAAATGAAGCTGACCTAGAAGTACAACAACTAGGTGAGGATTCAGGATGTTGGATATTGTGTACTAATGGTGCATCTAATATAAGGGGTGTAGGATTAGGAATTCTACTAAAATCGCCACAGGGGGACATATTACCCAGGCTATTAGATGTGAATTTCCTGCTACTAATAATGAAGTAGAATATGAAGCCTTGATAGCAGGATTAGAATTGGCTAAGAATATGAACGTTAAGTGTTTGCAAGTGTATGTTGACTCCCTGTTGATTACTAACCATTTTAATGGATCTTATACAGTCAAAGGTGAAAAGTTAGCTGAATATCTTGAAATTGTTAAAAAATTAGCAGGATACTTCGAAAATTTTACACTTGAACAGGTACCAAGAGAGGAAAATGTTGAGGCCGACGCTCTAGCAAATCTAGGATCTACTGTCAGGATACCGGAAGGAACTCAGATACCAATATTACATATCCTGTATCCTGCGACGAAACTCTTGAAGTTTCAGGATAAGGAGGTAACAACTGTTCAGGATCCTGGTGAAGCATATCCTGATAAGGATCCTGAATCCTGGATGACTCCAATTGTGAAGTACCTTGAAAAAGGAGATGTCCCAAAGGACGAAAATCCCAAGGCTTTCATAATGAAGGTATCCCGCTTTACTATAATAAATGATGTTTTATATAAGAAATCCCTTGCAGGTCCATATGTGAGGTGCTTGGAAGATCCTGAAACCAAGGAGGTACTTCAGGATATACACGAAGAAGATTGTGGCAACCATACTGGGGGCAGATCTTTATTCTCTAAGGTATTGAGAACAGGATACTACTGGCCGACCATGAGGAAGGACGCTGCGGAATATACTCGAAGATGTGATGTATGTCAGAGACATAGCAATATACTACATCAGCCTGCAGAACCATTATATCCTATCATATCTCCTTGGCCATTTATAAAGTGGGGGATGGATATAGTGGGAAAACTCCTAAAGGCTCCTGGAGAAAAGGTTTTCATGCTAGCAATGACAGATTATTTCTCCAAGTGGGTTGAAGCAGAAGCATTTGTCCAAGTTAGGGATCAGGAAGTGGTGTCTTTTATCAAGAGGAATATCCTGACAAGGTTTGGGATACCGGCCGAGATAATTTGCGACAATGGTTCCCAATTTATCAACAAAAGGACTACTGATTTTTGCAAAAGTTGGGGAATTAAGATGATCACGTCAACACCGGTGCATCCTCAAGCTAATGGACAGGCAGAATCCTCGAACAAGATAATTGTCAATAACTTGAAGAAGAGATTAGGTGCTAAGAAAGGAAAATGGGCAGAAGAATTACCATTTGTCCTATGGGCTGATAGAACAACTGTGAAGAATGCTACTGGGCAAACCCCATTTTCTTTGGTATTTGGGGCAGAAGCAGCGATTCCAACAGAAATGGTGATACCCACAGCTAGGTCAAGCCTACGGGATCCTGAAGCGAATCCTGAGACCCTATGTCAAGAACTGGATACTGTTGATGAAACTAGAGATGCAGCAAAGCTAAGGATCGCGGCATATCAACAAAGGATAGCAAAGTCATACAACAAGAATTTAAGAACGAGGAGATTCCAAGTTGGAGATTGGGTATTGAGAAAAGCGTTTAATACGACTAATCCTGCTGATGGGAAGTTGGCTCCAAAATGGGAAGGACCATACGAAATTGAGTCGTAATCAGGAAAAGGAGCATACCGACTCAAAACCATGAAGGGAGATATGATACCAAGATCCTGGAATGCTGTACATCTTAAGGCTTATTTCAAGTGAGTTTAGGATTTACTTTCTGACTCAGGATGGTATGAATTCTATCTCTTTTAAATATGTTTAATTTAATATTCTTTGAAACCTAATACTGACTTAAGCATCGGAGGGGTGTTAGCTAACCTAACACCCACCTTAGTTTAAAGGTGTTTTGTAGGATACTTTTCAGGATATTACTCCAAGATATGTACTCAAGACGGATCGAAAGACTAGAGGATTGGCCCCCTCTCTCACGATTAAGGGATTCAGACCCCTTCACATGTTTAAAGGTATTCACCTTTCTCCCGAATTGGGTTTTAACACCCCGCCTGGAGCGCAAGTATCCGGGTATAGTTCAAGATAGCGGGACCAGTTCATGTAACAGTGGGGCTGACAATTTCGTTATTATTGGCTATATCCTGGATCCTTAAGGTATATGAGGATTAATCACCTCTCTCGCGGAAAGGGTATTTTCATACTCTCTAAGGTTTAAAGGTTTTCACATTTCTAAGTCTTGGAGTTTATACACTCCCGTCTATAGCGCACGAAAACAAGGGTTTATCCCCAGGATACTAAGGGTTTATCCCCAATGAAACTATAGTTTTTGACAAGATCCAGAGATATGACTTATTATGATTGTGTTCACACACATTCTTTTGCGAAGAAAAAGCTACAAAGTTTAATCACTAAGTGAAAAAACACTCAGGTATGTCATGCACTGACGCAATATCCTGTAGAGACAGTGGACATCCATGCCGGGGACATTGCAAACGGTTTGAAGATTGAAGTTGGAAATTATCACCTAAGTGTTTCTGGTATGGTTTTTTATTTTTCAAGTTTTGAAAGCCTTATCTAAATAATCTAAGTTCTTTCATAAGATCATCTTTAATCAAAATGATTAAGGATGATAAAAATATTAAACGTTTCATCAGTATCCTGACCAGGATATTTGATCAGGATATTTAAAACATGTCTTTCAGAATGAAAATATAACTACAACAGATAAGGTCAAAAGGTTGGTCTATTATTAGCAAACCATAATGTCACACTCCTGGTTTTGTCTTAAACCAAGACCCATCCACCAAGGAGTGTGATAAGTACTAAAGCATATGAACATTGATGACTAAGGGCTTCGTCCTGAAACTCAGGATCCCTCTACCTCTAGTCATCACAAAGTAATAATGTTTAAAGTGCAGGAAATATAAATTGTTCAAGTGCAGGAAAAGTAAAATTGTTTGGGATTACAGACCATCAAATTTAAAAAAAAAAAGTGGGCTCCGGCCTAGGCATCAAATATCCATCATCGCCCACTTCACTGCCATTATGCTGCAGCACCTTCAGCAGCATCCTTGGCAGCATCATCAACCACATCCTGACCACCAGCATCAGCACCTTGACCACCAGCACCAGCATCAGCCTCAGAATCCTTGGGAGCCTCTACTGCTTTCGAAGGCTCCTCGACCACAGGTTTGGCAGGGCACTCCACAGGTTTGGCAGGGCACTCCACAAGTTTACTTCCTAGGTCCTTTAGCTTCGCCTCCCAAGCGTCGATGTTCCAGGCAGGGCATTCGAAGCCCGCAGCTCTGGCTTCATACGCCATCTTTAGTCTGGCTTGGAGGAGGGAAATCACAACAAAACCTTTGAGGCCTTCCCGATAGGAGTGCATATCCTGCTCGTGCTGAAGTTGAGCTGCAGCCACCACCTTGGCCTGGGCATCCTGATTAGCCTTTTGGATAGCGACTTTAGCTTCCTGAGTCACAGCCTTGTATTTGTCCTCGAATTGCTGAGGCTTAGCGGCGGCTATCTTCCCTTGATCCACAATGGTGATCTCAGCCTTCTTCAGTTGGGCCTCCAGCATCTTAGCGGTTTCCACAAGCTTCCTCGTAGAGACTTGTCAGGCGGCCAAGACCCTACAGTTAGAAACGCAGGTATCAGCATAACTTAATCAGGATATCTGTTCAACATATATGTGCAGGATACAGGATAAGAATATTTACCTGATTGAGGAAAGAAGTCATCAAGCCACTGGACTCGAAGAACCCTGGTTCTCGTAAGAAAAGGCCTCGGCAGAAGTGGTCGGGGAGTCAGTCTATTTCCTCTTGCGGGAGCTGGAGACACGAGCCTTAGTTGCTACGGAAGGCTTGGGGGTGACCGTAGGCTTGGAACTGACTGGCGGCTTAGACGTGGTGGAAGGTTTGGAACTTGGCTCTACCTTCATCGGAGCAGGTCCGGAGTAGCTGTCAAGTTCTTCGAGGTCCAACACTACAGGGATCTTGGCTGAGTCTGCACAAAAGGGGAAACTATCAACTCTTATACTTTTATAGCTTAATTGATTGAACATATGCAGGAATATGTAATATAGGTACCCTTACCAGACATGTTAGAGCTTGAATGTTGGCTTACACTTGTGGAGAGTACAGAAAAACTTCTCTCGCTTTCTGTTAGCTGGTAGATGGTGTTGATCCTTTCTTCCGATTCTGTGGATGGAGGGGCCCGTTCCTTGAGATTCACTGCAACAAAAAGAAATAAAGATGTCGTTCAGGATGTAAGATTAGGATACGTTTGGGGATATTCCCAAAACCCTAAATCCTACCAGCAGTTTCCCATTTCACAGGAAAATCGACACCGTGCTCAATGGAGTCTCTTTTAACGAAAAAAAAACTTTCGTTTCCACTCATCCTCGTTTTTGGTTGCCTTAAGAATGAGGGGATGTTTAGAGGTGGAAAAAAGTAAGAAGCGGCTGGAACCGTGGGATCGCAGACGGTAAGCTATGGCTATGTCTTCAACACATAGCTCAGGAATATGATGAGTTTTGATCCGATCCAACACCGATAGCACCCTCGAAACCATAGGCATGGTTTGGGCAAAACTGAGACGAGTGAGATAGAAGAAACGCATGATGAAGTCCGAAAAGGGGTATCAAAGTCCAATAGAAAAAGGGTAGTACAAGAAACAGAGCCATTCAATAGAAGATACATCTGATCGGAGGCTCCAATCGAACGGACGAATAATCGCTCCAGCGGGGAAGGCGCCGGAGGCTCTTAGAGCGGCAATGTCGGCATTATCGAAAGAGCAGACCTCCTTCGTTGGCTCTTTGAGCAGGTTTTGCTCGATGAACATCAGGGCATAATCGCCGGTGTGAAAGCGAGTTCGGTTGACCATGGCAGAAGAAAGAGATAAGACAGAGAAAGAAGATAGAAAGAAAGTATACCTGGAAATTCTGAGAAAAATGGCTGACCATCAAACAAGAAGTGAGAAGATATAGGAGCAATATAGATAGGCATGGAGTGAAAATAGCTTGGGAAGTTGCACCATGTCACATCAACGTCTATATCTCATTAAGAAGCATCAAGTGGCGCAAAGAAAGAAAAAGATATCCGTTTGGATTAGAGAATCCAACAGATATATTTTTGGGACAATTGTTAGGGGTGGAATTTTCTGACTCGTATCCTGAGGGTATATCTTGACCCTACATATTGATTACAGCGACCAGGATACTAAACCAAGATATTGGTAACATCCTGCGGGAGTATCCTACTCGTTACTAATGATTTTCTTTGGATGCAAGGTACCAACGTTCACATGGCTTGGTCCTTCTGAAGACTCGGTCATGACGGTTGAAAGAAAGACGTTGGAGGCCGGAAGAAAGGGTCTACAACGGTCAAGAGGGAATATTCGAAGGATCCCTAAGATGTAGGATAGTTAGTTAGTCTTGTTTACTATTTAAAGGGCACTTGGATCAGCAGTAAGGGACACAGCATCTCGCACTCTTTCACTTTCTGATTACAGCAACACTCGAAAACACTCACTGTACTCACATTGTTCGAACATTGTAACACTTAGAGCTGATCCAAGTAGTATCCCGAAGTTGTATCCTGCTGTTTGATCAATAAGAAGAACAAGGCAGCTGGCGATTGTCAGCTCCTGAGGTTTTATGCCGGCGATCTAGATTGATCAAGGGCTTTCCTCGTATATCACGTGTCAACCTTTACTTTGTTGCATTGTTTTTACGAATTGATATAGTTCTGTATCCTGGAACTATATCAAGTTAACACATTTTTATCTAGTCTACATAGCACACTACCTCACAAAACTAATTTGATCACTAAATTGCTTCGGTAATTTTGACCAAAACAATAGGCAAGAGATACATAGCAATGAGTAAAAATCGCATGGGAGGTTGCACCGTGTCACATCACATCTACATCTCAATAAGTACCTCGATCGACGCAAGGAAAAATACAACTGTTTGGACCACAGCATCCCAACAGCTATATTTTTGGGGACAATTGTTATGGGTGGAATTTTTTATCTCATATCCTGAAGATATATCCTGACTTTACATGTTAATCACAGCGACCAGGATACTGAACCATGATATTGGTAACATCCTGCCGGGGTACCCTACTCGTTACTAAGGTTTACTTTGTATGCAAGGTACAAATGATCACAAGACTTGGTCTTCCTGAAGACTCGTTCACGGCAGTTAGAAGAAAGACGTTGGAAGCCTGAAGAGAGAGTCAACAACGGTCATAAGGGAATATTCGCAGCATCCCTAGAATATAGGATAGTTAGTTATCTTTGTTTACTATTTAAAGGGGACTTGGATCAGCAGTAAGACACGAAATCTCGTACACTTTCACTTTCTAATGGCAGCAACAATCACAAACACTCACAACACTTACAAAAAATTCGATCATTGTAACACTTAGAGCTGATCCAGGCAGTATCCCGAAGTGGTATCCTGTTGTTTAATCAATAAGAAGAACAAGGCAGCTGGCGATTGCCAACTCCCGAGGTTTTATGCCGGCGATCTAGATTGGTCAAGAGCTTTCCTCGTACATCCTGTGTTAATTTCTACTTTTATCGCATTTACTTGTTATTTTGATATAGTTCATTATCCTGGAACTATATCCTGAAACTGTTTTCACAAACAATCAATTTAACATATTTTTACGAATCACCATAACACGCTACCTCACATACTAAGTTTGATCACTTAATTGCTTCGGTAATTTTTGACCAAAACAGTACACGAGGTGGAACCTTTTGAACATGAACACTTTAAATTATACAATTTGGGATAATTGTAATAACTTCTAAACTATTTTTTCTATTTTTATAATTATCTATGTTTGCCCTAAAATTGTTGGTTGCCAATCTCCATCACTACCATGATTGTCTTTCGCTGCAGTTTTTAGGGTGTGATAGAAGTTGTTATCAAAGTCAATGGTTATAGCGAACTAGAGGTTTTTATAAAAAAAAAATCAAGAAAGAATAAGAAAAATCTAAACTATAACCCAAGAAAATTATAACACTTTCAAACTCACGAAGCCCTTTGTGAACAAATGAGTATGCCATGTTTGACTTATGAGAATCTTACGAAATGTCTTTATGCATACATGTTTACTTTTATGTAAGGTTGTTCACATAGTACGGATAATGTCATATTTATAGATGCCTTCCGAGTCACACGCTATCACTGTTTCCTCAGATGACGAGTTGGAGTTCGCCTACGCTTTTCTCACATCTCCACTACCACCTTCGCTATCGGACTTTGCGAGAGTTCGTACTCCTGCTGAAGTCGCTGGATGTATAGAGGAATATGAAAACGTGGACCCTAGTGATGCCGAGTCAGCTACTCAGACTCTTGTCATTGAGAATCCTACTGTTGAGACTCCCGCCGAAGAGCCCTCTGATGTCGAGAGACGCGCTGGGAATGAGCATATGGTTGAGTAAGCCAGTGACGAGGAGTCGGAGGAGGCCGAGCCCCGCCCCTCATTCCGACCCATTTAACTACGTCCTAGAGGAGCCCATATGATTTTTAATGGACGTAAGACAGTTGCAACTCTCAAAGAACAGAAAATTGGTCGCAAGAGATTCGAATCCTCCACCAAAGACCGTTGGGAAACTAGTTGAGTAACCAACCAAAGGTACTCAGAACTATGTAGCTAGGCGATGGGGTTGGTTAGCAGATCAGGTTCAGAGATGGACTGATGAGGAGGGAGTGCGTCCAGCTTTTTGAGGATGGTGAGTCGTCCACCGCATCACGAGTCTTGCAACTCACAGGGCAGACCGTGAAGTGAATAGAATCATTGCTAGCTGTAGGTTGTGCACGTCACGAGACCCGTCTTAACTCTTTGGGTCGAGTTAGAGTGTTTGGTAGCAGGTATGACTCTTTGGATGGTCGTGTGGATGCGGTTGAGAAGAAACAAGCGACTGATGAGGATGATACAGAAAGTATGCAGTCACAGATCGCAAAGCTAAAGGCAGAGATGAACAAACACATGGAAGATGCTAAGCTTAGCTCAAGTGATGACCCAACTGATGGATATGGCATTCGAGATGATTTACGGTTTGATAGATAGAGAGGTAGTTGCATTACAGCGAGTGGACACGCTCGAGGAGCGCATCGAGTCCATTGTGGCTTTAGCTGTCATATGCATCCTACTTGCCTCTACGACAGTGCAGATGGGAGCCCTCACCAGATTCACACGATAGCTTCATCATGTATTGGAACTAGATCAACATTTTTGTTTTGTGAACACTTGTAATGTGAAAGCCATTAGTTTCACCCATTTTGGTATTTTGTTTATCTTTGAAACAATGTAACAATTGATACATACTCCCAATTTAATATTATGGTTTATGTTTTATTTATCATGTGTGGTTGTAATTATTTTGTGGTTGATAAATTTGTGTTGATGATCGTGTGTAGTTACTGTTCATACATGTTTGGTAGACTTTAATATTGCACGAATATTATCTCATCTAATTGTAATGTTTGTGTTAAAAAGAAAACTATGTCTCTTAAATCACGAACTACCGGTGAAAATGGTGGTGTTCTTCCCGCCACTCCCGAAGAACTAGTTGTGTTGATCTCTCAACATGTGAATGCTGCTGTGGCCCAACACGAAGCACCAATGTTGTTAACCAAACTCACGGTAACATGTCGCTTATAGTGCTAGTGAAGTTGGGTTACCACGGTATTTCGAACTGCTACTGATTTTAAAATTGGTCGATTGTTAACTTGTTCAAATTACGCATTCATGAGATCATGGAATCTGAGACTATGCGTTAAATGAAGATAGAGAAAGAAGGAACATGGGTCGTGTGAAAGAACTGATTTCAGCTATAAATAGAGGGTTTTGGTTCACTTCCAACCCATCCCTTGGCAGCCCCCTCTCTCACCTGCCACTATTCCACTACCACTCCAACACCATCATTGCATAAATTTAACATGTTAACAATCGACCAATTTAAAATTAGTAATTCGGAATACTATGGTAACTCAACTTCACTAGCACTATAAACGATATATTACCTTGAGTTTGGTTAACAAATTTGGTGGCTTTGCGTTGGGCCAAAGCGACATTCACATGCTGAGAGATCAACACAGCTAGTTCCTCGGGAGTGGCGGGAAGAGCGTCACCACTTCCACCGGTAGTTCATGATTTTGGATGCATAGTTACAATTAGATTAGTTAATATTCGCGCAATATTAAAGTCAACTATGCATGTATGAATAGTAACTAAACACGACCAAAAACACAAATTTATCAACCACAAAAGCATTACAACCACACATGATAAATAAAACATAAACCATAATATTAAGTTCAGAGTCAGTATCACTTGTTACATTGTTTCAAAGATAACAAAATACCAAAATGGGTGAAAGTAAAAGCTTTCACCATTACATGTGTTCCCAAACAAAATATTGATCTAGTTCCAATTCATGATGAAGCCAACGTGTGAATCTGGTGAGTGCTCCCATCTGCACGGTCTTAGAGGCATGTAGGATGCATATGACAGCTAAAGCCACTATGGACTCAATGCGTTGCTTGAGCGCGTCCATTCGCTGCAATGCAACTACCTTCCTATCTATTAAACCGTAAATCATCTCGAATGTCATATCTATCTGTTGGGTCATCACTTGAGCTAAGCTTAGCATCTTCCATGTGTTTCTACATCTATGCCATCTCTGACTTCAACTCTGTGATCTGGGAATGCATACCCTCTCTAGCATCCTCATCAGTCGCTTGTTTCTTCACAACCGCATCCACACGACCATCCACAGAGTCATACATGCGACCAAACACCCTAACTCGGCCCTGCAAAGAGTTAAGACAGGTCTCATAACGTGCAAAACGTGCCGCTAGCAATGGTACTATTCACTCCAGGTCTGCCCCGTGAGTGGCAACACTCGTGATGCGGTGGACGACTCGCCATCCTCAAAGGCTGGACGCACTTCCTCATCATCAATCCATCTCTGAACCTGAACTGCTAACCAACCCCATCGCCTAGCTACATAGTACCGAGTACCTTTGCCTGGTTGCTCGACTAGTTTCCCAACGGTGTTCGGTGGAGCACTCGAATCTCGGCCGCCTCTGGCTCCTCATCACTAGCTGACTCAACCATCAGCTCCTTCCCAGCGCGTCTCTCGACATCAGATGTCTCTTTGGCGGGAGTCTCGAGAGCAGGAGTCTCTACAACGGGGATCTTAGTAGGGTTCTCGTCTTCAGATTCCTCTATCTAGCGCCTTCAACGGAAGTACGAACTCTCGTGAAGTCCGAAAGCGAAAGTGGTAGTGGAGATGTGGGTGAGGCGGAGTCGGACACCAACTCATTATCTGAGGACACAATGATAGCGTGCGACTCAGGCGACATCTATATGACATTATCCGTACTATATAAACAACTTTGCGTAGAAGTAAACACGTATGCATATAACGAATAGACATCTCATAAGTCAAACATGGCATACTGAATTGTTCATTAAGGGTTTCGTGAGTTTGAAAGTGTGTTAAGTTTCTTGCGTTATAGTCTAGATTTTTCTTATTTTTTTTAAATATTTTGAAAACTTCTAGTTTGCTATAACCATTGACTCTGATACCAACTTCTATCACACCCAAATAATCGTAGCAGAAGACAAACATGGTTGTGACGGAGGTTGGCAACCAACAATTTAGGTCAAACATAGATAATTAAAAAAATAGATAAAATAGCTTTAAAGTTATTGCATTCATCCCAAATTGTATAGTTTAAAGTGTTCATGTTCAAAAAGTTCCATCTCTAGACCATGACCCAAACTTTATTATTGTCCATTTTTAAGAGTTGCCACAACCCACATCAAACTCCGAAGCCACTTATATACTTGAAAAAACGTTTTAAAATATCAACACAAAGTTAATGAACTCACAAATTTTACTTATTTATAAATATCAAATATTTATCCTTGTTTCCATTTTGAAAACATGACAACGTTAAACCGAGATGTAACATAGTAAACTAGCCAGAAATATGAAATAATGTACAGAACTAATAGCCCATAATCAAAACGAAACCTTAATCATTTCCCTTATTCTTGTTCTCAACATATATTTCGTGCCTTTTAGGATCAGAGCAACCAATCGAAAAGATCTACCAACATATCATGTGCCCTCCCTCCAAGAGGTTAATGATTATGGGGGCGGGAAAATGTCCATGGATAAACCCTCATTAGGGTAACTTGAGGCCCTTACTCAAGGCCAACATAGGTTACCTTTCCTTTGTAGTCTATAGATCATATTAACTCAAAAAACTTTATGTGTTTCTCTCCCGAAATGTAAAAACATAATTTAAAAAGGGTTGTGAACTTACCTTTGGGTGCATTATAAGTTTGCTACCAAAAGCCCAAATTAATAGGTATCCACCTATTAGTGTTGTATATACAAGATACACTTTCAAATTAATTCCATGTCTACTAACGAAGTTGTTCACTCAACCCTTTAGAGTTGTAAAATATTTTTATGTGTTTCACCCGTTACTTGGATGACCCGTTAATGACTACGACCCGTGTGGTTATGTTTTCCAACTCTCTTAGTGTTCAATCATTACAACGTGAAATATCATTTCCTTGTACAATTCCCGCTCAACAATGCACACCGACACATACTTATTTACACCAAGTTTATTATTACGATTCATGCATTCATATTTATGTTATAAATATATTATATAAAATGTTTTAAGACTTGCTTTCTAAACGTATATTAAATCGTTGTAACCTTGATAAAATCCTTACTTGGCGTGGGTAAGTATAACTTGAAAAGTCTATACTTTTTATGTAAAATACTATGTCTTAGGTCTTTAGCATATCCAAATAATCATTTTATATACTAACAACACATAATTACATTTCAAAGAAATCACATAGTTTCTCTATAGTAAGCACAATATGCATCATGCGTTTTTATTAGTTACTTTTTTTGCATCAATCATTCCATATTCTATCATGCAAGTTCAAATTACATCCTATATCATAGTAAAACTTATGTTATAAAATATCTTAACACAAGTTCATGTCCCCTAGTTTACTAGTGCATAGTTATGTCCATTTTCAAGTATAGAGTTAGCATTTTTTATTCATATCTTCACATATAACATAACAAACATGGAAATATCATATTGTACACTTTAAGACCTATTCTAATATCAAATTACGTGGCTAAATTTTTCTGTTTTAATTCAAATTAGTATTGCATGCCTTGATCACACTCAAAATTGCCATTTTTGCGCCTTTTAAAGACTATAACGACCACAAAAGTAATCTAAATCATCTTTATAATATCCCACACTTATCATATGATTTTTATAGACAAAATAACATGTTTTTATCACCATACTTTCAGTTCCACATAAACCATTCAATTACCATAGTTATAATCATGTTTTACATTATTTTAAACATGATTTACAAAACTACAAGCTTCCAACTCATCAATATTATCAAGTTTAGGTAAGACATGATTTTATGACTAAAATACTTACATAATATCACCATATTTTTAGATTATCAATAATCCTTACATGCATGTCACAATCTAGAATTTATCTTGCATTTTTCACATCAACCGTGCATCATACACCCTCCTAAGTTTTTTCATCCAAGAACATCATCAAACATTTTTAGACCATAAAACACTTCAAATATACCCTCAAACTCAGATTGCACAAAAGCTCAAACATATCATATTGAATGTACATCCAACATCTTTTTAACATCATTTTCAACAAACCACGGGGTGTCAGCCCAGTTGCCAGCCTCACCCATTCTAAACGGGAGGACGCGGGTTCGAGTCCAGCTCGGCCCGAATAATCCTGCTGGGTAGTAACCGCCAGGCAGCTATGGGGCTAAGCTAGCTTGGGGAGGGAGAACCCTCCCACGGTCAGGGGTACCGTGCATTTACCCTTTTTTAACATCATTTTCAACAACTAACACATCCATAAACACACTCATTAATCACGGCTCCCACACAGACATTCTAACCTTCAAAATTTCTTCTTCATACCCTAATTTACTGATTTCATTTGTTCATTGATAAAACCCCTTTCTTTGGTGAACTACTTCACCTAAGAAACCAAAATCTCATAACTTGAAGTTTTAAGAGATGGATTTACCTTAGATGAACAAAATAGGATTTTTCTAGGATAAAAAGAGCTTATTGATGACAAATTCTCCTTTATATGCTTCCACGGATGCTTGGATCTTCAAGGAAATCTTCAAGAACTCTTATGTGTGTGTAAATATAGGTGTATATAGAGAGTATGAAGAAGATGAAACAAAGCAATGAAAGGGAAGTGGGGTGGGGACAGTATAAGGAAGAGAGAGGAGAGAGAGTGAGTCTTGGAAAGGGTTAGAAATGATTAGGAAGGTGAAGTGTGATTTTGATGGGTTAAAGTGGGTAAGAGATTTTAATGATTATGGAAGATTTTAGGGTTTTGTTGAAGATTTAGGTGGGGTGGTACCCCCATGGCTAAAATTTTGGGTTAGGAGGTGCCGAGGTGGGTACTTTATATATATGTTTTATAAAAATACTAGTTATACATTTTATAAAAGTCTTGCAACTTTTATAAAAGTTTATGACCTAATCTTAAAGTGATTGAACTTAGCAATTATGGAATAATATTTACCCACTAATTCCATCATGATTACATGATATTTAGTAGCGTCTGGGTTTGCTTAAGACCGTTAAAAGTCTACAACACAAGCAATTTCCGGACAATTTAGATTGAAAACCACCAATTAAGGCGTATGCGCATTTCTTCTAAATTCCCCCAATGACTTATAATTCCACCTTATACTAACATGTCATGCATATTTATGGGCTTCTAAACACTAACAAGGTCGTCACCAACATTCGTTACGGGTATGTCATCACTTTAAAACACGAAAATTCTTTAATTTCATCTTTTGCAAATTCCATTGCACATTAGGGTTTTATTAACTTCAATTTGACTTTGAAAACACATAAAGCAAGTATTATTGCACCATTTCCTAATAACACGTTTATGATTACAGTACGGATAGTGATCGGGAAGACGCGGGGTGTCACAACCTTTGTGTAATTTAACCTGATACAATCGTAAATACTTTTTTTAATTTTGTACTACATACATGTTTCCCGCAGGGTTGCTTGGTGGAATTTCCCTAGTTTACATTAATATGTACCACATCATGGAAAATTGGCTTATAATACAAGATTACAAGAACCATGATTATATACATACCTGTTGGGATCTGTATTCAACACCCTTTTAATCCCTATAGAAGGTGAGGGCTTGAGAGTATTCGAGAGATCCAATGGCATTATCTTCAAAACAACAATTTGTTTCATTCAACAGCATTCTTGTAGTTAACCATATATATCACAACAACAGTTACCACAGCCCCGGTTAGTTGAATCGGTGAGAAAGTCTCACCAAGATAGAGGAAACTGTAAATCAAAATAAGAAAACCATCCTAATATATGACTAAAATTAGTAGTAGTTTCCATAAACAAGTTGAAATTTGGCTCATAAAATCAACTTACCCAAAAACCGAAGCAAACATTGGAGTTAGAAACGTCAGGGAGCTAAGCTTTGTTAAGCTACCTAATATATATCAAGAATGAAAAATATTGATATACGAAATACATAAGCTAGACATAAGCATGATCAAATGATGAAGGAATAATGGATTGTAATAATCCAAACTATTAGTCGTTGGCCTGCAACGGTCACTTCAAAAATAACCGGTGGTGGTCCCACCTTTTCACATATTGTAAACTAATGAGCCTTTACTAAACCGAAAAAGATAAGGGGACAAAAGGAAATTAAGGATCTATTAGTAAAGGTCCATTAGTTTACAATATGTGAAAAAGTGAGACCACCACTGGTTATTTTTGAAGTTGGGACCATTGTCGGTCAACGGCTAATAGTTTGGATTATTAAAATCTATTATTCCAATGATGAATGATGATGACCTCTTGTAGCATTGTAAAAGTATAAGCCATAGCTGATAGCGCTGCCAAACACGGAGGTATACAGAAGGGCATAAATGTCATTTGTTGTGAGCTCATTGAGTCCTCCATTGAGAGCAGGATCATGAACAAGATATGACAATGCTGCCAATGGAATCCCACCAAGAACCATGTGCTGCAGGGATATTTATAGGGAAGGTAATCTTTCGTATATAATTTATATTAAGAATTAAGTATATAAAATATATTAAGAATGAAAACTGACGAAAAGGGTTACCAAGTAACATATAGCACAGTTCAATCAGTGCATTTCAATTTTCTACAACCCTTAAGTTTAAGACTACTTACAGAAATAAGTGTATCAGTTTGCTAACTGTTTGAATTAATATCTAGACTATAGAGCAAGTGTTATGTTACTAACCATCCGGTAGCCATAACAGGATCTGAGTATTTAGAAACCCATTGGACCATGACGGTACCAACCGCCATGCTTTGAGCCGCTAGAAGCATCCACCACTCCCCGCTCCCCAATAATGAGAAGTTATTCTCGTCAAATGAAATAGCAGGCAGCTGCAACAACAACCACCAATCCATCATCCAAATTAACCAAGAATAAAACACTGAGAAGTTTCAATGTCAATACCTCTAGAAGTCCAAGGCCTACGACACCGAGAACCTCTGAAGCACAGAAACGTCCTGGAGCAGCCGTCTCCCGTCCAGGGGACTGCAAGGGGACGGAAACGCGACGGGTACGGCCGGTAAACGTCCCCGGCGGTTAGGAAACGTGGAGGAAACGGGCAGGCGAAGGGGACGGCGAAGAAACGTCCAACCGAAACGTTTCCTGCGTGTTTGTGGTGAAAATCGACAACCCCAATGGCGATCCCCAAACCCTCAAGAACCAAACCCAAATCCAGATCTCCAATTTGGCTCCTTACAGTCACCATCTCCGCAATCGCACTCCTCTACCTCTTCTCATCTCTACTCTCAACCACCGGGTCAAACCCACTTCAAACCCCATTTTACAGTTCAACAATCACAATAATCGCATTCATCACAGTGATTCAGAGAAGTTTTTGTATTGGGGAAACCGAATTGACTGTCCCGGAAAACACTGTGAGTCGTGCGAAGGTCTCGGTCATCAGGAGTCCAGCCTCCGTTGTGCTCTTGAAGAAGCAATTGTGTTAAAAAGGTTTGATTTTTAAGTTAAATTTTTGAGTTTAAGTGCACATTGTTGGAATATTTCACTTGATTTTGTGAAAATTGATTTGGGTTGTTGAAATTAGGATTGGTAGAACAAGATCCAGATTTTTTTTTATTTTTTTTTAATAATTCAAGTGCAAAGTTTGTGGTGAAAATCGACAAGGATCGTATTCAAGAGATAGAGCACACTTGCTCGGTATAAAAGGTACGAAAATATGAAACCGTAGGACACTGACAGGTTTATCAGGTTTGGGTCGGGTTGCTGATCAAAGTTATAATACCCCTGCTCTTTCAAATTTATAATTTTTCTGTGTGTTGGGCATTTCAAGTTTATCATTTATTCAATAAAATGATAAATAACTAATTTGAGTTTTTGTGTTACATTATCTTTGATATATATTTATTTTTTTATATGTTTTTATTCCCGTACCCGTCCCGTCCCCGCTTCTTAAATTTTTTAGTTTTGCCGTTTCCCGTGCCCGTCCCCGTACCCGTACCCCGTTCCCGTACCCGTCCCAGTGCATCATAGCCGAGAACCAGACCTGCAACTCCAACTAAACTGATTGATTCACCGAATAGCAAGGAAGCGAGAATGGCAACCGTCAAAGGTTGTGAATCAATTATAACCTGCAATAGTACATTTTTAACTTAAAGCGTGTTAATATATAATGAAGTGAGCTGGCAACTGTTTGAAATGTAAATAGCATGAAATTGGGGGTTTCATCAATCACACACTATCTTGGATGGTAAAGTTTCAATACTTATAGCAAGTTTCAGACTTTTTGGTCAAAACTAGAAACTAGCATTGTTCTTTATAAAGGACTCAATGTATGCCTGCAAGATTTATCAGAAACGAATTAACAATCAAGACGTGTGCTTCTTTATCATCTACCATGTAGCGTTCCTCCGCCCAGCATCAATGCACAGGTATAATATCATGGAGCAATCTTTGTTCTTCACTTGTTTGGTTCAAAATAAATGCCAAAAAGAAAGCATATACTTTGTAAAGTAAGGTAATAAAAGATGAAGGCCAGGTTGAAGAAATACAACACTATTCACAAAAACATTCAAGAGACTACTACCAATATTAGTTCATCCATTTATTGTTTAATAATATTCTTTACTGTTAAAGCCTCGACATAACCCAGTTCTAGGCAATTAGAGCCTTTAATAACTGCTTTTCTAGTAAAACGTTTAAATTATATTTTTTTGAACGACGTAAAGGATATTTATTCTCTACTTAATGTTTGACATATTAATTTTTTACTAATGTTATATAGTGGTATTCGAGACCTATTGTTTCCTAAGCTTAAAGAATATTAAGTCTTTGATGTTTGATATATTCTATAGTTTTAGAGTTACATAAAGGCCCTTTGTTTTTTTAAATCCTTGTCATTACTATTAGTGCTTTATCCTTGTCATTAGTGTTTTATAACATCAGTCTAGTCTCTGCACTTTAGTTTATGTTCATTTAATTTTGATACCAGATGTTAGTTCAATGGGATATTGTGAAATGAAACAAACAAGTTAATCTTTATAGTTCCCAAATATTATAATTTAACATTATGTTATTGTGAAATAAAACAAACAAGCTAACTTTATAGTTCCCAAAAATTATAATTTAACTTTATGTTATTCAATTTTTTATCATTAAATTCAAGTTTTGCTTATTTTATAAAGAAAGTATTTTTTTTGCTTTATTTAAGTGCGCTTTATTTTTCTCGGGCCCTCGTTTTTTTTTGCTTTGCGCCTAGGCCCCGGGCGAGGCTTATGCGCCTAGCGCATTTGATAACTGTGGCCCTGACAATGATTATTCTTAATATCACGAGTTATAGATAGAAAGATTAAGTGGTATCACCAATTACAGATAACAAGAAACTGAGAAAGGTAGCAAATCTAGTTCCAAAGAGTTTAATAATTATGTGCTTTAAGTCTTTAACTAAGCAGTTAATGCGGTAACATATCGGATATCCATCAAGGACCGAAATTTGAGATATAGGTTATCGTGGTGGGATATCGGTAATTTTAATATCATGCAGATTTATATATATAGCAATTTAACACTAACAATTCAATATACTCTCCTACCATTAACAAATTAACCTTTTGCAACTTGCAAAACACTAACAATTGTAGCAAGTAGGAACTGATCAAGACTTAAAACACCAACATTTAACACTAACAATTAACAATTAAGACTTAAAACAATAATAGCAGCAATAAGAAGACGAATGCTAGAACTAACTAGAAAGGTACTAAAATCGGGAAAATTGGTGATATATCGGTCAACATCGCCGATAATATCGGTATCAATATTCCGACCGATATTTTACAAGGGGGGCGATAACCAATATTAACTGCATAGTGCTTTAATAATAACATTTATCAGTCGAAACTCGCTAAAAATAGACATCATTGGTTCCGTCTAATTTCAAGAAAGTAAGCATTTGTCTGCACGACTTACTCTTTGACTGAAGATGATAACATTAATAAAAAAAATAAACGCAAAGCAATTTAGCCGAAGTGAACATACACTGCCAAGGCCAGCTGATGTCTTCTCCAGTCCTTTTGCTAAAAAACCCTGCAATGCATCACCAAACATAATCAAACTCCCTACACAACCCATGCTAATTAGATGTTTGACCGGTTATCATTCGTTTAGAACTTTAGATTATTACAAGAATCCTGAAAGAGAAACGTTATTCTTTCCACTCCATCAAATTTGCAACAATGTTAACTTTGAGAGTCCTGAAAATTTATTGTAATTTACCATTTCACTGCATATATCAAGTTAGGACTACCTACTTGTGTTACCATTTGAACTTATTTATGTGAAAACAACTGATTTCGGCCAACATTCAAACTTTGTGGGAGTTTAGACTTTAGATAGATGTGATTTTCCAAGCATTAAACTTCAAAGCATTTAGATAACCTGCTTCAGTCTAGAACTATCTAATTACTTAATTGCTAGATAATCAACTTTAAGTAGTTTTACTTTAATGGAAAAATAATATCAAATGTTGATAGTATAATTATTAATACATTTTGTATTCATCTATAAGTTCTTTACATAATTTTTAATTGGCACACTCTAAAGCCTCAGCCCCTCAAAAGTAAGGATGGCAATGGGGCGAGTCTGGGACATGTTTTGGTAATCCAACCCCATACCCGATTGTACAACTGTGACCTATACCCAGCCCAATACCCGCAGGGTATCTATCGTGTAATTACATGTCGAGTATACCCGTTGGGTTTCTCAAAAAACAAAAGAAAAATCCTACCACTCTATTTTTTCTATAACTATCCATCAATCAATTGCATACTGTATAAATCCTACACTCCGAAAACTAATATAAATTTCTTAAATATATAAACATCCAAAAATATATGTACATTTCCATATGATATTTACATCAATGATTAGTCATGGTTGTAAAAATCCCGACTAGCCCCTGATTAGTCGTCGATTAATCGCTAGTCCCAAGTTCATTAGGTAATTTTTATCTACTCGGTCAATTAATCAATAGGCGGTCGGTAATTTTTATCTAATCGGTCAATTAATCAATAGGCGGTCAAAAGTGGTCAAATCCAGTCCTAATTGGCCAAAAATCAGTGGTAGTCTAGCGATTCCGGCCAAATTTAGGGCAGACTCTTGACCAAAATCTGTAAAATTCCGGCAATTAATCCTATCTACTTGAAAATATGGGTCGAATAAGATGTTAAAACATGTCTACTCAAAAAAAATACATAAAAAATGTGTGTATATACATATAAAACTGAAAATTACATATAAAATCCCAATCCCAATCCGATTACTCGCTAGTCAGTACCTCACCGGCCGACTAGCGCCTAACGATTTTTAAAACCTTGGGATTAGTATTAGATAAAAATAAAAAGAAAATATATCAGGGTATATGTTTTCGGGTAATTGGTCGGGTAAATGGGTACATCACTTAATCCCATACCCGTGAATTTTGTTTTTAAACTAATCTCATCCCAAATGTTTCGGGTTTCGGGTTTGATTGCCATCCATACTCAAAAGTGATCATTACAACTTCAAACAGCATGATCAATCAAACACTATCTCCTGAATCACAATCTTATCAACTCAATTATCTAATCATCACACATATCAATTTTCTAAATCGAGATAGCATAATAATTAATATATAAACAATCCTAACTCAAAATATAACAAACAAACTAACCTGAAAACAGGTAGCATCAACAAGAGCAAATACAGCAATAGACAACCAAGCATTAACCCCAACCGGAACCTTCCTACCACGAGAACCAGCAAACGCAACCAACAACAAATCCGAAGGAACCAACCGAAAAGACGAAACAAACATCGGTCCCAATTTGGGCAAAACCTCCTTCATAGCCACCATAGCCGTGCCCCAAAAGAAAAACGGCGAAACCAGCAACGTCCACTGCCAAATTAGGTCAGTCAACGACGCCGTTTCAGGTGATTCGATTCCGTAATCGCCTGTTCCCTCCGGTGGATACACGCATTCCACATCGGTTCCGGTTCCTACACAGTCGATTTCGGATGATTCTGGTGGAGAATTGGTGTCGATTTGACGGTCTGATTTGGAAACCCTAGGTTTGAGAGTGATGTGGGTTTTTGTTGAGGGGATTATGCGGGAGGTGAGTTGGAAACGTGAGTGTGATAGTAGTTGTTTAGGGAAGTGACGGTGACGGAGGTAGGTGGCGCGTATGAAAGGGAGGTGAGAGGAAACGGCGGAGGGAGAGGCGGTGCCGTGGCAGGTGGCGGAGGAGGGAACGGCGGAAATTTTCCGGCGTGGGTGATTACCGGATTGGTTTTGGTGATGGAAATGAATTTAAACAAATGTTATAATATTCATCGTTAATAATATGTTATGTTATTGGGTGTTTACTGTTTAGTATTGGATTGTTGAGTATGGGTATGAAACCAAATAAATTGAGGAGTAAAATGTCATTTTGGTTAATTTTGCTTTAATTAAAATTTTAAATCTTTTGAATTTGAATTTTTGTGGTTGTAATTTTGTTATTATTTTTATCAAAAAGCAAAATTTAGTCAGATTTTTCAGTTAAAATTCAGTTCTTTTTTTTTCATTTTCCTCCCTTTTAATGAATAACAAAATTGTTAGAATTTTTTTAATTTGTTATAATAAAACGTTACAAGACCATTTTGCTCTTCATTAAATGGGAGCGAAAAGACAAAAAAGTTGGATGTTAACTAAAAAATCTAACAAGATTTTATTTTGGATGAAAATAGCAACAAAATTGAAACCACAGGGACCAGATTCAAAAGGTTTGAGATTTAGACTAGATTGGCAAAAGTGACCAAACCTCAGGGACCATTTTGGCAGTTTACTCTAAATTGAGTTTTAAGTTGGTTATTGATTTAGTTTGGAACCGTATCGAAATTAAGGGGGGTGAATATCTAATACAAAATGTGTGACTTTTTTTTAATGGTGACTTTCTTTTCGAGTGACCTAATGCCACACCGCCTAAACGGTGGCCCTAGCCAAGATCTGCCCAGACTACGTTGTCTTAATCGGGTCTGTGTTTGGTTGGTCAGACTTGGTTACAGCGTTCCTCCGAAAACCGGGGTGGCTCAGGATCGAACCCCCCTCAGTGGATTTGTCACCATCATTACCCATATCCACATCAATATAACACAAGTGAAAATTGATTCTTGAGTCTCCATTGGAAACCAAGTCTCCTACCACTAGGCCACAAGTGCGAAGGATAATACAAAATGTGTGATACATGGCTTAACAATAAAACATATTCTAAACGCTTAATGAATAATAAATATCTTTAATTAAACGTTTAAAAAAAATGTTTCAAATTACAATAGAACATATTCTAAACGCTTAATGAATAATAAATATCTTTAATAAACGTTTTAAAAAAAATGTTTCAAATTCGGGAAGATATTAAAAATTTTCAGTTACAGTTATTTGTTTAATTAAAATGCAATTAAAAAACAATTTTATAAATACGGAAAATCAAATATGTTTATAGCCATTCTTAAAAACAGTTTTATCAACATCTAGTTAAAAAGAAAATATCCAGTAAATAAGTTGAGGGATTCAATAAGTATACTAAGTTCTTTTGAAAACGATAATAAGAAGTTATAGATGTTAATCTTTATGAAAATATATAAAATTGAAACACCACTTACTACTTTCTTAAAACTTGTTAATAAGAAAACATCAACAATTCATACATATTTTGATAAGGTTTCATAATATAATTAAAAAATAAGTCATATACTAAACATTACAACGTATTAAAAAAAGCGTTTAATGTAACAACGATAATGAATCAAATATCAATAAAGACAAAGCAAAGTCGAGCTTTAGACAAAAAAAAAAAAACAATCTCAAAAAAATCAAACAACTACTTTCACCCTTCTATAACCGCATAAGTGAGTAACAATAGTAAACATTTTCCTTAGAAACACATAAACTCCAATTCATCAACAAATGTCAACTACAAATCTTCAACAACTTTGTTTATACCTTGAAGATTATACCTTGGATTACCCCTTAACATACCAATTTTAACCACAACATACAAATGATGACCATTATTGTCCTTCATTGTTACTTCAAGCATTATATCCAAACCATTGTCCACAACCCTCTTATTTGGTAGACTTTATGTTAAAACACAATAAGAATAAAAAATCATAATTCTTATAGTTTGTCAAATTAATATTAGAGTATTACAATGTAAGAAACTTAAAAAACACTTCCATCTTGTTGGTTCACATGATTGTGATTGTGATCAACATGAATAACCATAATTTGATAATTAGCTTAATCATCAGAAACTTGAATTATGTCAAACGCAACTTTTTGCTTAACATTCAAAACACGTAATTTTGAAGGATGAATCAAAACTTCACATGAACTAAATAATTGTCATATCAAACTTTGAATTAGAGACCATGTCAAATACAATAAAATGGTTATCTTGATTGACATCTCCTTTTGATATGACTCTATCTTGTAGTGATGTAAACTTCTTGATCAATTTTTTCAACACGAACATACCATTTATGATTAGAAACTGAGGTTATAATAATTGGGCATGCATGTATTATGTTATTCATCTTGTGATGAACAAAGAACATATTGATATGTTGCAAGAAAAACATTAGAAATGTTGTGATAATAAATTATAATAAAAAAGGTAAAAAAAATTCTTAATTCATATTAGCATGTAATAATAGATAAAACAAATATATACCATATATGTTTTTTTTATCATAAATATCATATATTTTGCAGTAAAAGAAATGACCACGAGCAAGAGCAAAATCTTGATAAAAGTAGATCAGAACAAAAATTGAATTGCCTTCCTACCGAAACAAAACAACAGAGTCTTTTACTAACATTAAAGATTGAATCATATATGGCCATCCTTCGTGAAGAAAGTAACGTGACCCTCTCTTAATGATAGTCACCTGAAGGTGTTTTCCATCCATTGTTCTTATTTTTTACTTGACCTTAGGGATACTTGTAATCCGCTATTCAATTGTGATAACTTCTCGCTAAAATTTATATATAATAACAACCATTATTGCAAGTACGTATAAAAAAATATTTTTAAGATTGATAAAAGTATAGAATTACACATGATTTCATTTTGTTGTTAGATAGGAAACAAATATGAAGTTGGATGATGAACCTATGACGAAAAAAGAAATAATTAATTAAATATGAAAATAATATAATTAAAATCGTTTGACAAATTATATATTTAACATTAACAAAGATTAAATTCAAGAAAACCTTAAAAGAACACCCAAATTAACCCGAAATTTACAGCCTTGATGTCACACCCCAACCGATGGTGGAATCATCGGAGTGAGACGAAATAGATTACTCATTACACATAACACTATTTGCGACAATAATTAATTCAAAACCGATTTCATTGCATATAAAAAATTATCAGGTACATTACAAGAAAATCCAAATTACAACAATTTAAAAGACAAATACAATAAGTTCAACAAAACAAAATATTCAAATCTAGTATTTTTTGTGCGTTTCTATATCGTCCCTACTAGATTTGTCATAAACATCATCATCAACCTTTAATATGTTAAAAATATGGTTCAACGCAAAAGCATTGGCGAGCACACAAGTTTTAAAGTACATAGCATAAGTATAAAAAGAATTTACTCGAATCCGTATGGCAATTGTATACAAGGTAAACTAGCATGCAATACTAAATGTCAAACCCAAGTGTCCACAAGAAGTATAAGTGTCCCTCGCCATAAAAGTAACGAGATTAATTATGAATAAAGCTTAACAATACCCCGACGGACGGCGTGCTACTCCTATAGCGTTATATATGTTAAGTTGGGCTAGTTAAGTTAATGACAAAAGCATGTATGTATCTAGCATGAACCTAAGCATAACAATAAGCACCTATAACAAATTTAGTGTATAAAGTATGTTGTGTGTATTTGTGTATTTTGGTAAGTTAACATGTTACAACCCAAATTGTGTAAAAGTTGAAAATGGGTCAAGTGTATTCATGGTTTTACAAGCTTCCACTTGGAAATTCGGTGTTTTTCGTTTGAATATGGAATACCGAGTCCTTCTATATGAGGAAACATAGGTGTGTGAGTAGTTTGGATGATAACCGTGGATTTAGATTCGAAATTTAAGGTATTACAAAAGTAGGTATATGAGAAAATACTCATCTAGACTTAATACTCTTTTTTTACACTATAGAACCCATAGGGGTTAGAATGATTTCATGGGTTAAATACCCATTAGAATCGTAACGAGAATTTAAGTACTTTAGATGACGTAACCGAGCACTATGACGAATAATCACTTGATTATCATCGAGGGTTCGGTTATTATATTTTTATATATGTTCTATTCATTATATATAGCTTATTATATAAGTTTGATCCAACATGTATTACAAGGATCTCATATAAGTCAAGCAATGAGGTAAGAAGATAACCTTCCATTTAAGACCTCTTTTGTATATTCACCAATGCACAAGTTGTCATGAAGACAACAAGGATGGTCATGAATGAAAATGGAAATGAGCAACTTCTTACTATACTAAATGACCAAGTAAGCATCAACCTGAGTTTCCATTTCCGACATGGAAAGAATCAACTAAGTGTCGGCGGTTAAATGGGGCTAAGTTATCTTTAGGTCTAGTAAACCACTTAGGATAGCAAGGTGAAGTCATCAAGTGAGGTGGTGGATTGAGGTAGGATAACCCAAGCTTCTAAATAATCACACACTTCCATCACAAGTCTTGTTTCAAGAATGAGCTCGGGGGATACAACACTTGTGGGTTAAAACCCTTTACAAAACAAAAAGTTTGGAGTGAATAAACACCTGCTAATTCGTATGAAACAACCTTAGCTAGCTCCCCAAGCATGAGCTCGATTAGAGGCACAAGTAGTATAAGTTTGTTTAGTAAAAGTAAGTTTAACGTCCATCTTCCAAAACAGAAAGTTTAGCCTTAAAAATGGTATTGTTCCACCTTGGTTTTCCATGGAAAACCTATGGTAACATCCTTGAGGCTTTACAAACTTTTTTGAGGAAGAAGAAGTGAAGAAATAATGAAAATAATGAAGTTACAAAAAGAAATAAACAAGCAGAAAGTTCATGGCACTTTGGACCTAAAAATGATGAGGTTTCTGTAACATTCGTCGTAAAACGGGTTTCAAAACCCGCTTCGTTTAATAATCAAACATTCGGTTAAAAGTTCGTTGCGTATTTATTGTACCGGTTATTTAAAATAATACATAATTAATAAATATTTTAGAGTTTAAAAACCATAATTAATAAATAATAATAATAAAATTAAATAATAAAACAGAATGGGGTAGCCGGGTCTCGAACCCGGGTCTCCCACTTATACACACACAGCTTTCACCACTACACTACACACACATTTGTGATTAAAACTGAAAACAATTAAGTTTTATATAAAGACTCGCATATCACCTGTTTGAATCGCGACTGAACCGCCAACTTCAATCAAGCAATGTCTGTTTTTAGAACGGAAACAGTTACGATATTCGAAATCAAAATCGGATTAAAACTCCAAACCGTTCAAAAATTGAAATCATCAATTCGTAATTCAAGATCCGAAATCAGAAAAACCGCCAATCATCTTCATCAAAATCAATCAATGCTTTAGGTTATTTGTTCACGTATAACTGATCCTTTGATAAGTTTCAAATCGATAATCATGTATAATGATTATAAACGATTTTGAAGTTAAAGACCGAGGGGTTATAATTGAGACCTTGGGTGATTATAAATACCAGTTAAACCATACCGTCGCCCAGTTGCTCCTCAAATTCGAACCTTTCTGCTCTCTCCAAACCTCGCCGGAATTGTCTGATAGTCGCCAGAAAATATCACCGGAAAACCGGAGCTTCACTTGTAATCGGGTTAATTCTCAACTCCTTCTGTAATCTACTATTCAGCATGTATTAATCTTAATCAGTCAACCGGGTTTTGTTTCAAACAATTTTCGGTCGAGTTATAAGTTCTGTGTTTTTAAAGTGAAGAAGATAAAGTTTAAGATGTATACTAATATAATTAAAATCGGGTATTTAACCGGGTTAGACACACAGTCCAGCGGTGGACTGTGTGCAAATACAAAACACACGTCCCGGGTTCGAATCACACATGTTCCGACTTTCTGAAATAAAACCAACATTTTTAAACTTATTCAGATCAATTCACAGTATATATATAAGAGGAATATAATCCAGTATTTAAGCAGATTAGACACACAGCCCAACTGGTTGGGCTGTGTGCACTCGAACCGAAGGTCCCGAGTTCGATTTCGGATTCTGTAACCGGTTTCGGCCATAATAAATCATTTTTAATAAAAACTAAATAAGGGTAAAGTTAGTTAGTATATATATATATATAATTAAAACAGATAATATTTCGGGTTAGACACGTAGCTCAGTTGGTAGAGCTGCGTGCACGGATACAAGAGGTCCCGAGTTCGAACCTCACTCGCCGCCTGGAATTCATGCTGTCTGACCGGTCAGACCCGGTCAGACCTGACAAAGTGAACCCATTTTTTTTAATTTTTGTTTTCTTATTTTCTTTTTATTAAATTGAAAAATTATTTAAAAACACTTAAAAATAAAGATTTTGAAGGTTAAAAATTTGCATTAAACTCACAAAAATAAATCTAAAAATCTCATTAAAGAGCACTAATTAAAAATAATAATCTCAAATAAAATTTATTTATTTATCGAATCATTTCGTTATTATTTAGGTTAGTTTTCCCTCGTCGGTTGAATCATAAATTCGTGCGCATTCATCGTCATCAAGAAACGCATCCACTGTGAGTACCAATTCCCCGTTTTAATCATGTTTTGGGGTGTATCATGTGTCGTACTATTCTTTTATTTTATTTAAACACTTGTGCATACATCATATCCGTGATCAAATATGTATTGATTGTTGTGTGAATTATATGTAGATTGAATTTATCATTTCAGTGCACGCATTTCATTAGTCCCATCAGTTCCCCGTGGGATACGGGTTGAGCATCAGGAGCCTCATTAGATCGGCTCCGTTTGATTGAGCCTTGATCTCAAATACATCATCATTCATGTCATATACTCATCCAAAGTGGTTTGTGATTGTTTATACATATATGTTTGCTCACATGTGATTAATGCACGAATTTTCTTTAATAAATAAAACAAGAAATTAGTTAAAATGTTTTATCAAGGTTCACTCGCCAACTTTTGTGTAACATCTGTCGAAAAACGGGTTTTCAAAACCCGCTTCGTTTATTAACCGAACAATCAGTTTTAAATTTTGTTGTTTATTTATGACATATTTTAATTTTAGACAATACATAATTAATAAACAAATTAGATGATATAAATTATAATTTAAAAAAAAAATAAAAATAGATTAATTAAAAAGGAAAACCGGCTGCCGGGAGTCGAACCCGGGTCAGCCGGAAATCCCCACAAACTTAACTTTCACACAATCAACCACTCCGCCACTTTAATTCTTTGTTAAATACCAAAACAATTAATTAAAAAGATGAATCTCGGAAGTCAAATCCAGTCAAATCGCGCCCAATTAGCAGTCGTCGGAAATCCCGACGACTTCGCCGATAATTAACGTTTTCGTCCAATTTAACCGAAGAATTAACTCTAACGACGGTTATAACCGACGTCTGAACCCGCGACATCAGTCGTAACCGCCGGAGAACGGCTGACTTTGAATCAAGACTGAAATCCGACTCTATACGTCACGATTCTTCCCTATAAATTCACCCACAATCCACTGGAAGCCTTTTCGCTCACAAATCGCACCTCTTCTCGACGAAAATTCACTTCGCCGGAAAATATCTGCAAGTCGCCGGAAAACCGAGACTTCCATCTACACGGTAATTACTTCGATTTTTCTGTTTCATTCCTTTATTAGACAAAATTCTAATATCAATCCCTCACCCAGAATCCTTTCCAGACGACGTTGCCGGATTATCTGTTTTCGCCGGAGAAATTCTGAAATTTCAAGAACCTGCTGTTAACCGGTATGATTCTTTTAACTTACTGATAGTCCTTACCCAGTAGTTCCATTTCACATCTAATCCCTCCAAATTTGTTGGCAAATCCTATTAGCCGAAGCTCACCAAAACGGAGCCGACGACCTTGCCGGACATCTGAAGAAAGACGAACAGTTTGGTACAATCAACTCTCAAACCTTTTTCCGTTCATTACTTTACGATGGCTCATAACATTCGTTAAGTTAATTTAACAAATAACAGTCAATTGGTCGATGTCTGTGTTTTGAACGAAGAAGATGAAGTTGTGTATAATATAAGATTAATTAAAATCGGTTTAATGAACGGGTTAGACACACAGTCCAGCGGTGAACTGTGTGCAACAAATACACATGCGACGCGAGTTCGAATCCTGTCCCAGCTTTACTCTCTCGAAATAAAAAAATGTCTTTTTAACTGAACCGGGTTAACTCACAAACCATGTTAAGTATAATAAAAACCGAGTTAATAACCAGGTTAGACACACAGTCCAGCGGTGGACTGTGTGTACGCTATCTCACAGGTCCCGGGTTCGAGACCTGTGGTCAGCACCGGTTCGATACATTTAAAATCTTTTTAAAAATAAAGGATTTTCGGATTTAACTAAATAGTATATAAGTATAATTAAAAACAGAATTACTTCGGGTTAGACACGTAGCTCAGTTGGTAGAGCTGCGTGCACGCGTACGGGAGGTCACCGGTTCGAACCTCGCTCAGTGCAACAATATAACCGACCGAACCGGTCAACGGTCAACGGTCAACGGTCAACGGTCAAAGTCAAAAAGTCAATCTTTTTTTTATTGTTTTTATTTATTTATTTAATTTAAAAATCAATTAAAAATACCTAGAAATAACATTTTTAAAGTTAGAAAGTAGCCTTAAACTCACAAAAATATACCCAAAAATCCTATTAAAATAGTTAATAAAATCCACATACTTACCGTACCTTTTCATTATTTATTTGGTTAGTTATCTCTCGTCGATCAATCCCCTAAACTCGTGCGCAATCAACATCTTCAAACAAACGCACCCAATGTGAGTGAATCTCTACCAATTCCCCGTTTTAATCACATTTGGGGGTGTATCATGTGTCGTTATTTATTTATTATAATTAAACATTTGTGCATCCATCATGTTCATGATCAAATGTGTATTCAATGTGTATCCATTGTTTGTGTGGTTGAAGTTTAGATTACTTTTATCATTTCAGTACATACATTTCATAGGCCGCCGCTCCCCATTACCTATGAGCGTGAGCTGTTCCCCATTACCTATGAGCGTGAACCAGGCGTTGCCAACATAAGATCGGCTCCGTTTGATTGAGCCTTGAACTCACATACATTAGCATAGGCCGTCCGTTCCCCATTACCTATGAGCGTCAACGGGACGTTGCCAACATATACATTGTCATTCTTATTTCATGCTTAAGCAAGGTGGTTTGTGATCGTTATGTTTACATACATTTGTTCATATATGATTATTGCACAATTTTCCTAAATTAATTACAATAATGAATCGATAACAAATGTTTTTAACAAGGTTCACTCGCCAACTTTTGTTGACCCAAAATTTTCCCATTTTTACACATGATACAGGTGATCAAGTTGAAGCAAGAAACATATAGGGCGGCTTAGAAGAATAAACCAGTTTAGATTATGGATTTGATTTAGTTAATTTTTCCTTTCCTTGTATTGTATGAATTTGACTTGGAACATTGAAATGTAATTTGGATTTAATAAATATGAAACATATTAGTAAACATCATGAGCTTTGGTGATAACCCAATTATGCCCCGACTCTTATTCCGCTGCGGGTCGGGGTGTGACATTTTGTTGACCCAAATTCTCCCCCGTTTTACACATGATACAGGTGATCCAGCCGAGACAGGAAACACTTAGGATGGCCTAGAAGAATAAACAAGTTTATGCTTTGGAATAAATATATAGTTTCATTTTCCTTTGTAATTGTATGAATTTTGTTTTTGGATATTTAAGTCTGTAATTTGAATTTAATAAATATGAAACATCTTAGTAAATATCATGAGCTTTGGTGATAACCCAATTATGCCCCGACTTTTATTCCGCTGCGGGTCGGGGTGTGACATATTGGTATCAGAGCTTGTGACTATAGGGATATAGGATAGGTTATTAGACCCTTAGAGCCTATACTATAGTTGATTAAATTTTAATTGTTTATGCGTTACATGCAAAATTCATGATGTTTATATGTTTCATGTTTATTTTCACACCCAATGTTATGCAAGCACGCTCACAAATACATGTTATTATGCAATGTTCATCATAAATCATATCCTCATAATATATCATATCTATGAGAGCACACACCTCACGATTTCCATGATTTTTGCAATGATTTTTGTATTTTTCAAATCACATCAAAGTGAGTTCTCATGACGGGCATGTAGTAACTGGAAGGGTACGAGTACCGGTAGTCGGAACATCCTGTCTAGGCTTGGCATTCGTATAAATACAAAATAAAGGACCAGTTTGCCTACCTGGTGTAACATTTGTAAAAATCGGGTCTCCAAAACCCGCTCCGTTTTGTAATCAAGTACCAAGTTATAAAAGTTGCATTAAATATTTATGAT
Organism: Scalesia atractyloides; assembly: GCA_947069175.1. Lineage (NCBI taxonomy): Eukaryota > Viridiplantae > Streptophyta > Magnoliopsida > Asterales > Asteraceae > Scalesia > Scalesia atractyloides. The sequence goes on along the minus strand of CAMTDV010001633.1, from coordinate 72,555,094 downwards.
TAATTTTGAGTTAAAACGATACATAAATAATAAACAAACTAAACTATAAAAATTATATTTGATAAAAAGTTAAAATAAAATAAATAAAAAATATTTGAAGCTGCCGGGACTCGAACCCGGGTCAGCCAAGGAATACTTCAAACAACTTAACACTCACTTCCCAGACCACTCCGCCACAATGTGTTTTCTGTTAACTCTAAGAACACAAATGAAATTTATACACAAAATCCGTTTAACCGATGGTGCCATCTGAGAAACGGTAATCGGCAAACCAATCGTCAAATCGTTGTTTAATTCACATGATCAGGTTATAACCGATGTATGACGGTTTCTAATCAAGTTAGAATTGATTGAACTTAAAGTTTCATCATTTTCGGTTTTTGAAACCGAAAGTTCATCAAAGTCCTGAATAACTCAAGCTTCAGATCATTCTCGCGATTCAGAGCTATCATATCAATACTCAATTTCAATTTCGTCGCATTTTTGGACCACCAGATCATCTGAATCAGTTCGCCGGAAAATTTCTGCAAGTCACCGGAAAACCGGGACTCATATCCTCACGGTATTTCCTCCGACTCTTTCTGTTTAAATCATGTGATTAATCAGTCTCTAACACAACTCCACCATCAGAATCGATCCTAGTCAACGTCTATCGAGAATCTTATCTTCGCAGGAAAACTTCTGAAACTGCCGGAATCACACTGTGAACTGGTATGATATCCTAAACTTCTTTCAAATCTTGTTTAAGTGACTCAACTTCATAAATAATCGATCAACGCTGTTAATTGGTTTCAACAGCCGGAGTTCACTTTCAGTACCGACGAACCTCCGCCAGAATTCTGTGAACAACATCAATCGGTATATCCTCTTCCTTAAACTCTCTCCATTCTCTACTTTTAAATTACTGATGATGTCTGAAAAACGTATAAGTCATAAACAAGTCGGAATATGTTGTCTGTGTAAATCAACGAAGAAGATGAAGACACAACATAACATAAGTTTAATTAAAAACGGTATTTTAAACAGGTTAGACACACAGTCCAGCGGTGGACTGTGTGCAAATTTCACACACACGTCCTGAGTTCGATTCCTGCAATACGCACACCTTATATTATAACGCGCCTTTTTGTTTAAAAACTAAACCGGGATAACCCAGTTAGTTGTTAAGTATAATAAAAACCGAGATATTAACCAGGTTAGACACACAGTCCAGCGGTGGACTGTGTGCAACTTGAACTACACGTCGCGCGTTCGAAACTCGTCACGAGCACCGGTCCGATTGAATTAAAATGTTTTTGCAAATAAAGGAAATTCAGTTAAATCGAATAAGTGTATAAATATAATTAAAAACTAGATTATTTCGGGTTAGACACGTAGCTCAGTTGGTAGAGCCGCGTGCACGCGAACGGGAGGTCGCCGGTTCGAACCTCACCCGGCGCAGATCAATTCGCTGACCGAACCGGTCAACGGTCAACGCTAAAAAAATAATATTTTTTTATATTTTTATTTAGTTAATTTAATTTAAAAATCAATTAGAAATACTTAAAAATAACATTTTTAAAGATAGAAAATAGCTATAAACTCACAAAAATATATCTAAAAATTTCATTAAAATCCTTAATAAAATCCATCCATTTATTATATCTTTCCATTATTATTTAGGTTAGTATTCCTCGTTGATCCGCCCATCTAAATCGTGCGCATCTCACCATCTCCAATCCAACGCACCCAAGGTGAGTGAATCTTACAAATTCCCCATTTTAATCACGTTTTGGTGTGTATCATGTGTCTTTGTTTATATACATATTATAACTAAACCATTGTGCATGCATCATATCATGAACATGTGTATTCTGTTTGTTGCTGTTAAGTAGTTATTATTGGATGCAATTTATTATTCAGTACATACAATTTCATAGGCCGCCGTTCCCCATTTATGAGCGTTGAGCATGTTCCCCATTTTATTATGCGGTTGAACCTGGCGTGCCCACATACGATCGGCTCCGTTTGATTGAGCCTTGATCGCACAGTTCATTTTACATTTTCAGTACATGCAATACGATCGGCTCCGTTTGATTGAGCCTTGATTGCACAGTTTCATTTATGTTATTTACAGTATGATGTTGGTATGTTCATGTATGCTGCCATGCGTTATTATATGTTATAGTTGAGACTGCTATTTGCCATTACTTGATTATTTACATTTGCTCATCTATGATTATGCACAATATTTCTTTGATAAACTAACCATAAAATCATTATCAAATGTTTATCTAATAAGGTTCACTCGCCAACTTATGTTGACCCAAAAACTCCCATTTTACACATGATACAGGTGAACCAGCAGCAGCTAGGAACACATAGGACCTGGATTAGAAGAATAAAACAATTTAGCATTGGGATTGTTATGTTTGATTTATTTCCTTTGTATTGAATGAACATGTTTGGATATTTGAAAATGTAATTTTGACTTTATTTAATATGAAACATAATAGTAAATGTCATGTGCTTTGGTGATAACCCAATTATGCCCCGACTCTTATTTCCGCTGCGGGTCGGGGTGTGACACCTGGGGACTAACGATGAGAGTACGAAGGACCTATTAGGCCAAAGCATGCTATACCAAACGTCGTGTGAGCTAACCCCACTTTGAGTTGTCATTGTGTCTACACCTGGACACCCTCCTACCATACATCTCGCAATCATATTTTACGATTTTCATTCGGGTGGTGCGAGTGTTAACCCGCCGACACCAATGTGAATCCTACCAAGCCCAATAGTCATGGGGGCCCACATGACTACACAGGCAATGGTATGGGGGACATTTGGAGGCCCAAACATGAGCAAACCCAAGACATCCTATGGATGTAGTTAAATTATTGTCAGTTATGTTGTTTTTCATTCTTTTTACGACACATGGCACCTAGAAAATTCTTAAACTCACAATCTTCCTATATATGTTCCTGTAGATGTCGGCTAGGCAACTACGTGGAGGTAGAAAGTCGGGAAAGTCAAGCGAACGCTTGGCCACACAAATTGCTAAACAAATGGCCGCAATGCTTCCTGACATCATGCTTCAAGTTCAACAAGCTCTCACCGCTAATCCCATCAACCCTCCCAACCAAGAAGACCAGAGCGTCGCCAACCCTCCTTCCAAAACCCCAAGTGCACCTACAAACACTTCAAATCTTGCGATCCCCCAAATATGAAGGGACCGAAGGTGTTACCGCCCTCCTTCACTGGTTTGAAGAAATGGAAAACACTTTCCTCAATTGCGATTGTCCCGAGGACCGTAAGGTACGTTACGCGACTGGAAGACTGTTTGGGGTAGCCCTTACCTGGTGGAACACGGAAAAGGGTAAGCGAGGAGTTGAAGATGCCATGGCTTTAACATGGGAAGAGTTAAGGGAACTCATGACAAGACGCTTCTGTCCAAGAAGCGAAATCAAAAAGCTGGAAGACGAATTCCACGCACTGAAACAAAAGGAAGGAGACCACACTTCATATAATACGAGATTTCTCGAGTTGAACCAGATGATCCCAAATTTGTTCACCCCCTTGTACCGCTTAGCTGAACACTACATTCGAGTCCTCCCCTCGAAAATTCAAGATTCGGTTTTAAGCACATCGCCTGCAACACTTGAAGTCGCAATGGAGTTAGCTACAGAACTCACTGAAAATCGCATTCGAAACGGCAAGTTCAAAGATGAGAAGAAGAAAGCACCCATTGAGACTCCAACTCCAAACCACCCAGTCTCATCCTCGAAGTTTGCTGGTAAGAGGAAGCGAAATCGCAAGAATTTTGATGTCACTCAAACCAACCCTCCTATCACTGTTGCCCCAATCACCCAAATTGCTCCTCCAGCTGCACCATTCAAAAAGCCATATACTGGCCCACACCCAAAATGCAACCCTGTCAATACCATCATCCTCCCGAAAATCCCTGCCAACATTGCACAAGTTGTGGCTGTGCGGGTCACACCATCCAAACCTGCCGTACCCTTCAACGAATGAATCGCAATCAACCTCCAACCCAAACCCAAAATCAGATAGTGGGCCAAACCCAACAACCCTTACTTCTACCACCTTCACAACACGCAGCCCAACCTTACTACCAACCCAACTACCCTATGATGCAACCCATGCGAGCTTGTTTCAGATGTGGGGACCCAAACCACTTCAGGAACACATGTCCACGCCTAGTGAACATCATCCATGCCCAAGCTCACGCAAACCCGGTAAACCAAGCTAACCAAGCTCCCCCACCTGCTAGAGGGAGAGCTTTCAATATCAATGGCAACCAAGCTAGGGCTGACAACAACGTGGTCAACGGTACGTTTCTCATCAATGGTAGTTATGCATCCATATTATTCGATACTGGTGCGGATAAGAGCTTTGTGTCCTTAGAATTTGAACCTATCCTCGACCAACCTCGTGTTAATCTCATCGAATCTCTAACGGTGGAAGTTGCTGACGGAAAACCCGTTTCATTAAATTCTATTATACGCAATTGTACTCTCACCCTAAACGATCACGATTTTCCAATTGACCTTATTCCTATGAAGTTGGGAAGTTTCGATGTTATAATCGGTATGGACTGGCTCAGCCAGCATCACGCTGAAGTGGTGTGCCACGAAAAGTTCATTCGCATTCCTCTTGCAGATGGTCAGACACTACGTATTTTTGGGGAAACCCCTTCGAAATGACTCAAATTAATGTCCTGCCTTCAAGCCCGAAGATATCTCCGCAAGAACTATGTCGCATTCCTAACTCACGTCGTCAAGAAGGGAAACAAAGAGAGGAAACTTGAAGATATCCCAACTGTGAAGGAATTCCCACAAGTCTTTCCCGACGACATTTCAGGACTTCCTCTGTGAGAGAAGTCGAATTTCGCATCGATCTTGTACCTGGCGCTACACCAGTCGCAAAATCTCCTTATAGGTTAGCCCCATCCGAAATGCAAGAGCTGGCCAGTCAACTGCAAGAGCTGACTGACAAAGGATTCATACGTCCTAGCTCATAGCCTTGGGGTGCACCTGTTCTTTTTGTGAAGAAGAAAGATGGAACGTTTCGCATGTGCATTGATTATAGAGAACTCAACAAGTTAACGGTTAAAAATCGCTATCCAATGCCTCGCATTGATGACCTCCTAGACCAACTTCAAGGCGCCACCTGCTTTTCAAAAATCGACCTTCGTTCTGGTTATCATCAGCTCAGGGTGCACGAAGAAGATATCCCAAAAACCGCCTTCCGGACTCGTTATGGTCATTACGAGTTCATGGTCATGCCATTCGGTTTAACCAACGCCCCCGTTGTCTTCATGGATTTAATGAATAGGGTATGCAAACCTTACCTCGATCGTTTCGTCATAGTCTTCATCGATGACATCCTTATTTACTCCAAGTCTAAATCCGATCATGAGCGACACCTTCGACTCATCCTTACACTCTTAAGGACTGAAAAGCTTTACGCTAAGTTCTCAAAATGCGACTTCTGGTTAGGAGAAGTACAATTCCTTGGACATGTCGTCAATGACAAGGGAATTCATGTCGATCCTTCAAAAATCAAGGCAGTACAGGAATGGCAAGCGCCACGTACCCCTACCGAAGTTAGGTCATTTCTTGGTTTGGCTGGTTACTGTCGACGCTTCATTGCCAATTTTTCCCGTATTGCTGTACCACTCACGGCCTTGACTCATAAAGGAAAACCCTTCATATGGGGACCTAAGCAAGAGGAGGCTTTCCAAACTCTAAAGCAAAAACTTTGTGACGCACCTATCCTCACACTTCCTGAGGGTTGCGATGACTTTGTGGTATATTGCGACGCATCAGGGCAAGGGCTAGGCTGTGTATTGATGCAAAGAGGAAAAGTGATAGCCTATGCCTCTAGGCAACTCAAGGTTCACGAGAAGAATTACACCACCCACGACCTGGAACTTGGAGCCGTTGTGTTCGCTCTCAAGATATGGAGACATTACCTCTACGGTACCAAGTGTGAAATATACACTGACCACAAGAGTCTCCAACATATCTTCAACCAGAAAGAGTTGCATATGAGGCAACGAAGATGGGTCGAACTGCTCAACGACTACGACTGTGAAATTCGGTACCATCCTGGCAAGGCAAACGTGGTGGCCAATGTGCTCAGTCGAAAAGGTTATGCGAACTCCATTTGTCTTCTATGTTTGCAAATCATAACCGACATCAAAGATCGAATCCGGGCAGCTCAACATGTTTCTGTAACAGAAAATGACGTACGCGATGAGCTGTCATGTGGAGCTGAACTTAAAATCGAAACCAAATTCGACGGTATTCTATACTATTTAAACCGCATATGGATTCCTGATCGCGATAACCTTCGTGATTTCCTCATGAATGAGGCGCACAAAACATGATACTCTGTACACCCAGGAGCCGACAAGATGTATCAAGACCTACGATACACCTACTGGTGGCCTGGCATGAAAAAGGATATCGCTGTTTTTGTTTCCAAGTGCCTTACCTGTTCCAAAGTAAAAGCTGAACATCAAAGACCTTCAGGACTTCTAGTCCAACCCGAAATACCTGTATGGAAGTGGGAAAACATAACCATGGATTTCATTACCGGGTTACCTCGCACCTCCAGTGGGTATGACACCATATGGGTAATAATCGATCGTCTTACAAAGTCATCTCATTTCATTCCGATTCGCGAGGACTTCAAGAACGAGAAGTTAGCTCGTATCTACATCAGCGAGATCGTAAGCCGTCATGGTGTACCATTAAGCATCATTTCAGACCGTGATGGTCGTTTCACTTCACGAACATGGCGAGCCGTACAAACCGCTTTGGGTACACGATTAGACCTCAGTACCGCTTTTCATCCTCAAACTGATGGTCATTCTGAACGCACCATCCAAACCCTTGAAGACATGCTGCGAGCATGTGTCATAGATTTCAAAGGGAACTGGGACGCTCACCTACCATTAGTTGAATTTTCGTACAACAATAGCTATCATTCAAGTATCGGCATGGCTCCTTTCGAAGCTTTATATGGTCGTAAGTGCCGATCTCCAGTATGTTGGCACGAAATTGGGGAAGCGCAAATCACCGGACCAGAATTAATTCAAGAAACAACCGACAAGATCCTTCAAATTCGAAAAAATCTTCTAGCGGCTCAAAGTCGTCAAAAGAGTTATGCTGACAAATGACGCAAGCCCTTGGAGTTCGACATTGGTGATCAAGTACTTTTAAAAGTATCACCGTGGAAGGGAGTGGTTCGTTTTGGCCAGAAGGGCAAGCTAGCACCACGCTACGTAGGACCTTTCAAGATACTCGAGAGAGTAGGTCCTGTAGCATACAAGCTTGACCTACCAAAAGAGCTCAACAGAATTCACCTCACATTCCACGTATCAAACTTGAAAAAGTGTCTCGCCGATGAAAACCTCCATATTCCTCTAGAAGATATTCAAGTCGATGAATCGATGCACTTCGTTGAAAGACCGGTGGAAATCATGGATTTCGGAGAGAAGCGTTTAAGACGAAGTCGTATTCCAATTGTCAGGGTACGTTGGGAGTCAAAACGAGGACCCGAGTTTACTTGGGAACGTGAAGACTCAATGTGCGAAAAATACCCGCATCTTTTTCCGGTTACCTCTACTACTTAAATTTCGGGACGAAATTTCTAAAAGTAGGGGATACTGTAACATTTGTCGTAAAACGGGTTTCAAAACCCGCTTCGTTTAATAATCAAACATTCGGTTAAAAGTTCGTTGCGTATTTATTGTACCGGTTATTTAAAATAACACATAATTAATAAATATTTTAGAGTTTAAAAACCATAATTAATAAATAATAATAATAAAATTAAATAATAAAACAGAATGGGGTAGCCGGGTCTCGAACCCGGGTCTCCCACTTATACACACACAACTTTCACCACTACACTACACACACATTTGTGATTAAAACTGAAAACAATTAAGTTTTATATAAAGACTCGCATATCACCTGTTTGAATCGCGACTGAACCGCCAACTTCAATCAAGCAATGTCTGTTTTTAGAACGGAAACAGTTACGATATTCGAAATCAAAATCGGATTAAAACTCCAAACCGTTCAAAAATTGAAATCATCAATTCGTAATTCAAGATCCGAAATCAGAAAAACTGCCAATCATCTTCATCAAAATCAATCAATGCTTTCGGTTATTTGTTCACGTATAACTGATCCTTTGATAAGTTTCAAATCGGTAATCATGTATAATGATTATAACCGATTTTGAAGTTAAAGACCGAGGGGTTATAATTGAGACCTTGGGTGATTATAAATACCAGTTAAACCATACCGTCGCCCAGTTGCTCCTCAAATTCAAACCTTTCTGCTCTCTCCAAACCTCGCCGGAATTGTCTGATAGTCGCCAGAAAATATCACCGGAAAACCGGAGCTTCACTTGTAATCGGTATAATTCTCAACTCCTTCTGTAATCTACTATTCAGCATGTATTAATCTTAATCAGTCAACCAGGTTTTGTTTCAAACAATTTTCGGTCGAGTTATAAGTTTTGTGTTTTTAAAGTGAAGAAGATGAAGTTTAAGATGTATACTAATATAATTAAAATCGGGTATTTAACCGGGTTAGACACACAGTCCAGCGGTGGACTGTGTGCAAAGACAAAACACACGTCCCGGGTTCGAATCACACATGTTCCGACTTTCTGAAATAAAACCAACATTTTTAAACTTATTCAGATCAATTCACAGTATATATATAAGAGGAATATAATCCAGTATTTAAGCAGATTAGACACACAGCCCAACTGGTTGGGCTGTGTGCACTCGAACCGAAGGTCCCGAGTTCGATTTCGGATTCTGTAACCGATTTCGGCCATAATAAATCATTTTTAATAAAAACAAAATAAGGGTAAAGTTAGTTAGTATATATATATATAATTAAAACAGAGAATCTTTCGGGTTAGATACGTAGCTCAGTTGGTAGAGCTGCGTGCACGGATACGAGAGGTCCCGAGTTCGAACCTCACTCGCCGCCTGGAATTCATGCTGTCTGACCGGTCAGACCTGACAAAGTCAACCCATTTTTTTTAATTTTTGTTTTCTTATTTTCTTTTTATTAAATTGAAAAATTATTTAAAAACACTTAAAAATAAAGATTTTGAAGGTTAAAAATTTGCATTAAACTCACAAAAATAAATCTAAAAATCTCATTAAAGAGCACTAATTAAAAATAATAATCTCAAATAAAATTTATTTATTTATCGAATCATTTCGTTATTATTTAGGTTAGTTTTCCCTCGTCGGTTGAATCATAAATTCGTGCGCATTCATCGTCATCAAGAAACGCACCCACTGTGAGTGAACCTCTACCAATTCCCCGTTTTAATCATGTTTTGGAGTGTATCATGTGTCGTACTATTCTTTTATTTTATTTAAACACTTGTGCATACATCATATCCGTGATCAAATATGTATTGATTGTTGTGTGAATTATATTTAGATTGAATTTATCATTTCAGTGCACGCATTTCATTAGGCCCATCAGTTCCCCGTGGGATACGGGTTGAGCATCAGGAGCCTCATTAGATCAGCTCCGTTTGATTGAGCCTTGATCTCAAATACATCATCATTCATGTCATATACTCATCCAAAGTGGTTTGTGATTGTTTATATATATGTGTTTGCTCACATGTGATTAATGCACGAATTTTCTTTAATAAATAAAACAAGAAATTAGTTAAAATGTTTTATCAAGGTTCACTCGCCAACTTTTGTTGACCCAAATTCTCCCCTGTTTTACACATGATACAAGTGATCCAGCCGAGACAGGAAACACTTAGGATGGCCTAGAAGAATAAACAAGTTTATGCTTTGGAATAAATATATAGTTTCATTTTCCTTTGTAATTGTATGAATTTTGTTTTTGGATATTTAAGTTTGTAATTTGAATTTAATAAATATGAAACATTTTAGTAAATATCATGAGCTTTGGTGATAACCCAATTACGCCCCGACTTTTATCCCGCTGCGGGTCGGGGTGTGACAGTTTCACCTTAGTTTGCCCAAGTAAACTTGTGAAAACCTTCCTACAGATTATCCAAGTGTTATAGAAGAAAGAACAAGAAGAAAATCGAAGTAGAAGTTAGTTAAAACTTACTTTTAATGGCTAACAGTTTCTGATGTTGTTGCTGAAACTCAGCTGAGTTTATGAGTATTTTAGTGAGGTTTAAGGAGTGTAAAAGTGGAAGTGTGGCTGGATATAAGGTGGTACGTATAGGGGAATGATTAGGGTTTAACTGGGGTGGGCTTTGGACAAGATTAGTGGGTGTTTTAGACTTGAAAACAAGCCCAAACAAGCCACATGGGTTGGTCCGATCGCAACTAGGCTGCCCTTTTTTGTAATTTAATCTTAATAATTTGATTATTAGCTGACTTTTAATACATATTTAACATATGTTAAGGTTTGGCTTGATGTTTTGAAGTGTTGGACATCATATCCTCTTGTTTATTAAGTAAAAAGAATAAGTCTTTAAACGTTTCAAGTAACTAAATGCATAAAGAGTGTGAACCATTTAATGAAGTGTCAAATAATTAAAACTTCACAATTTAACCACCAAGTGTGACACATGAATAGAGCGTTTACGAATTACGAATGCACGATAAAGACTTACGTGTTATCTTGTGTTTATAAATCATGTAACAAACGGTGTCTATGAATCAACATATAAGCGTGTATAAATGATGCAAATTTTGTATAAATATTAATTTCATTATAACCCAAGTCTCGGATCTACAATGATTCGATTGAGATGCGATTACAAAGGAAACGAGTTTCCGAAAATAGAATTACATTAGAAACTTTCTAAAAGGAAAGCTGTGAAAGACGAGACGTTACAGTCTCCCTCCTTTAGGAAATTTCGTCCCGAAATTTAGGAAGATGTAACGAACAGATGTGGGTACTTAGTCTTCATATCACTTTCGAGTTCCCAAGTAAACTCAACGCCACGTTTTCCTTCCCATCAAACCTATAGGGATTCGACTGCGCCTTAATTGCTAGGTCCCTCGATCCATAATCTCGACGGGTTTCTCCATGAAGTGTAAGGTTTCATTGACTTGAAGGTCTTCAAGCGAAACTTGGAGTACTTCTTCAGCTAGGCTTTTCTTGAGATTTGAGACGTGAAACGTTGGGTGAACGTTGTTGAGTTCTTGAGGTAGATCCAGCCGATACGCAACCTTGCCAATCCTTTCAAGAATCTTGAATGGACCTACGTAACGAGGGGCGAGTTTGCCTTTCTTACCAAATCGAACCACACCCTTCTAAGGGGACACCTTGAGAAGTACATGATCACCTATGTTGAATTCCAGAGGCTTGCGTCTTTTGTCAGCATAACTCTTTAAATACAAAAAAGGAAAGATGATACAATATATCAACCCTCCGAGCTTCACCCAAGAACAAAATCCACGAATCAGAATTTAAGCACGGGGCTGTGCCTGACAGGCATGGGATTGTGCCCCACTAAAGATTCCAGAAAAAGAAGACAAACAGAAGCAGAGAAGAGATACGGGGACGTGTCTTATAGACACGGGCCGTGGTCAACTTCCAGATATGCAAATATTGGATAGTACAACAAGTACAATGGCCACGCGGCCGTACCGTTGACACACGGGGACGTGCAAGCATCCAGACTAACAAGCTTATTAAATGAAGACAAAGAAGATGGAAGACACGGGGCCATGCCCACCAGGCACGGGGCTGTGTGATGCTTCTGTTTCCAGCTATAAATAGGGGTGTTTGGTGCCATTCCAACTCATCCCTTAGCAAACCACTTCTCTCACACCTGCCACCACTCCACCACAACAATACCACCATCATCCACCACATTCATCCATCATCCATCTTTAGACTGTGTGTAGTAGTCTCGGGATCCAAGATTGATCGTAAGAGTTTTTGTCAAACAAAGGCCATGCTTGGCTAATCTCTTACATCACTTGGTCAAGACAAGTTATTTATGTATTACTTTTGATTTCCAAGCTTTGGTTAAATTTTTGATTGGATATGTATTAATGACTTTAATAACTAGGTTTTTATATTCAAAGTGAACTTTATTCTATCATCTCTTCATGTTTTGTTGATTCACTCATTCATGTCTTTACAGTCTATATGAAGCGCATTAACTGCCTGGAAGGGGGTTAGAAGGGTGGTACGGGTAAAGTTCTTGGCTCGTTTAGTGTATAGATCATACGAGGACTTTATTCAAGCTTATTAGGACTTACTTTGAGGTAGATAGCATCAAATCGGGGGAAGTAAGAATGACTTCAATCCCTTATAAATAAACTACTATTAAAACTTTAAACCGGCCTTGCGAGACTGTATACCTGCTTACTCAGACCAATATGGCCGAAGGTAGCGTTGCCTCCAAAAGAGGGACATGCCACATTTTGCATTAATAACTTACTTAATTATCTTTCAATATTCCGGCCTGGTGGGATTGTATCCCTGCTGACTTAGACCAATATGGCTATCGGTAGCGTTGCCTCCAAAAGAGGGACATGCCACTTAACTAAGATTATCTCTTAAAAAATCCAAAGTGCGGAATCATCAAAGGATACATAAATGACGAGACGGAACCAAGTGATTCTATCTTGTCTATTTGTTTCTTTTATTACTCTAGTTTATTTCTTTAATTTACTAAAAATCTTTTGTAAAAATTTGATTAGATTAGACGTCAACGATATTCCGGTATTAAAATCTCTTGTGTCCTTGAACGACCTCTATCTTACCATCACTATACTACGCCAACGATGGGTGCACTTGCCCTAGCGTGTTGTAGAGTGTGATAGTGTTATATCGTGTTCTATAAATTTAAAGCTTGAACAAATGGTGAAAAGTATTTAAATATATCTAAAATCCATACTCGCTCACACAACCTCAAGTTTTTGGCGCCGTTGCCGGGGACACAAGGATTTAAATTTTTTTTAAAATAGACAGCCTAATCATTTTATGCTTTTCTAATTTTTCTTTTTAGGTTTTTTTTTCTCAAAATTTTCTACTCTCTACAAAAACAACACTAGGCCGTGTTTGATCAACACAGGGTCGTGTCAGTTTCTCAGTAACCCATGCCAGATAGAAGTTGCAGCACGGGGGCGTACTTCAACCACAATTTCTAGAAAACAGTACCTTTGATCCCAACAGTTAAAATCTTATCTGGCAAATATGGATGTTAATGATTATTTTACCCCCGCCACTCTTACGGTGAATGGTGTCAATTATGTGCAGGAATTCATAATAATTTAGAATGTTCCATTCTAAAAATTAATCCCCACTATTTTGACCCCTCGTTTTCCTGTGACGATCACCTTAAGATGGGCGGTAGTAAAAATGATAACTACCATCCTCCTGAATTCCACCAAATCTCTTCCATAAGAGACATAAGCTCGGAAGAACTATGTCAAATATAAAAGAGGATTCTCCAAAAACTCAAAGAAATAGAATCCATGATGAAGGCGCAATATTCATCAAGGAACAAAAACGACCGAGATTTGATGGGGCCACATTCAGGAATAAACGATACGGAGGTCAACAAACCTGCCCTAGCCCCGTGCGAGAACAAAGACGATAGTTGTCCCTGTATCGACCTTGCAATGAAGGACTCCTTAACGACTTGTGAATTTTACCAATGGTTTAGACCAGAGCGAGTCGACTCACACCTTCTTTAACAAGAACCCGGAAAAGGTAAATAAAGGATGGTTTCACCCACCTACTTTTAGCTTAAATTTCTACCTTTCCGACAACCTCTTGCGTTCACTACGTCAAAAAAAGGCTTACTGCCACACAAAAAAGTGTGACCATACGTCTTTTGCCACACTTTTTTCCCAACTCAAGTGACCAAAGGTCGAGTCATCGTAGGTATCATACGCCCACATTCACATTTAGTGGCCATAGTCACTTAAAAGTGTGGCTAAAGGGTACAACTATTTCTTTCTGGAATTAGACATTTTGTATACTAAGTGTGGCTAAAGGGTAGCAACAGCCACATGAATTTAGTGTGAATGTGGTCGTTTCTATTGTATAATCATTTAAAAGTTTGTTTTAGCCACATTATTTAAAAAAAGTGTGGCAAAAAGGGTTGTTATAATGAAGCATTTTATCCATTAAGGGTAGCTAAAGGGTAACAACGGCCACATGTGTGGTCAGTTCTATTATATAGTCACATGAATTTAGTGTTAGTGTGACTGTTTCTATTACATAGTCACTAACTGTGGATAATAGTGTTTTTTTTTTTTGTAAAAAATTGGGTAACAACCAAATAGTTTTAATTTAAAATAAAGGTTCTTGGGCTAGAATATCAGAACTGTTGAAGCAACACGGGGCCGTGCTCCACAAGCACAGGGCCATGTGATTTGTCTGTAACTCCAAACTTTAACGATTTGTCATGTTTAACTAGCATGTTAGAGCCAGCAAATTGGTATGTCTTCAACAAGCTCACGAAACAACCGAAGAGGGAGAAGGCTCTCACTTGAAGCCACTTTAGTCCGCTATGTTTGCGCCTTGCGGGAGTCCATTGAAGAAATGACAATGATGGAGGAGGTTCTCGTGGATTGAGTGAACTACCTCACTCTTGCCCAGGAGGATAGCTTTAGGGAGATCAACCTTCTTCATCAAAGGTTGAACATTTTGGTGATGCTTCCGATGGAACCAATCTTACCTCAAGACGATTGGATCATCGCTCACGAGGTGATTAATCCCACCGGGTGGGACGTAATACCCTTGGAACCTCCCATCAACGCCTACTTTGAGGTTCCGATAAACTCCGCTCCTCTCCCACAAGAGGAGGTCAATGATCAGCCCTTCATCTTCCTTCCAAGGGAGATTGAGAAGATGCTCAACGACCTTTGAAGGAGGCATTCCCGTCAAATAGCTCAAGGCCCTCATTTTCCGAAGACTAGTTTTGGTTTTTGCTATTCTTTCATCGATTTATCTAGGGAAAAGCTATGTGGGTTAAAATAATCTTGTAAGGTATCCACCAATTATCTATCTTAGGACTCTAATCTTCTTGTAATTTTTATTTTTCTATTCTAGTTGTAACAATGGATGAATGGAATTTGGTGTTTTGAGATTGCATGGTTAAAGGGTCGGGTCAGCATTGGATTAAACTCAAAAACAAACTGTTTAGTCTATAATTTATAGCTGGAATTAAACAATTTTTTTTTTTATTTAGCTGACACAAAAACAAAAAATATGGAGGCTTGACTTTTAGCATGTTGTCCCAAAGCATACAATAGTGTCGCTTGGTACCCTATTTACCTTATTCT
The DNA here is from genome assembly GCA_947069175.1 of Scalesia atractyloides. NCBI lineage: Eukaryota > Viridiplantae > Streptophyta > Magnoliopsida > Asterales > Asteraceae > Scalesia > Scalesia atractyloides. Next base: position 72,539,790 of record CAMTDV010001633.1, on the reverse strand, counting down.
TAAAAAAAGGTCGGTGCATTACTTTATTATCTTCCTTAAACAGGTGTCAATGTCATGGGTTTTCCTGCGTTCCTTCAAGCTTCCATCTTTCACCTTTACCAAATCAATCAAACGAACTCCATACTCCATGAACCCCAAATTGATCTTCTGAAATCGATCGTATGGTCACCGACAACAACTATTCTAACCTGGCACCCATCTCCTCCTTCGCAAGCCCTAAGTTCTCCTACTCCTCTACATCTCGATGATGATTTTATGACTGGCAGTCGGGTTTGCTGAGCCTTCATACAACGGCCAGGTAACTGTTTTTATGTTATTAGCATTTTGATTTCTATCAAAAGATGTGTTGATCGTCATCTGCGATTATTTTTAGGGTTTAGTCGATTGATTTGTTCACGTTGAAACACTGTCGGTTATCTCTTTGTGTGTGATTGTCTGTTTGATGACGAATGAATCCAGTGTTTGATTTTTATTTGATTTTGAGATTGTTCGTATTCAACGTACGAGATAAGAATAGAGGTCTGTGTGTACCAACAACTTATACTTTTATGTGAACATTGATTTTGAGATGGCGGTGTTTAGGTGATGATGGTAAACGACAGGTGGTGTTCAGATGGTGGAAAACGGCGGTAGATAGTGGTGGTTGGATGGTGATAGTTGTTGATGACGATTGGAAGTAGTGATGGTCGTGTGGTGAATGGTGGCTATTATGGTGCTTACTGGTGTCTCTACCTCCGGTGAAAGGTACTACATGCCGTTCCGAAGTAGTAAAAGGTGGTTTGGGTTCCGGTGGTGCTCGGTGGAGCTTTGGTAGTGAGAAATCGGCGACTAAATCAACCTGAAAGCCGTCGGCAATGTCCACCTGCAAATCAGACGGATCATGTAAGATGGGGTTTTTTTTTGTATATGTTTAATTAAAATCGAATTAGGGTTTTGTTCGTGTCAAATTGACAAGTTTCGTAAACAGAAGAGGGGAAGATTCTCCAAATTGCCTGTTTTTCTCTCTTCCTTGATTTGATTTGAAGGTTATTTGTTATATTTATTTCAAATCGATGCATTTTTGTTGTCACTTTCATCTAAATTTGTTGATTTTTGTGATAGTTGTTGATGACGATTGGAAGTAGTGATGGTCGTGTGGTGAATGGTGGCTATTATGGTGCTTACTGGCGTGTCTCTACCTCCGGTGAAAGGTACTACATGCCGTTCCGAAGTAGTAAAAGGTGGTTTGGGTTCCGGTGGTGCTCGGTGGAGCTTTGGTAGTGAGAAATCGGCGACTAAATCAACCTGAAAGCCGTCGGCAATGTCCACCTGCAAATCAGACGGATCATGTAAGATGGGGTTTTTTTTGTATATGTTTAATTAAAATCGAATTAGGGTTTTGTTCGTGTCAAATTGACAAGTTTCGTAAACAGAAGAGGGGAAGATTCTCCAAATTGCCTGTTTTTCTCTCTTCCTTGATTTGATTTGAAGGTTATTTGTTATATTTATTTCAAATCGATGCATTTTTGTTGTCACTTTCATCTAAATTTGTTGTTTTTTGTGATAGTTGTTGATGACGATTGGAAGTAGTGATGGTCGTGTGGTGAATGGTGGCTCTTATGGTGCTTACTGGCGTGTCTCTACCTCCGGTGAAAGGTACTACATGCCGTTCCGAAGTAGTAAAAGGTGGTTTGGGTTCCGGTGGTGCTCGGTGGAGCTTTGGTAGTGAGAAATCGGCGACTAAATCAACCTGAAAGCCGTCGGCAATGTCCACCTGCAAATCAGACGGATCATGTAAGATGGGGTTTTTTTTGTATATGTTTAATTAAAATCGAATTAGGGTTTTGTTCGTGTCAAATTGACAAGTTTCGTAAACAGAAGAGGGGAAGATTCTCCAAATTGCCTGTTTTTCTCTCTTCCTTGATTTGATTTGAAGGTTATTGTTATATTTATTTCAAATCGATGCATTTTTGTTGTCACTTTCATCTAAATTTGTTGATTTTTGTGCTTTAAGTTTGATATGTTGGAGTTTAACCAACATGAGTATAATTTCTGATTTCATCTAGATTTTTTCTTCTTTTTTGTAACAGTCAAACAGGAGGCTTTTGAAGATTCAATTGGAAGATATCAGGTACATTAGTCTTCTCATATTTGAACGTATATATAGCCATATCGCACCATCACATTAAACCATACAATATTATGCACCATTCCCACTATCTCACAATGCTAAAAAAAGTTGCTTTGAGATAGCCATCCAAGAGGGCTATGAAGATCCAACTAAAATCTTGAAACCACTATATCCCATCCTAGGAGAAACAGAGATTAACTACAATTTAACACTCGCTCCTATACCGGGTCCTTACAATTTAACATGAGCTCCAACATGTGTTTTCAAATAAATATATATTTGTTCTCATTTTCATCTAAATATGTAATTATAGTTCACAGAACATGTCATTTTTTATGGAACTTTATGGGTCAAATTTCGGTTATGGGTCACATTTTGTTTATGTGTCAAATTGGTGTCAGTCAATTAAACATTGCAAAATTGTTGCAGGGGCATTTTGGATATTATTGAGAATTAAAGGTATTCTTGAAACAAAGTTCGATATGCAGCTCTTCCATTATCAACACATGCTCAGTAAGTTATAACTTTTTTCATAAAGTTACAAACAATATTATTCATCATATTAGTTGTAACATTTTAAACCAAATTGGGTGTATATATTGTTTTTGTGTAGGTTCAAGGAAAAAGGAAAAAGCTGATTCCACACTATCATCAACTCATCAACCATTGGCAAGGTATGCCATATTTTTCTTTGTTAATTTACAGATTTACCTTTTATTTCATTATTGTTATTTTACGTATTTGGAAGATTAGACTGTAATGGTTCCGTAATTGAATAGATTAATTTTTCTTTTACGACTTTACACTGCAATGTGCGTGACATTATACTCTTTTCATCACGTCACACGAGCATCAGACGTTAATATCCTCTTCGTAACACGTGTAACAAAGTCACTAACGTGACCTTGCCGCGGCAACGTGCGGCACGGGTAAAAACCTAGTTACTATAAAATGTCATTATTGAAGTGGCGTAATATATCCCTAATTTCTCGCTTCACTACTCCTTTACAAAGGCATTGCTTCTCAATGAACTGGTCACAGCAAATGAATATGTTTGAGGCAGTGTCGCTTGCTCTAACTTATCTGTTTTCTGAATTTTTTATTTTTAAAATGTCTAAACTATTATTAGAATTCAAACTGAGCGAGCCATTAGTTCAAAATAAAAATACAGCCAACGATGGAAGCTAGTTTTGATATGCTCAAATAAAAGCAATTATCTGATGTCTAAAGTCTTCTGAAGAGACATGATAATCATCCACTTCTTTTTAACTCTATTAACAGCTGGAATCTAATATTTTTATATACAATCATCAATCATGTGATCAGGCATCTTAATGTTCATGAGCTGATCCAATCCGAGCAAGGGTCTGCTCATGTTGGATTGAATTACAACCGAGCCGATCCGCATCTGGGCTGAGAGGGTAAACTTTGGCCATCACACAATAGCTAGAATTTAATATTCAATCATGTGACTTTGACTTTAGTCTATAATAGCTGGAATTGAACATTTTATTTATAAAAATCATATCAGTAGCTGGCATAAATGCAAAAACACATGGAGGCTTGACATATTATTTTTAACTAATAGAATGCTATAACTGAAACGGCTTAATATATAAAGGCATTGCGTTCCGTTGATATAGTCACAGCAAATTAAAGACACATTTTGTGCACTTTGAATTTTATCATTATTATTTGATCCATAATTATGGATGCATTCTTGCAGAAGTTTCAACATCTTAAAATCCAACTGGAAGATATAAAAGAAGCCACCAACGATTCAACGATGAGAAGAACCGTATTGGACGTGGTGGTTTTGGTAACGTTTATAAAGGAGAATTGTCTCACTCTAAGGGGCGAAGCATGGTCGCCATTAAGCGTCTAAATCTGGATCCTAGGAATCTACAAGGAACACCTGAGTTCTTGAAAGAGATCACGACTCTTTCCCGGTGCAAGCATGAAAATCTTATCTCTCTTCTGGGATTTTGTTGCGAAAGGAGTGAGATAATCATAGTGTACGAGCATGCATCTCGTGGAAGCCTTGACCGCTATCTAAATTCCCCTCCTCTCATATGGTCACAACGTATCAAGATATGCCTTGATGCCGCGAAGGGACTAAGGTACCTTCATGATCCAAGGGGGACACACCAAAGACTTATCCACTGTGATGTTAAAAGCTCCAACATCCTTATTGATGACCAATGGAATGCTAAAGTTTCTGATTTCGGGCTATCAATAATGGGGTCAGCTAATGAGCAGAACTCGATTATTGTCACCCTGGCAGCAGGTACAGCTGGGTACTGTGATCCACAGTATGCCATGACACACACCCTAACGAAAGAGTCAGACGTATACTCTTTGGGTGTGGTCTTATTCGAAGTTTTATGCGGGACATTTTGCTGTACGTATAGCAATAGTCGTGTTCAGCAGAATTTTGTGTCCACGTGGATTGAAAGCTATAAAGAGAAGAAACTAAATGATATCATCTTTAAAAATCCGACCATTGAAACACTGGATCAGAGTGCTTTAGAAACTTTTTCAGGCATTGCGTATCAATGTTTAACGTGGTCTCGTGAAGATCGGCCAACGATGGCTAAGGTTGTGACAGAACTTGAGGACCGCACTTAGATATCAGAAGGTACATTATGTATGTAGGTTGTTAAATTATATTTGTAGAATTTTAGAATGAATTAAAATTGAAATACCCCAAAGAATTGAAATGAAAATGTTTGCAGACGATAGAATCTACTGTCAAGCTGTGCACTCGCAATGCTTGCCCACTCTTGATTTGTATTTAATGACTATTATCTGATCCACAAAAATGTAGGTATTCTGGCAGCAAGTTAAAGATCTTAAAATCCCGCTGGAAGAGATAACATTAGCCACCAACCACTTCAACGTCGAGAAGAACTTTATTGGAAGTGGTGCTTTTGGGAAGGTTTACAGAGGAGAAGTGTCTCACTCTAAAGGCCGAAGCATGACTGCTAGTAAGCGTATGATCCGAAGCATGTACAAGGAATCCCTAAGCTCTTGAAAGAGATCACGACTCTTTCCCGTTATAGGCATGAAAATCTTATCTCTCTTCTGGGATTTTGTTACCAAGGGGATGAGATGATCCTTGTGTACGAGCATGTGTCTGGTGGAAGCCTTGACCGCCATTTAAAATCCCCTCATCTCACGTGGTCCCAACGTCTCAATATATGTCTGGATGCCGCAAAGGGGCTAAGGTACCTTCATGATCCAAGGGAGAAACACCAAAGGCATGTCCATTGTGATGTAAAAAGCGCTAACATCCTACTCAATGAGCAATGGAACGGTTAAGTTTCTGACTTTGGATTATCAATGATGGGCCCCGCTAATGAGGAGAATTCGGTTATTGCCACAGTAGTTGCAGTAAGTAACCCTGGGTACTGTGATCCACAGTATACGATGACACACACCCTAACAAAAGAGTCATTTGTATACTCTTTTGGTCTGGTCTTATTTGAAGTCTTATGCGGGAGATTATGCTATACACTTGATAGCAAGGGTCATGTTACGGAGATCTTAGTGCCCACGTGGATTAAGAGCTATGAACAAAACAAGTTAAATGATATCCTTTTTAAAAATTCGAACAACAAACCAATGCATCAGAGTGTTTTGAACATATTTTCAGGCATTGCGTATCAGTGTTTAAAGGAATCACGTGAAGATCGGCCAGAGATGGCTGACGTTGTGACAGAACTTGAGACAGCACTCAATATTCAAGAATTACTCCTAAATGAAGAGTTTATAGGTAAATGGAATGAACAACTTTATGAGTACCAAGAGATGATTAAGACTGCAGAACCTCCTCTAAACTACAAATCCGGAGATGAATTGATGATCCTTATGTCCAAAGGGGTCCTCCTTAACAGCGGCAAAACGGTACATAACTAGCTGCTACGTCTATAATATATTAACATACAACATGCCATTGTTAGTTCTATACACCTGAGTCCTTGAACTAATTGTATATGTTCAAATCGTTAGTAATTTGATAAACCAAGATTGCAAAAAGATATTATAATTTTAACATGCACGAACTAACTTGAATTTGTTTAATGGACGTACAGTGGTTTTCATTAAATAAGAAGGGAGAACACTGTGAGATGATATCTATTGCAGAATGTTTGGACTCAAGTGTCCAGAGTTCCAACTTCTCGATTGAATATAATTCTAGGTGACTCTTCCAGTTTCTAGCTTTTGAGATATTGTGTAAAAAACTCAAATCTTGTCACCCGGAATCACATACTTTGTATCATTCTTTGCTACTATTCACGCAGGTTTGTTGTGGGCTCCTACGAATATTACTATGAGAATGTCGAAATTGCACATGTAAAAACTCAGTTCTTGTCACCTGGAATCACATACACGGTGAACCTTGTGTTCAAGTTTCAGTTTAAAAGGAAGACAAGACATGCACTATTATCCCTCAGATACAAATTACAAGGGGAGACTGAGAGTTCAATTTCATACCTTGCGTATGAGCGAGAAGATGGATGGTGGGCATGTGAATCGTATCAGTTTACTTGTGACCACAGAATTGTTCATTTTCAGATTATGTTCGAGGGCTTCGATAAGTTTGAGGGATTTGATTTGGAAGTAGAAGGCATTGAATTTCGGCCCTTGGAGAACGTAAGATTACAAATAAAGGTTTGATTATTCATGTACATCATTGAATTTTAAAGTCGAATATGGTGTGGAACATATAGATGAAAAGCAACCAGTATCAGATTCGGAATCAGATGCAAATTGGGAAGAAAAAATGCCAACTGATTATGAAGACATAATGGAATGGTCAGATTATAGTCTGCAATGGACAACCAAGGAGGAAGCGTACTCAATTATTCGCAAAGGCTTCATCATCAATATTCACGAACAGATGCGCAAAGGCTTATTCATCAATATTTGTTACGATAGAAGCATTCTTCGTTTTTTTTTGGTCATACGTAGTTGTTATGGAGCCTATGAACATGGTCCTACTGGAGAGAAGCATCACACATTGAATTGCTAAAGCCTAAACATGTCTATATTATTGTTTGATGCATAGTGGTTTTCTCTTGACAAAAATGGAAAGAAATGTTATATGATATCAGCAAAAGCAGCTATTAGGGGGTGGAACAAAATAGCAGTCTTTACCCGAATCAAGGTTCTTTTATATTTTCCCTTCAGTTTTCTTGTGAAATTGTCTTTAAATTTCAAAAATCTTCTACATGTAAGATGATTTTTCATATTCGGAGAAGCGTTCAGCATAAATCTAACCATATATATATATTGAGTGAAGTCCAGTCCCTACTTGTATCAAATGAAATAACATATGCAACTTACCTCGTCTACAAATTACCAAAAGACCAATCTGGGTTTGACGCCCCGCCCCTATCCAAGTGAGCGATGAACAACAGGATTTAGAAGATAAAAAATGTTATATCTATTTAGTAAGTCCTCAAACCCCAGTTATTAAACCAAAGGCTGATCAAAACACCCACAACCCACCCAATAAGTTGATAACGAAACGCCTTCCACAGCAGAGGAGTGATGGTTGGATGGAAGTACAAATTTGGGAATTCCAAGCCACCACCGAGAAGATTTATATGCATCTTCTTATGGTCTCTGTTGATAAGAGGTTGAATAACGAGCTTATCATTGAAGGCCTTGAGTTCAGACCCGTATAGATTTTTTTTTTTTATATTGGACAAGAATTAGTTGTAAATACAAAACATGTTTTTATTTTTCTAGTTGAGTGGAAGTACATTTTGAATCCTATTTCCTTGGAACAAGTCTTTATCTTTTATGATGCCACGCCTAACAGAAAAAAAATATATTATAACAGTATAATATTTATTATAAAAAACCCATAGGGTTATAAATAGGATTTTATTAATAAAAAAATCAAAAGGATTGTAACTATGATAAAGACATATAGTGCAGTTTTAGAACATGCAGTTTTAGAACTTCTTTAAAGTTTATTAATTCACATTACTAAAACTTTGTGGGTACAGGTTTACATAAGTTCTTTTTAAACTCATGTTTGAAAAAAAAAATCCTTAGGCAAGGTGGTTCCTCTGACCTCTCACTACTTATTTTTTAAAATCTTATTGATATGATATGATTCCGATTTACGTATTTAATTTAGTAAATTCTCATTTGAGTATTTATCACATATCTAAGTCTTAAGTAAGTGATGTGTAAAAATTGTTTGTTCATATACAATCTACCATACATTTTAAACGAATTAATATTTTTATAATTCAACTGCAAGTGTCGTCTCAAGTTGGTTAGTGGTTAGTCATTTGGTTTCTCTTCTTGAGGTCCCAAGTTCAACTCCCACTAGCATCACTTCGAAGGACATTGATGGTGGTAATAAAGTTTAGAACTAGGCCTCTCTGAAGGTAGCCAGTTCGAAACCGAGCCGGACCGGCTTTTACCGCAGTGGGCCTTCGGGCGGTCGGTTTTCCCCGGAACTGGTGGCTTGGTGGCTCGGGTATGCATCCAACTCTAACCGTTATGGAGGAGGGGATGCATTTGCTCAATTGAAGGTATTCCAGGATGCTTATCCGGTGATTTAATTGGCCGTTAAAAAAAAAAAAACAAACTGCAAGTGAGTGGAGTCTAAAGTTGGTTCTTGGAATATTGATGAAATTGCTGGTATTCGAGATGCACACATTTAGACTTCCACTATTACAAATGAAAGCATTAGACCAAATATGATGACTTTCTTTGATTAACTTAATTTACCTAGAACTGCACTTACTATCAAACCATTATATCTCTTTAATTATGTTTGCAATAACAACAGTTAATTTACAAACTAACAAGAAGCAACAAGCGCAGTTTATAAAAAAAATAAAGGTGAAAAAAAGAAGTTTGAATTCTGAACCGCATACTACCATCACTTGATGAAGATGCATCTTATGGGAGACCGCTCTATTTCTAGTAACCTTAGAGGTAAGCAATGCACATTATCTACCCCTGCATCTATATCTTCAAGTTTCCGACCTTTTACAAGAATGATCTCCTGAGACCACACATATTCGGTACCACCATTAACTATTAGGCCATTTTTGGTGTAAGTGTTAAAAAGAAACTCCAAGAAGAACGTTTGAAGCTGAGAAGTAACTGATAACAAAGTGAGTCAGCTGAACTCGGTAATGAAGCGTCTAAATCTATACAGCCACAACTGAAGATCTTTAGAAGTAATCAACCAATGTAGAAGAACTTCAGATGAGGAATAAGTGTAAAGACATCAGACGACTGAAGTTGAACTTTAGACATCTGAGTTGACTTTAGACGATGATGAAGGAAACCATCAGATGATGAAGGGAAGCTTTAGATGACTTCAGTAATTATCAGAAGTCATCAGCTACAAAGCTAAGGTTAAAGCCATCTACCTAAAACACGCGATTATTGGAGAGGATATTATCAGTAAACTTGGAGCCTCACTAATGGAAGACTCCAAGTGAATGCCTTCTAGAAGGTAAAGAAGTTTGGACAAGTTGACAAATTGTGCACATACTACAAAGAGATAAAGTGCAAGTTGACTAATTATTCCCAAAGTTGAACATTTCCTATAAATAGCAATAAATAAAACCGAAGGTAGAAGGCAACTGATCTGAAGAAAACATTCAAACAGTTGAAAATCTTTTCTCTTATCCGTCAACAACCCGGAACTCAACTGTTCCATCTGTTTAGAATTTTTATGTTTTTTAATTAACAAATAACTTTATTATTCATACTTATAAAACATTTACAAATTGAATAACAACATAAAAATTCTATATTTCCAAGATTGTTGGGTATTGATTTCAAGTTCCGCATAAATCATTTGGTTAAATTTGTTTTATTTAAATCATTAATTGTTTTATTCATCGTTTGATGAATATGAGACCAACAAATGGTATCAGAGTCATCTGAGTAAGGTTATTATTCATAGATCATTTCAATACTCCGTTTTACTCGTAATAAACTTTCCGATTAAAACTCCACTGTTTAACTGTTTTATCATTATGGAAAATTCACAATCTTGGAATAGTAGCTTAACAGTTGGTTTGACTGCAAAACCACCTCTCCAAGCGAGAAATGAGTACTCTTAGTGGAAATTAAGAATGATTACTATTCTTAACAACCTCAACAAAGACTATATCAAGTCTGTCAAATATGGCCCTTATATTCTATGGATTGAGTACCAGGTATTGCAGCAACCAGCACTAGCCTAGAGGTTCGCAGAGGATCTTGAAATGATGGAGAAATATGTAAAAGCCAAATCTCTTTTGCTTATGGCTTTGCCAAACGGCATATTCTCTTAGGTAGATTTATATGAAACTGCCAAAGAGATATAGGATAACTTGGCAAATCTTTTTTTATGGAGGAAAGCAGATGCAGAAGAATTGACAATCAAAGGTCATATTTGAATATGAATCTTTTCGGCATTTGCCAGATAAGACTCTCACGGAGACATATAACAGGCCTAACTCAATCTTAAATGGTATTAGGAAATTTAAAATTAGTATCACTAATGAACAAAGAAACGCGAAGTTCATTCAAGGTCTACCAAAAGAATGGAGGCACTTAACATGTCCTTAAGAGCCAGCACAAACCTAGAAACAATGCAACTAGGCAATTTGTTTAGGGTTTTCCAAGCCCAATAGGGTGAGGTCTTTGAAGACTCAACTTCTAAGGGCAGCCCCATTTCTCCCATCTCTGACTCTATTAGAGATAAGAATGTGAGGCTTGAGTCCACACCTATAAAATTGTCTACCAGATCATCTGGTTTGATAAAAAAATGGACTGGGTGATTCTGAGCCAGATATTGGTCTTTAGGATAATCTCTGGCGCTTTTAACAAAACTATTTAAAAACTAAAACATTTTTAATAAAAGAGCGTGTCAGTCTAGTTCTAATAAAACCAACTTGTTGGCTTATATAAGATCTGCTGATGATGAAAGCCAAAAACCAAAAAACCATCTTCCCTGTTTGATTGAATAAGTTTGAAGTATGATCATTTGTCCAGAAGTTTCCCCTATGAAAGGTTCCCAAACCACCACCCAAACAACTGGAACATAACTGCTGCATCAAAGTACCGGAAGACAAAGTACAAGTGCTGGATTGATAAAGTGTTTGGTCAACAAGTCAACAGCCGAGCGTGTTAGGATCCAAAACGGCGGTTTAGACGGAAGTCCCGTTAATCAGATCTGGTGGTGATTCTAAAGTCCAAACCCCATCACTCTTTTACTCCAAACCATCATCACTCTTTCATCTAACACTCGATTATACTTTCAATGTGCTTCTTTGTCCCGTTAATCAAAGGTGGTGATTCTAAATTCCGATGAGTAGATCTAGGGTTTGGGAGGTCAGATTTAGTGTTGCAGATCACGATCCAGGACGAAGAAGCAAGTTCTCTGGTTGCAGAGGTGTATGATAGGGACTTAACTGTGATAAGGATGGAGGTTGGGTTGCAGAGGTGTATGTGGTGGCAACGGGGTTGTGGTGTTGCGTGTGTAGGTGGAGGTGAAGGTGGTTCAAGTAGTGTTTGGTGGATTCAGGTGGTGGTTTACGGTGGGGGTGAAGGTGGTTAACCTCTACCGTGGTGGTCGGTTTTCGGTGGAAGGTTTATGGAGGTGGTCGGTTTCCGATGGATTGAGGTGGTGGTTTACGGTGTTTGGTGGAAGGCTTGATGAGGTTTAGAGAGAGATAGTTGCAGAGATTTAGAGAGAGTGAGGGATGGGGTGGGGTAGGTTTTATAAAAAGTTTTTATTTTATTTTATTTAAAGGTTAAAAAATTATAGAAAAGAAAATAAAAAAAATAGAAACATAAGTAAAATGTCCAAATTGCCCCTTAGTTAATATAAACAATAAACCATATGAAAAGAAAATAAAAAAATAGAAACATAAGTAAAATGTCCAAATTGCCCCTTAGTTAATATAAACAATAAACCATTTAGAAAAGAAAATAAAAAATAGAAACATAAGTAAAATGCCCAAATTGCCCCTTAGTTAATATAAACAATAAACCATGTTAGCGAATTGAATGAAAATGACAAAAAATATCAAAAGTGAAGGGCAATATGACATAAAAAAGTCGTTTTGAATGAAACTGACACACATGTCTAAATCAGAGACAATTTTATCAATTTACTCTATATTTTACCTAAACAATAGGACATCAATCCTACACGGCAATTATTTAATTTTCATTTTTAATTATATAATGACATGGCTTAAAAATACCAGCATGGGTTAAAAATTGAAAAAAAAATTGTGAAATATTAAAAAATATTAAAAAATTGTGAAAAGTCTTAAAAAATTTGCCAAGACTTTAAAAAAGTTTATAAATCTGTTATTAAAATTGGCATTTTTTAATTTTTTTTGCAATTTGTTAAAAAAATTGGCGTTTTTCACATATACTTCACATTTTTTTTAAGAAAAACTGCATTTTCTTTTCTTATTTTTGTAGTTTTTCCATGTGACAGTTTTTAAACCATGTCATCATATAAGTAAAAAGAAAGATAATTAAAATGTTGTAGGATTGGTTACATGTTATTTAGGTAAAATATATAGGAATGAAACATTAAAAGAAACATGAACTGCCTAATTGTAACAAAAAAAAATTGTGAGTGACCTTATTAGAACAATCATGAAAGTTGGTTATTATTTTACAAAGTTATCTACTTTTTTTAAACATGAGAACTTATTAGTTTGTTACTGTAAGGCTCACTGAACCCCAAATCCGATCCTAGTTCAACCATACCAATTCAGCGGTTCAACATGACTCGATAATAACAGGTTGGTTCAATCCCGGATAATACAATGAATGGATACTAAGCTACAGAAAATATAGGTTCCATTTTAGATTTCAATGTAAAGATACCTGAGTATAGTGTCAAACCTTCAAGAAGAGTTTAGATTTGTAGGGTTTGTACTTGCTTGTTCTAGTATCCTCCAAAGTATCCAACATCTCACTTGTGAATTTGAACTTTGTAAGATGCATAACCTTTCATATACTTAGAAAGTAAGCAATCGAAGTTATAAGGAAATAAGCATAACTTCTTCCAAAGAACCTAAACTCTTTTACAAGAAAAGCTAGTTTTGCAAGACTCAAACTGATTCAGTTAATAGAACTATAGGTGAAAATAAGAAGCCTAACAATATATTATATTAATATTACCATTGTGTGATTATAATACTTGCGACAACCACTTATTTACGTGGTATTTTATATCCTAACAAAAGTAACTGTGAATAGTAATAATATCTAACTAGTTTAATACCCGTCTACGTTGATGTACATAATTTGTGAGGTTAAATGAAGTAAATACATAATCTTTGTTGAGGAAACATACCGTCAAACAATCCGACCTTGCAACCAGTCAAAATTACCAAATCATAACTGCGAATGGTAACGTCAATAAACTTGAGTGCAGCTTTGCTCCATAACGAAACACTAAGTTCCTTGCCACTATATTGTTTTAAGCAATGATGCAAAAGCAGCTTGGTTACATTGAACAACTAACATATACAAAGAAAATGTACAATAAAGTATACCGTTCATTACATAAAACTATGTGACGCATCTCTTGATTACATGATTGAACCGGGCGGAATCAAGTGGTAAAAGAACCCATGTGCGTTATACATCAACAACATCTATATTTAAAAGAAAGTTACGAGTTAAATTCATTAGCTACAACCTTCTTGCTTTTTTACATGATTTTAAATTTCAAGATCCTTTATAATATTTGTAAAATGATTTAACTTCTAATATTTTCTTGTTCAATTTAAAATGTTTTAAGCCAGTGGTTTTTAGTTTTAAAACTTATTATTTGTTTATACTAAATCAAGATGAAGGTAATCAAACACTATTTGATGAGGTGCTCCTTATATACACATACACTATTTGATGAGATGCTCTTTACTACTACTACTACTTTTTTCATGATGTGTTCGAATGTATTCTCTCTTTTGTAGTCATCCTATATTTAAAATTATAATCTATTACTCTTATATCATTTGTAGATCCCAATTGAGATCAACAAAACAGAACCATCAACAAAGGGTTGAATTAAATTTTAGGTGTTATAAACGGTGCCTTTGTAAAAGCCAAATACAAAAGCTTACCATGGATCAACACAATGGACCTTTTTTTTTCATTTCAGGTGCTAGTCACTAATAAAAAAAAAATTCTTGACGATAACCAGCTAGTTTTCTCAAGGTAATAAAAACCACATTCAAACAGGAAATATATCAGCTTACATGCACCAAGCTAAATTAAAAAATGTAGAAAATGATAAGTGACATCTTAAGAGTATAATAAGATTATGCAACATACATGTACATAGGGGCGGACCTATAGTGTTACAAGTGGTAACCTCCGTTGCCCCTTGACGCTCCGACGGTGGTGTAAATTTTGGAAAAATTTGACGTTTTTTCGATTCCGTTACCCTTTTTCTTTGAAACATTACCCCTATGCGGATTTTCTAGATCCGCCACTGCATGTACATAAACATAAACGATTCTAGACCTGTTCCTTAAGCGTCAAGCAACTTGTTAACCGCTGAAAGTTGTTGCCTTCCTCTCCACTCCTCAACAGGCTTTAATGTGATTTGAGTTTTCCACTGCTACAGCCTCCACACACCACATATGTTTGTACTCACCATCTCCAAAATCAACCATTGCCTTTGCCTTTTTATACCATGGATTCTACACCACTACAAAATCTAGAAAAAAATATAACAATAACTGTGTAAATAAAAAAACTAAAGATGAAAAATAAGAAATTAAGAGAAAGTGCAGTCTTACTAGCATTTGCAAGTCCATCTTTTTGGATGAGAAATATTCGTTTCTTTTCATGATCTATTTGAACTTCAGTAAGAAATATCAACCTATTTGAACATTGACCAATTACCTGAAGTAAATTCATAATTTCCATGCCTGATCTAGGTTCCTTCTTTTTCTCATAACCTGTTTTAGTTGCTCCTATAAAAAAAATGCTCTTAGAATTGTTACCATTTGCATTGCTCAAGCATTAAGCATATCTAAAGCAACAATTCAGAAAATATAAAATAACAATAAAAGGAATTCACATGTGTTAATAGAGCATCAAACATGTAACTTAGTGTACTATTTTTCTTTCTCATCATCTCATGCATCTGTTGAGATCTGAGTTGCTTTTGCAAGATGGTATTTTATTTACAAGAGGAACAAAATAAGATGAAAAATTCAGAAGGGAGATGCCTGAAAACCATACCTGATTTCCAATAACCATATTTTATTATTCATCTCTTTCCTGCCTTCCTGTTACAGCTTCTCCATTTGGGCCTACAGACCAGCTCTTGTTTTAGTTTCCTGGCCGGTTATATGAAACGGTAGCAAATAGATCAGATACAGATGCAACGACAACCCCGCCAGAATCGGCAAACGGATCAGAAGCAACACACATATTATAAGCAACAAACAGATCAGATGCAGCAGCAGCCCCACCAGATGTCTTTGTCTCTTAGAGCGGAAATTCAGACTCAAATCTTCTCGGCTGCTGCAATGTCTGAGCAAATGCCTGGTACTTCCTGATTTCAGCTCACTCACATTTCTCCGGGCATACTTCATTGATTAGTCAAAATGAGTATCCATGGAATCCGTATTCTCTCTCCCCTTTTTTTCCTTCACTATGTCCTGCAAAATAAACAAAAATAAGCATCAATCATCCAAAAGGAAACACAAAAACACATATAAAACAAAAAATCAGTTATGTCAATGTTCTCTCTAATTGCATATTTGCAAGCACGTTGACATATCTCAACAATATCAAAACCACTAAATCCAAGAATGTACCTAGTAAGAGCTCTCAAACCAACATCTTTAGAAACATGGAAATTCTTCATTGCAGCCTTGAAAATATGGTGGTAATCAAATGTAAATTAGTTGATCAAGACGCCCGGGTTGAAGTAAAGTGGGTCGGTTTGTGGCTCCAATTGTGAAAAGTGGCAGATATTCCATCCGTTTCAGTAAATAGTTGATTCAAAACGGGGTCAGTAATATCACCTACATCTCGGAAACGGCTTCCACTCTGCGATAAATACATTATAAACCTATTATTGAAAGTCAAAAGATCATGTGATATGAATGTGTATATAGATACGGAGAGTGGATAACCTAAGCTTATAACATGATTCAAGAATGGAAACCTAAAAACTAATTTTACCTGGTTTTCAGACTCAAAACTTTCTCTTTCCCATGGCTCCATCCAAAGTTTATTTCAATGGGAGGTTATAATCAGAGTATGTTATATACGGTGGTTACAACCTACAAGCGACGTGGGGAGAAAAAATTGGAATGCAAATAACTGTTGTTAACTGCAGATGCAACAGTTAAAAGTATGAGTTTAACTGACTGAGATGATTTGAAGGGTGGTTAGACTTAATGAGTTTATAATATATATATGTATATATATATATATCGGTTCAAATGAAAATCATCCACAGTTGTGAGAAGCGCGAGAACCACTCTCCACCAATCAGGTCATGCCACCTATACACTATTTTTTTTAAATCATAAAGATATGTCTTCTCTCTTTCTCTTTCTTTAAAGTCTTATCACACTTTTCTATCTATCAAAATGTCATATCTACTCTCTTTCTCTCTCTTAAAATCTAAAAAAAATTGTTTTTAGTGAAAAAATCTATTATACATAATATTAATACGCGATGTCGATGCTTCTTTCTGATTAGTCAATTTGACTTTTTTTCCAGAACAAAATTTTATTAAGTTGCAACTTTTTAATTAGTCATTATTGTCTATTGTGCAGTAAAAAATGTAGGTTAGTTTGATATGATTGGTTTTAGTGCGAAGAAAAATAAATAAATAATTTTTTTCTTTTACTTTTCATATTTTTATACCTCACACTGTATATGTGACACAAGTTTTTAATGATTTTACTAATTTGTTTTTTAATACGTTTGTTAGTTTTCTTAAAAAAACGAATACGTAGTTTGCTTAATTTTTCGGTTTTTTAAACATACGAGAGTCGGGCCGATACCGTGATGAACCGAATCGAATTACCGCCATGGAGCGCGGGTAATCCCACTACTTTTCTGTAAAAAAGTTTAAAACCGTAAAAAAACTTGGCGTAAAAAAATGTTTTAAACCCGGGTCGTAAAAAAAGTTTTTATACCGGCACGTAAAAAAGTTTAAACCCGCGCGTAAAAAAAGTTTTAAACCGGCGCGTAAAAAAACTTATATACCGGCGTGCAAAAAAAGTTTAAAACCGGCGCGTAACAAAAGTTTAAAACCGGCGCATATAAAAGTTTAAAACCCTATGTAAAAAAAGTTTAAAACCGCACGTAAAAAAAGTTTTATACCGACACGTAAAAAAAGTTCTAAACCGGCGCGTAAAAAAAGTTCTAAACCGGCGCGTAAAAAAAGTTTTAAACCGCGCGCAATAAAAAACTTAAAGCCGGGGCGCAAAAAAAGTTTTTAAACCTGCGCGTTAAAAAAGTTTAAAACCGGCGCGTAAAACAAGTTTAAAAATAGGCGCGAAAAAAAGTAAAAATCGCGCGTAAAAAAAGTTAAAAACCGCGCGTAAAAAAATTAATTGAGAATTAAAATTCATGTTTAAAACAAAATTAATAATTCATGTTTAAAAAAATTAACTGAGAATTAAAATAAAAAATTATATGAGAATTAAAAGAAAATCAATAATGCATTTTAATTTAAAAAAAAACAATCTTATTAATTAAAACAAAATCAATAATCAAATAAATTATTAAAGCTACAGTAAAAGATAAATATGTACATTTGTCACTAAAAACAAAATGACATTAATAAAAACACAATCATTAAATTGTTTTATTGTCTTTTAATCTTATCCATCAAAACCAACTTGATCAATGGCTAATATTTGTTTTATTGTCTTTTTTATTTTTTAGTTAGTTTTTTAGTTTTCTCAATTATATCTAGTTTTCTCATGATCCTCTCCCTATATATATATATATATATATATTGGAGAGGATCATGAGAAAACTAGATATAATTGAGAAAACTAAAAAACTAACTAAAAAATAAAAAAGCATAAAAAACATACAAATTTTTTTTACAATTTTTTTATAAAAAATCGCTGCTTTTTATATATAAAAAAACTTTTTTTCCAAAAAAAAAAACTTGTACTGCACATGTGCACTATATGTGTACTACACATGTGCATTATATGTATATGTTCCATATGTGCATTATATGTTTTTTTTATTTTTGTTTTTTAAAAAGTTTTTTTATATAATATTGATAGCGATTTTTTATAAAAAAAATTGATATGTTTTTTTGGCTTTTTTAGTTAGTTTTTTTGTTTTCTCATGACCCATCCTCAGTTGCGAGAACCACTCTCCACCAATCAGATCATGCCACCTGTTTGGGCATAGATTTTTATAGTTATGGATCATGTATCCTGAAGCGTTGCCTGGATCACTTATCCTTAGCGGATGGTGCAGGAACTCGGAGGATCAAGGATCCTTAACGTTACTTATGATTTCTAACAATTATCCATGTTTTTAAAGCTTATACGCAGGTAATGGACGTAGTGGACTAAATCTCAGCTGAAATCTCGGGAATATTCCATTTAAGATGCTACTTGGTGGCCATGTAACGGTCATGTGAACATGGGCATGGTCTTCCTAGAAAATAGGACATATTGTTAGCTTATTTAAAGGGGTTGATCAAGTGATTTTAGGGAATTAATTCACATTCACGAATCAGAGATTACACACACTTGCAAACCAGAGCTCACACTTAGAAAACATTCATTGTATCACACTTGATCAACATCCGAAGTTGTAATCTTTTTATGCAATATAGTTGGTGATCGGTAGTTTCCATCACCCGAGGTTTTTTATGCCGGAGATCTTCATCGATCAAGGGCTTTTTCCTCGTATAAATTTCTGTGTTCATCGTCGTTTATATTTCATCTTGGTTCACATCATTGTTCAACACACAAGCACTCAACCTCACATACAAAGTTTGGTCACATTATCCTTAATCAGATTTTTGACCAAAACAGTTTGGCGCCCACCGTGGGGCAATCGATGCTTCAATTCTAAAAATTATGTTCATTTCATTCATTTCTATTCATTTCCATCAATCACATGGCTCTCAGGGAAAATCCACTTCAATTGCCATGCCGGCGGTTACCTCGTCTCAAGCCAGTGCACCGTTGCCTCAGATTCCCCCTGCATTCCAGAAGAATGCTGAAAATTCTCAAAAGAAGACATCATCTGTCTTCACAGGATCAAAAACCTCTGTTATTTCTTCATCTACGACTACTAATAGTGATGTTTCTACTTTGATTTTGCAGATGAAAGGATACATGGAACAACAAGAGAAAACCAACCAGAGGATCCTTCGCGAGATTGATGAAATAAAGAAGCAAAAGAGACCAGTGCAAAATCAGTCTCCAGTCATGCATAGAGCATTGGATTTTGCTACTCCATCATCAACAATCCAGCAGTCCAAAGGATCCATGACTCAACCCCAAGGATCCTATATCCTTCAACAAGGGTCACTAGCAATGACGCAGCCTCAAGGATCCTCTATCCTTCAGCAAGGATCATTGGAGACAACTCAGAATCAAGGATCCTTCCTCCGTTCGGGAGGATATATGGAGACGTTTCTAGCTCAAGGATCCTACTTTCAGAATCAAGGATCCTCGTCTCAGGTTCAAGGATCCATGGATTACCCTCCAAGGCCTTCAGCACCAATGTATCCAGGATCCAAGATCTTTCAAGATCAAGGATCCTCAAGGAGTCAGCCATTCAGAAGTTCCGAAGTACTTGAAAGGGATTTCATTCCTATGCGGACCATTGCTTCATCTGGTCCTACCATTGCACCAGACATGTCTTACCCTAGATATACTTCTGGGATACTAGTTCCAAATCAATCGGGAGGTAACAATTTCAATACATCTTTTGATGCTAACTTTACTTATATGCAGGACGCAAGCATCAACCAAGCTATGGCCAGGGAGTTACAAAAACTCAAGGATATGATATCCAGTGTTCCCGGAGTGGTCAAACCCATTTCTGAGATCCCGGATGGAAGTCACAGAGTTCTCGCTTTGCACCTCACATAAGCAATGCCGAGATACCAAAACGTTTCCAGACTCCGAGTATGAAGCTCTATGATGGTACCACTGATCCGGAAGATCATGTGGCTCAGTACAGAGAAAGGATGGAGACCAACCCTATCTCTGAAAGGTTAAAGGAAGCCTATCTGTGTAAGGGCTTCGGATCCACACTCACTGGATCAGCACTCAAATGGCTGCTAAGTCTTCCTCCTTACTCTATAACTTCATTTTCACATTTAGTTAACTTGTTCAATAATCAATTTTCTTGTAGTAGATCTTTTGAAAGGTTAACTAGTGACTTGTATAGGATCACCCAAGGTCGTGATGAATCACTTAGAGATTACATCACTAGATTTAGTAGATAATCCTTAGAAATTCCTAGTTTAGATATTTCCACTGCTGTGGAAGCCTTTAAAATGGGTTTACTAAAAGATTCTCCATTCTATGATGATCTTGTTATGACACCTTGCAGGAATTTAGACGAAGTAAGGAATAAGGCCCTAAGGTTCATCCGTTTAGAGGATGACAAAAGGATCCAGGATAGGTTGTCAGGATCCTCAAAACAGGAGAATCAAGGATCCTTTCACAAGAATAATTGATCCAAGCAATACTCCAAGCATAACAATCAAAATGTTCATTCGGTTGAACAAAAGGAAGCTCGGTGAACATTATGTAGGTCCACTTGGAGGATCAAGTTACCTACTTCCTTGTTTGTTAGAACACACTTACAAGTGCGGAATCCTCGTGAGTATGCAACCGTAACGAAATGTAAGCAAACACAAACACAAAGTAACTAAAGATTCAGTATCATAGATTAAAGTGAAGAGAACTTGTACAAACATATACACACAATGCTCATACAGACTCAGGGTACTCTTTTAGTTAAACTGTGAAGAAGAGTTCTGTATAAATAGGCCAAGGAACCTGCATGCTACGAAGAACATGCAGGGTACTACGAACAACCTGTAAACCAACGAAGAATGGTTCTTCGTTGGACAGCCCTACGAACAACATCCAGGCTACGAACAATGGTTGTTCGTTGGGATTACATCAACGAACAAGGTTGTTCGTTGAAGAGTAAATCCCATGAAGAATCCCAGTTCTTCGTGGGTGCCCATACCACAGACACTTCAATCAGATTACCAAGATCACAAACAAACATACAGACTGCAACATGCAGCTGTTTAACAAAACATACAAAGTAAACATCGTGCTAAGTCAAGATAGGAGGATATCTTGACTTGGCCGATTCGACCAAAACATACAGACACGTACAAGAAAGACCGTACAGACTACCAAACGCTAAGAACAAGCGACAGACATAAAACTGTACCAACAAATTCCCCCTTGTCTGTTGCTTGGTCTTCGGTCTTCACGTTCTAGTGACTTGCTTTGGACCACGTGCTTCCTGCGTGAATTCCTCGGTAGTAACAAAAACAAGCGACGCATTGAAAGAGTAATGCTTGATGCGCGTCCTTGTCCTCGTAAAATATGTCGTGTTGAAACAATGTCTTGATGTCACCAGCTGACATATTCACAATCCATATTGGATCCAACATCCGAAAATTATCTTCGTCATTCTTGAACACGATGACCTCTTCCTGAGTGTCTGAATCATAACACCACAACTTCATGTTTCCTAAGAAGTCTTACTTCATTGGCATGAACGGAATTTTATCCAAAGTCTTCGCCGGCGAGTAAACAAGCTTGTACTTTAGCAGTGTTAGTTTCCGGGTCTAACGTGTACTTGATCTGCTCATACATCGGAAACTGAGGTTTGTACAATTCATCTTTCCAACCTTTGCGTCGTTCGATCCTTAGTTTTCTTGCGAAAAGTGTTGCACCTTCATATTTTGACCTGTTAATCAACTGTAACCTGGCAAGCACAGAAACATCATAAAAGGGCAACGTTAAAAATGCTAAGGAGAGACTTGAAGTATTGGAGTCCGTGTTCATGCTTAATGGCCATGCAGTGAATATCCTTCACAAACATCCAACTAAGAATTCGACCTTGTGGTCGATCCTTTACTTCATATAATCAACTTGATCGACAGAAGGAGTTGGCTTTTGTTTCTTAGCCAAGAACTGTTTCCTCCATTCTTCAAAGGTATCAGTGGGAGTATCAGATGAGTCACGACTCTTGAGTTTCTCGTCGATTTCATCCAAATTCTCACGAAGCCAATCACCATCGAACGGATCAAACTCCATTCCATCTTCTCAAACATACTTAGACTTTTCAGAATTGCCTTCAAATATGATTTCTTTCAAACCTTCTAGGTCTACTACCTCGGGTTCACTGGGCATCTCATCAATAGACGCCTCATCGACTTCCTTCATTTCCTTTAACCTCAAAATCTGTTCTTGGGAGAGTTCAGAAACAAACTCCCCTTCTTCCAATTCCTCGCCAGTGACCGGGTGTAACGAGTGCAAAGGTTGCACTTCAGAAGACAGAACCATTTTACCCGATCCTGAAGTTTCACCCACTACCACATCATCCAGACCTTGAAATAGGATTCTTTGCAGATCCATCTTCTCCAAGGCTTCCTCAACCGTACCCGCACCACCAGAACCTGCAACAATGAGAGCTGAACTAGAGGCACCGGACAGAGTAGAGGTCGAACCCTCTTGCTGTGCTGTTGAGACAGGAGCTTCTGGGTTTCCTTGATCTTCACTATCATGATCCCTTTTCTGAAGAACTTCTTGAGCTTTACATCTCTCGTCCCACATCGTATTCGTTCGTTTTCGAGTAACTTCATAGCTGCTAGCCATGTTTCTGAAGTTATCGGCAATGGTCTTGTTTCGAGAGTTGTAGAAATTGGTAATCTCCGTGTATCTCTTATTCAATCGATCACCCACATGAAGCACTTCAGAACTTCGCTCTTTTACCCTGTTCAACTCAATGCCACGAGCATTATCAGCCGCTCTCATCTACAGCAGTTGTTGAGCTCGCTCATCATCTACAGCTCTTAGCTGAGCATTCTCAGATCTCAACTCTACAATTTCAGCTTGTTGCTTCCTAACAGTTTCGTTCAAGGAATTGATCGACAACTGTTGTTGAACGGAAGAACTCCTCGTTGCAGCTATTAACTCTGATTGCTTGTTTATTTGAGTTGTTGCAACCAGAAGCTGTGAGAAAAGAAAGTTCACTTTCTCACTGTCGTTCATGCGCTCAAACTTTGTTTCTATAGACTCGGAACTTTTTCTAGCTCTTTCTCTGGAAACTTGAGGTGGTACTGGTGTTGTATGCTGAGGAGGCGGTTGTTGAGGACTAACGGTTGCTGTTGCAGTTCCTGATGACCGACCAGGAGAAGCTATTAAGGCTTCAGTTTCCTCCGCAGTGAAAACTTCTTCTGGTGTAGCTCCTGCAGTAGCAGCGGTTGGCTGAGTAGACTCTGGTTGAACAGAAGAGGAACCAACTGTTGTACGACTCTTTTTCTTTCGTCGTATAGCAGTTTGTCTCTTCCTAGCCTTCTCAGACTCCATGTCTGAAGGAACATACTCCGGATCAGCTTCTGTTCTAATTCTTCTTACTTGACGAACACCAGGTTCATCAAGGTAATGTTCATACCCAGGTTTCGGAGGATTATCTTCCTCCTCTTCACTAGCTACTTCTTCCGGTTGTTCACCAGAAACACCACTGGTTGAAACAACACCAGTATCACCGCCATCTCCACCATCACCACCTTCATCATCATCACCACTGTCATCATCATCTCTGTCCTTCCGTTTTCTTCCAAACTTATCTTCCATAAGCTTCCTCAAGGTAGGTTCCTCGTTGTCCGAATCACTTTTTTCATGACGCCATTTGTCATTCTCCGGTGCTACGTAAGTTTCACTTCCTAGAAATCCAAACAACTTTCTAGGTGGCATACTTTCTTTATATGTTTTACCAACATATCCCTTGAAAACCTTTAATGAATGTAGTTTCATATCATCGATCTTCAGAGCATCATTCGCAACTTTAGGAAGATCTGGATGCTGCATATTCATTACCATTTGCGGAAACCGTGGGTACATCCAAAACTTGCTTCCCACTGTTGTATCACCCGTCCTAGTCAAGTTTTCTCTCATGTTCGACAAGATATACTTTGAAATACTAAACGGTTTGTTTAGCACCAAAGCCACCATCATTCCCCCTCTAAGTCAGGATTAGCCATATCGTATCACTTCTACGATTGCTTAAACACTGAATTAGAACATGTAACAGAAACTTATACCGAAGTGGAACACCGGACTTGTTGATTTGATTTCCAAGAATATCCCCTTGAAACTTCATACGAAGCAAACATCCTCGCTGACATGTAATTGGTACTGAGAACGGTGCGTTAGGATCATCATTCAACTGCAAAACATTGTTAAGAATCTCAGCTGTGACAACAACGTCTACATTATTCACCTTTCCACGAACTCCTTCTTTGCCATCAATATCAACTGCTTCGGCCGTATCCCAGAAATCCTTGATCAGTGCTCGGTGTACCGGCATCCTGTGAGTGATAGCATAGTTGATTCGTGAGTCCCGCAACCACTTCATAATACCATCATACTCAGCTATCTTGTTTTCCGGATCTAGCAAGGCAATCATGTTATGTCGAGATTCCGACATAATCTCCACTTCACTTTTATCTTCCTTCTTTGATGCGGGTTTACGAGCTTTCGGTGCCATTCTACACACACACATACCCACAATGTGAACACAGATAGATTAAAGTAGAAATCAGGTTCAAACTATGTTAATTGTGAAAACTGTGAACTCTCTGTGAACATAAGTCATTCCAACGAACAACCCATTGTTCACCTTGTGTTCTACTGACACGAACAACCTCTACGAAGAATGTTTCTTCTGGACGAACAACCCTTGGTCAACGAAGAATGGTTCTTCGTGGACCTGGGTTCTTTGTTGACTGGAATTCTTCGTCTTCCCAGATATCAACGAACAATCAGTGATCAACGAACAACCAAGGTCAACGAAAAAAGAGTTCTTCGTTGACTTGGGTTCTTCACCGGATCTGGTTCTTCGCTAAAGGTTCTTCGCCGGAGTTACTTTCTTCACAGTTAAGACATGTCAGACAAACAACACATGGTTAACAATCTCTGACAAAACAAGATAAAAAACACCCAGTTCATTAACTTTTCCAACATTCTTGTGAAAAACACATGTTTTAACAAATATGCCAAAACCCATTTGATGATTCAAACATAACTTTGATCTGAAACATGTTTTAATCTACACAATGTTCGAAACATCACAAGATTGCTTCAACAAAAACACATAGATTAAATACATTAGTATACATTTTATCATCCATGAAGAACAAGGGTTTAACAAAAGTGTTTATCATGATTTATGTAAACTGTTTTCAAGATCTTGTTTCCGAGATTCTATTCGAACATTTGTTGTGGACTACCTTAGGTTTACAAACAAGATAACACAAACAAGAATGATGAGAACTGATATGGGATTCTTTGATGAAGAAGATGAACAGTACAAGGAAAGGTTGTTTGAGAGGTGAAAAGGTGAAAAGGCAATCTAAAAGTGATAAGATTTTAACCGCCCATACCCCTTTTATACTACCTGACCCCCTACGAACAATCATCTCTCGATGAACAACCTTTTACCTTAACGAAGAATGGTTCTTCGTCGACAGCCTCTACGAAGAACCCTTCATGGGCCGACGAACAAGCTATTTGGGCTTAGACAGATTTGGGCCCATCTCACATCAACGAAGAACGGTTCTTCGTCGAAGTGGTTCTTCGCTAAATGGTTCTTCGTTGAACCAGGTTGTTCGTTGAAGACCAGCAACAGCATACCAACTTATGAAGTTTTAAACAGAACAGATTTTAAACGTCCTTGGGTTTAACAAAATGCACATTAACCGTTATGAAGTTGTGAGATTTAAGCAAGGTTGATTTATAGGACTTCAATGGTAGAAACCATTCGAGTTTCAAGATCGACTAAACGAAAATTTACGAAAAGACTAAAGTATCTAAAATAAAACAACCTATGTTAAATAACTACGAACTACACTGTACACTAAGCTAAATAGTTTTTGCGAGTTTCAAAGTAAGAGAATCATACCAGCTTACAGTTTGGTCAAGCACGATTTTCTAAATTCATTTTACTTTCGATAAGCATTTTACCTCGATTACCGATATTGTTGTCCACGTAACTCAACTTATCAGGCGTAATCACGTTTGAGAGATATGATTTAATGTATGATTTATACTTACTAGCCGGTGTTCATCCACCTCATGACACATTCCCGTATCAAGACATGCACAAGAATTCGTCTTACCGGCGAGTATACCACTTATCATCTGTTTTAACGTATATGATGTGAGATACTCACTTATTGTTGGATGAAAACAAGCCCTATGTGATAAAATCACTTATTGATGAGGAACTTGATTTTCGGATGCATGAGGTGCAAGTCCGTGAACAGGTTAGTACCATCGTATCGACAAAGAGACGAACTTGACACCCGTAATAAACTGTGATATTTTATCACTTATTCGATTTGGTGGATGTGATATGATTATCAGTTATTGATGGTCGTATTCAATATTTACACGTATGTATGGTATCATGGAAGTTCTTGACTTGCGTCCCCGTTATTTTCGGTAAAAGATTCAACCATGATACCCAGATGATAAACAACATAAGCACCACACATTTCAGAACCTTGGCATACTATCAAACGAAATTTTGGTACCAAGACCATATGCCAATGAATGGTTCCCACCTGACTTTCAGTTTGTTAAGTTTATATCCACCACGTTTTAGTCTGATTGTGAATCTATCGGTACATCGTTAGTAAAGCTACTTATCGTGTCATTTTACATTTTTACCGCACTTGTTAACCACCGGTGTATCATCATCTTCTCTTATCTTTCCAAGAAACTCATTTTTGGTTTTTCAGTTTTCTATTGTTTTTGTATTTTCTGAATTTGTTTCGCCTTAAATGCAGAAAGTAAATAAACGAAAGACAAACATATTTTTGGATTTTTTTTTTGAGATTTTCTAATGTTTTTGTATTTTTCTTGAAATATTCTCCCCCTAAAATACGAAAAGATAAATAATGTAAAATATTTTTGAATTTTTAGAGTTTTAAGAAAATATGTACAAAAACGATTAGTCGATGATGATTTACTCGGGTTTCACCTTGATGCCATTTATCAAAAGCAAGTAGTCAAATCGAGATTTATCAAAAGCTTTTGTAAACAAGTCGGCACGTTGGTGATCGGTGTGTATTTTAACAGCATCGATAAGTCTCTTTTCATAACAATCTCGTATGAAATGATACTTAATCTCAATGTGTTTTGTTTTCGAATGCCGTACAGGATTACGGGTAATCTGTAAAGCAGCTTCATTATCAACATAAATAGGAGTAGTTAGGAATCCAAAACCGTAGTCGCGCATTTGCTGTTTGATCCATAAAACCTGGGAGCAGCAACTAGAAGCGGCAATATATTAAGCTTCACATGTTGAAGTCGCTACACAGGTCTGCTTTTTGCATTGCCACGTGACAAGGCGATTTCCCAAAAACTGACATCCTGCTGATGTTGACTTTGCATCAATTTTGCAGCCGCCATGATCAGAAACACTGAATGCGATCAACCCAAAGTTATCATCCTTAGGGTACCAGAGACCAGTGTCCGGGCAACCCTTCAAATAACGAAAAATCCTCTTCACAGCCATGAGGTGAGACACTTTCGGACTTGATTGATAACGAGCAAGAAGACATGTTGGATACATAATGTCGGGTCTTGAAGCAGTAAGATACATGAGAGAACCGATCATAGCACAATACAGAGACGGATCCACGTATTCACCAGACCCATCAGGAGTAATCCCATGATTCTGAGCCAATGGAGTTCCAACAGGCTTTGAATCTTCCATCTGAAATCGCTTGAGAATATCCCCAACGTACTTGGTCTGATGAATGAAAATCCCTTCCGTAGATTGGTGTACCTGCAAACCTAAAAAGAAAGTCATTTCTCCCATCGCGCTCATCTCGAACTTCTCTTGCATCACCTGCTCGAGTTCTTTGCATAATCCATCATTTGTAGACCTGAAGATGATGTCATCCACATATACTTGCACCAGTAACAAATCCTCCCCCTTTTCCTTAATGAAAAGAATGCAGTCGATCAAACCTCTTTGAAAACCATTTTTGAGAAGATACGCTGACAACGTCTCATACCATGACCTCGGAGCTTGATGAAGACCATACAACGCCTTGTTGAGAAGCCACACCTTATCAGGATGGATTGGATCTTCAAAACCTGGTGGTTGCTCAACATATACTTCCTCTTCAACCACACCATGAAGAAATGCACTTTTGACATCCATTTGATAGACCGTGAACTTCTTAAAAGACGCATAAGCCAAGAAAATCCTTATTGCCTCAAGACGTGTCACGTGTGCATAAACTTCATTATAATCAATGACTTCTACCTGAGCAAAGCCCTGGACAACCAACCTAGCTTTGTTTTGAACAACAACACCACGGTCATCCCTTTTGCACTTATAAACCCAGCGCGTGACAATCTTCTTATAGTTCTCAGGCCTATCAACCAATTTCCACACGCCCAATTTCTGAAACTGCTGAAGTTCCTCTTGCATTGCTTCCACCCAGGAGTCTTCTTTCATTGCTTCCTTCCAAGATTTCGGTTCTACTTGGCAGACATAGCATGCGAAAGACCAGTCATTTTGTTCCCCGGATTCCCTGATTGCTGAATACAAAGCAGCATTCTGATTGCTTCTCAGCTGATTACGTGTCTGCACTCCACTTTGAACATCTCCAATAATATTCTGCTGAGGATGAGTATTATTGATTCAAGTTTCACCAACATCAGGAACTTGAGCATTAATACCCAAATTGTTGAAGTTTAGATCAACAACTAAATCAATTGCTGGAACAGATGATGATGTAGATGCATTCCCTTCAGTTGTACCTTGATCTTGCACATTTGACGTTGCATCAAAAGTCCATGTACAGGGGCTGTATTACCTTCATTTGCGTCCAAGAACTCATCATCTTTTGACGACACATTGTAGTCAGCAGCATCTTCAAACACCTCATTTTGACCAACATTGTTAATCGAAGCAGAAGCTTGAGGTGTAACAACAATCGGTCGCACTAATGATGAATCAATTTCAGTATCACTTTCAAGTAACATTTGTGTTGCTGCAGAAACCTCATCAAAAGTCGGCCTATTAAAGGAGTTAAAATGACCATCATAGTCAAACATCCAAGGATCACCTGGAGCCCTTACAGACTCAGTATACCTCTCAACTCTAACTTCACCCCATACCTCAATTTTCTTTGTTGAGAGATTCCAAACTCTGAAATTTGGTGTAGCATACCCAAGGAAAAAGCCTTCGATCGCCTTTGCACCAAACTTTCCATTTGGGTCAATCATAGTACATGGAGCTCCAAAAGGTTCTAAATAGGACACATCAGGTTTCCTTCGTTGGAGCAGTTCAAAGCACGTTTTCCCATGTCTCTTAACTGTCAAGACTCTGTTCAAGGTGTAACAAGCAGTTGCCACAGCCTCCCCAAAATTGAACGGGTAGTTGTGATTCCACCCAACATTATTCTTGCAGTTTCTATAAGCGTCCGATTCTTTCTCTCAGCGACACCATTTTGTTGCGGAGTGTAACGAGAACTATACTCATGAAGATTACCCTTAGAAGTACATAACTCCTCCATAACACGATTCTTGAATTCTGTTCCATTGTCGCTTCGAATTCTTCTAATCTTCAACTTATATAAGTTTTCAAGAAGAGTAAAAAGATTCTTGAGAATTTCCGGAGTTTTACTCTTGTGTGCCATCACTGCTATCCAAGAAAATCTTGAGTAGTCATCCGTAACAACTAAATAGTAAGAGTCACCAAATGTAGTCTTGTGTTTCATAGGTCCAAAGAGGTACATATGAAGATGTTCAAGTGGCATGTTTACAGTGTTGACTTTCTTGATAGGATGTGATTTCTTTGTTTGTTTTCCTTTTTGGCACGAAACACAGACGTCTTGAAGATGAAAATTCTTGACTGGCACACCATTCACAAGATTATTTTTCACCAAATGGTTCATCTTCCTTAAGTGAATGTGTCTCATTCGTCTGTGCCAAGAGATAGATTCCTTCTCGGTTGCTTTTGAGACAAAACACGTAACTTGTGCAGAAGTTGTAATCGCTTGGCTCATATCAAGAATATACAGATCATTAATTCTTGGGGCCGATAAGAGAATCCATTCTTTAGGAATCTTGAATCCAGGCTTCAGCACATAACAACCGGCATCATCGAAATGCACGGTAAACTTCTTGTCGCAGATTTGAGAAACACTAAGAAGATTGGGATCAATTTGTTGCACGTAATTGATCTTGTCAAAAATCAGAACACCTTTGGAGATCATTCCTTCTCCAGTGATGTATCCGCCTTTATCTCCTGCAAAGGCAACATAGCCTCCCCTAATGCTTTTCACATCGAAAAGGAGCCTTAAGTCGCTCGTCATGTGCCTGGATGCCCCACTGTCAACAATCCAATGACTATTAACAGTTCCTCCTGAAGCACCCTGCAATGCAATTAAAGATAGTTGGAGATGGGGACCCAAGCCTTAGTGGTCTTGGGTCTACCCTGATCATCAAGAAATGTGATTTCTATTTCTTGATGATTTGGAAATTGTGAAGCTCCCCCTGAAGCTTTGCCCGAAATAGGTTTCCAAGTTTGTGATCGTTTACCAGATTGAGTTTTATTATTATTTACATTTTTAGAACTTTCTGGTCTGGATACACTTGATGAGCTTGGTTCCTTTTCAACAGCTTCTTGTCGCAGATTTGAGAAACACTAAGAAGATTGTGATCAATTTGTTGCACGTAATTGATCTTGTCAAAACTCAGAACACCTTTGGAGATCATTCCTTCTCCAGTGATGTATCCGCCTTTATCTCCTGCAAAGGCAACATAGCCTCCCCTAATGCTTTTCACATCGAAAAGGAGCCTTAAGTCGCTCGTCATGTGCCTGGATGCCCCACTGTCAACAATCCAATGACTATTAACAGTTCCTCCTGAAGCACCCTGCACATGCAATTAAAGATAGTTGGAGATGGGGACCCAAGCCTTAGTGGTCTTGTGTCAACCTTGATCATCAAGAAATGTGATTTCTATTTCTTGATGATTTGAAAATTGTGAAGCTCCCCCTGAAGCTTTGCCCGAAATAGGTTTCCAAATTTGTGATCATTTACCAGATTGAGTTTTATTATTATTTACAGTTTTAGAACTTTCTGGTCTGGATACACTTGATGAGCTTGGTTCCTTTTCAGCAGCTTCTGATTTTAAAGCCTTTTCAATGACTTTTATATTTTCCATTTTTGTTTCGCCTCTTGTTCCTTAACAGTACGTTTGTCTTGTTTGGGAGACACAGAGCAGCGTTGGTCATGTTTTTCAGGTGGAGCATCATCAACAAATTTTAGCTTGGGCGGGTTTGTACAATTTTTGACAATATGTCCCAACTCCCCATTTCAACAAACTTTGGAGATCCATTTTGTTGTCTTGACGTTGAACTTGTAGCCCTCGAGGTACTAGGCTCATCATCACAACCATTCGTGTGTTGAGAATAGTTGTTTTGATCATTTGGTTTTAAAATCTTGACTTGATTTACAAAGGTTGTGTTAGATGTATTTTCAAAAGTCTCAATTTTATCCGTTCCACTTGAGGCTACAAACTTAACGCCTTTTCCCTTTTTATTGTTACGAGCCTTTGATGTTGCAGCTCGTTTTCCTTGCAGATTTTTGGAAGTGATAGGTCGTTGTGACTTCAATGGTTCAGGTTGACATTGTGTGACAATAACATTTGGACTTTTCTTTCCTAAAAATTTGTTAGTGGAACTTTCAAAAACTTAGTCAATCAAAGCTGGATTGACTTTTCTAATAGGAAAGTCCTTGTTTGAATAAATCTTTTCGTCACCAGTCAAAGTATACAACAAGTTATCACTTTCAAACATTTCAACAAGTGCCTCAATTAACTTTCCAAGATTAATCTCTTGATGTTTCATGGCTTTTATAGCAGGAGTAGGAGGATCACATAAGATGTGATTCTCAACTGGAATTTCCACTTCCTTTTTACCATCAAGGGATTTATCTTGATCAGTCACATTTACATCATCTGATGAACAATCATCCTCAACAGTAGGAGGAGTGTGATCTACAACTAACGAAGTATTATCAGTTTCATTTGAAGGCCCATCCAACTTGAACCCTAATCCTGCTGCAAACTCATCAGGATTTAAAGGTACAAATGGCCCAAACCTTGGCATTTCTTCTTCATCGGGCATTTTGGTATAGTTGTGTCTAATTGGGGGTGGACACGACTTATACCCAATGCACTTGACATCTCCCTTCAATTTTTGAACTTCAATAATGTATCAAGCACATATCGGGAGTTGGAATAACTCTCCAATTTGAGCTTGATCGCATCATGCTCGCATTTTTCTATGGCTAACTCCTTTTTCGTTTCTTCAATGATATTAATGTAGTTATTAATACCAGTTTGTTTATTTAAAACTGTTTTCGTTAGCTAAGAAACACTTTTCTTAAGAGTATCGATCATAGTTTTAAATTCTTTTTCATTTCGAGTTAAAGCCATGTTTGCTTCTTTGCATTTTGAAAGTTCAACAATTAAACTCTGATTGTGGAGATGTGTTCCCTCAAATTTTTGTTTTAACCCAGCACAATCCATTCATCCTACATGAGTATCATTTTGTACCTGACTGGAAGATGGGGCAACATTTGCCATAAATGCAGTATTGCATGAAATAGCTCCATCAGCAGTGAAGAACTTTTCCATCTCTTTAGATGCAGAATCTGCTTTCTTGATCAGCACGGATCTTTGAATGGTCATCTCTTCAGCTTCTTTCAACAAGCTGTCACCTCAGCATCGATATCTGATCCACAATCACCCACACTCACGCTTTCTTCATCAGAACTACCACTATCCCCAGAGCTATCATCATCGGAAAACTCTTCTCTGTGAACATGCTTTATATGATTAATTATCTTTGCATAGCATGCCGTTCCTCCTTGGTTTCCATCACCCAACTGAACTGACCAGTCACATCCTTCATCTCCTTGAACTACTAGAGCTCTGGTTGTGTTTGACGGTCCAGTTTGGTTAGTGTTGTTAACTGCTACTATACCCCGTTCTGTGTTTGCTTGGGTCGTGTTGGAGGAATTGGTTTGATTTCGGAAGGGATTCTGATTTCCTTGCTTTGCAGGTCTAGTGCATTCACGCTTGAAATGACATTTTTCACCACAATTGAAACAGGTCACAATATCCTTATCAAATCCATACTTCGTATCACGCTTGCTTTCCAAGCTTGTTCTACCAGTCCTCGCCATGTAATCTTTTGCCCGTCTCACCGCACTTGCAAAAGCCCACTTAATATCCATAAGATCCATCTCATCCTTGTCGATTTGTTGATAATCTTCATTTGTCAAATTGATGTTTCCAATTTGACCTACGACTAGGCCACAGTATGCACTCACCATTGTGTTTAGAAGTTCCACATGTTCTTTTGCAACTTCCACACTGACCTTGGATAGATGTGAGGTATCAAATCTCACAGTATTAGGGTTTGCTGGTTGAGGTTGAAAGTTATTGCCATAACAAGCCTGTTGAGAAGCTTGTTGAGATTGAGAGGCAATATCTTTGGATGAGGCCAAAAGGAATTTGGATCAAAACCCGGATTGTAGGTTTGGGACGGTTGACTTGGTTTTGGTGGTGGTAAGAAAGGATTTGAATTTGACATGAAGGCTGTTTGAATTTTCGCTTGTGAAGTAGTGCTGACATCTGTGTTTACACCCCCAAAGTACATCTCAGGATTCTGTGGTACGGGAACCCGTTTTGCTTTACGAATTTCTTCTTCATCCTTGTTTTCCAATATTCTGTATAAATTCATAAATGTTCATTGTATCTAGTGCCCCTGTGTGTTTTACCAGATCAACAAATTGACTCCACTTTGGCGGTAGACCATCTGCAAAACGCTTAATGATCTCTTGTTGAGATGCGATTACATTGTATGAAAACAGTTCACTCATTAGATGATAAAATCGAGTTATCATGTCATTCAATGTCTCATTTTCCATAAACATGAATCCTTCGAATTCTTTCTTTAGAAGTTCTTGACGAATTCTTCTCGTAGCTGCGTTTCCTTCACCTCTAGCTTCTAAGGCATCCCACAAACTCTTCGTTGCAGTACAGTAGATGAACTGATGATATATGTCTTTGTGAAGAGCTTGCGTAAGGATAGAGAAAGCCTTTTTCTCAAGATCATATGCTTTCTTGTCTCCTTCGGACATGTTTGCCAAGGAGCTTGGATTCGATCCGGCTTCTTCAAGAGCAACATTGTATGGTGTAGTAAAACATGTCCAAAGTTCCGTGCTAACCCCAAGAACATAAGTGTTGAAACGTCCTTTCCATGATGGATATCCGTTCATGTGCTTAAGTTTAGGTGGACGATTTGTACTACCGGTTTCACTCTCACTAATTAACAAGCTTTGAATGTTTTGATTTTGATTTGCCACACAAGTCCATTGATTAGCGGTAATCGTTGAAGCTTTATGAGGCATGAGAGATTTTACCCATTGTGAATCATCTTGATTTGAACTCGCACCCGTGTTCCAATCCCAAGGACTAGAACTCATTTTAACTGATTAAAATGGAATATTAACTTTGAAATGCAAGTTTGTTAAAGTTAAGAAAATTATGAGTGTTCTGTGAAAAATTTCAAAATGCCTCGACGAAGAAAGGTTCTACGAAGAACTCTAATTTCAACGAACAATAGTGTCTACGAACAACCAGTGTCCACGAAGAACTGATTCTTCGTGGAAGACTTGGTCAACGAAGAACGGAGGTTCTTCGTCAGTGTATAACCAATGAAGAATGGGTTCTTCGTCTGATGATTGTTCGTCCATTGTTGTTCGTTGATCAGGGTTGTTCGTTAGTTTGATTCTTCGCCTGGGTTGTTCTCAGGAACAGAAAGTAGGCGAGATTCCTCTAAAAATAGAAACTAACTTTTTCTGAAATTTTGAAAGGTAGTAGCTGGTTTGCCAAGTTCTTTAGAAAACAAGCACCAAAACTTTTCAAGATCTTATCCCTACCAAAATATTCGGGTCACTTTTCCGGTGAACACACTTGCCGGAAATTTAGTCGAACTTAAGTTTTGTGAGAAATTTCAATAAAAACCGAATCCTAACATGTCTACATGCATTTTAATAAGGTTTTTGTAAAAAAATTATCTTCAACTAACAAGTTTAAGCTAAGCTTTTTGTTGATTTTTCTGCAAAAACTTAACTTTTCTTGTTTCAAACTTAAGAACACCTTTAAAAATGTTTCACAGCTTGTTTAAACATACGATTTCGCCTGGTTTCAAACAAGAAAGAGAGCCAAAGCTCTGATACCACTTGTAGGTCCACTTGGAGGATCAAGTTACCTACTTCCTTGTTTGTTAGAACACACTTACGAGTGCGGAATCCTCGTGAGTAGGCAACCGTAACGAAATGTAAGCAAACACAAACACAAAGTAACCAAAGATTCAGTATCTTAGATTAAAGTGAAGAGAACTTGTACAAACACATACACACAATGCTCATACAGACTCAGGGTGCTCTCTTAGTTAAACTGTGAAGAAGAGTTCTGTATATATAGGCCAAGGAACCTGCATGCTATGAAGAACAAGCAGGGTGCTACGAACAACCTGTAAACCAACGAAGAATGGTTCTTTGTTGGACAGCCCTACAAACAACATCCAGGCTACGAACAATGGTTGTTCGTTGGGATTACATCGACGAACAAGGTTGTTCGTTGAAGAGTAAATCCCACGAAGAATCCCAGTTCTTCGTGGGTGCCCATACCACAGACAGTTCAATCAGATTACCAAGATCACAAACAAACATACAGACTGCAACATGCAGCTGTTTAACAAAACATACAAAGTAAACATCGTGCTAAGTCAAGTAGGAGGATATCTTGACTTGGCCGATTCGACCAAAACATACAGACACGTACAATAAAGACCGTACAGACTACCAAAAGTTAAGAACAAGCGACAGACACAAAACTGTACCAACACATTATCCAACTTGATGTCCTCAAAAGAATGTATATTCCTAAATTCGAAATCGTTCCAAGATCATCAGTCGTTGTGGGATTCAGCGGGGAAACAAAGATACGATGGGGGACCTCAAACTTGCAATCTACATTGAGGGAGTAAACTCTAGTAAAAATTTTTGTGTTATTGACTGTTTATCCTGTTGCAATGTTATTCTTGGCAGGCCTTGGATACACGATATGAAGGCAGTTCCCTAGACATATCAACAATGTGTTAAGCTACCAACACCTTAGGGAATGGTCAAGATAGAAAGTGATTAGCAGGAGGCGAAGAACTGTTACACCTCTTCTATGAAACCAACTTCGAAAATCGAGGAAGCATAGCAATTAAAGTATCCTCCAAGGAATGTCATAGAGGCAAGGGAGCAGGACGTCAAGGATATTCCGTTGGACCCGAGGATCCTGAATCCAAAAATTTCATAAGATCCGAGATCCTGGATAGCATAGAGCAGGATCTGGTATCCTTCTTAAAGAGTAGAAAATCTACCTTCGATTGGAAGCATGAAGCTGCACTCAAAACCCTAAAGGATTACTTATCCTCTACACCAGCCCTGATGAAATCAGAAGATGGATAACCATTATCCATATGTTTAGCTGTTTCAGGTAAAGCGGTAAGTGTGGTCCTGGTTAAGGATCATGAAGGCCAACAATATCCGGTATACTATGTAAGTAAAAGTTTACTTGATGCCGAGGCCAGGTATTCTCATTTAGAGAAGATTATTCTTGCTTTAATCATGGCTTCTACTAAACTTAGATATTATTTTGAAACTCATACTATTGTTTTTAAGACTAACTTTCCTATTAAGAATGTCCTCAGGAAGCCTGAGATGTCTGGCAGGTTGGCAAAATGGGCAGTCAAGCTTATTTCATATGACATTAAGTATGAACCAAGAACTGCCATTAAGTCCCAAGCTTTAGCTGACTTTGTGGCTAATTTTAGTAGTGATCTACAAAGAGAAGTTGAATTGGAGGTACAATAACTTGAGGAGACCAAGGATCCCTGGACACTCTTCACAGATGGAGCTTCAAATATTAAGGGAACTGGACTAGGCTTACTACTAAAATCGCCACAGGGGGGAAATTATACCCCAATCCATTGCATCTGAATTCCAAACTACCAATAATGGATCAGGTATCTTCAAGTGTATTTAGCTAATCAAAGGATCATGTATCTTCAAATGTATGTAGATTCATTATTAATTGCTAATTATTATAATGGTTCACATACTGTCAAAGGAGAAAAGCTAATCAAATATTTAGAGATAGACAGGAAACTAGCATATTCTTTTGGGCTTGTCCCTAGTCTATTTGGGCTTGTCCCCAGTTTATTTGGGCTTGTCCCCAGTCTATTTGGGTTTGTCCCCAGTTTATTTAGGCTTGTCCCCAGTCTATTTGGGCTTGTCCCCAGTGTATTGGGCTTGTCCCAAATCTATTGCTTTTTTCAGTTTGACACAGGTACCTAAAGAAAAGAATGCAGAAGCAGACGCTTTAGCTAACCTTGGATCATCCCTAAAGATGCTAGAGGATGTCAAGATACCTATCATCCATGTTTTGTCTCCTGCAATTGACGAAAATGAAGCAACGTAGATTGTGGAGGACATTGCAATTTTACCTATTAATGATGTGCAGTCAAATTCAGGATCCTGCATCCTTCTAATTTTATATCCTTAAAGGGAAAATTCCCACAGGGGAAAAATCTAAATCCTTCAAGATTAAGGTATCCTAATTCACCATATTAAATAACATGTTATATAAGATATCTCTTGCAGGTCCATATCTACGATGCATTGAGGATCCTCAGATCCAAAAAGTGTTGAAGGATTTTCATGAAGGAGACTCTGGAAATCACACTGGAGGCAGAGCACTATTTTCAAGGATCCTCAGAACAGGATATTACTGGCCTACAATGAAGAAGAATTATGTGGAATACGTAAGGAAATGTGATGCTTGCCAAAGACATAGTAACATTCTTCTCAACCAGCGGAACCTCTGCATCCTATATCCTCCTCTTGGCCATTCATGAGATGGGGAATGGATATAGTAGGCAAGCTTCCCAAGGCACTAGGAGGAAAGGTGTTCATGCTAGCCATGACAGACTATTTCTCTAAATGGATAGAAGCAGAAGCTTTTGCTCAAGTCTGAGAAAAGGAAGTTATATCCTTCATTAAGCGAAACATTATTACTAGATTTGGAATTCCTTCTGAAATTATTTGTGATAATGGATCCCAATTTATTGGGAGTAGAACTACTAACTTTTGTGACAAATGACAAGTTATCAACAAAGAATGGCTGAAGCATATAACAAGAATGTCAGGATTAGAAGATTTCAAGTTGATGATTTTGTGCTAAGGAAAGCATTCCAGAATACCACGAATCCTGTTGATGGCAAGTTGGCACCAAAGTGGGAAGGTCCCTATCTTATTGAAGCTGAAGCTGGAAAGGGGGCATATCGTTTGCTGACCATGTATGGTGATCTCCTGCCAAGAGCGTGAAATGCTGTTCATTTAAAGAAGTACTTTATGTAGCAAGGATCAAGGATCCTTAGAGATTCCGATATCTAGTCCAGATCGAAGAATCCTCAAAGGATATATGATCCTTCCTTCGGTAACATTTTACTAATTCTTTCATATCATACTTATTATTCATCATGAGAAAAGGGTGTTAGATTTTTAACATCCAATTTTATCAAGTTTTAAGTTTTGCAGAATTTTCACAAAGATTCAAGTGGTTGGCCAACCCTCCAAAGTTTTTGGGTTTATCACAGTTTTTGGGTTTATCCCCAGTTTTTGGGCTTGTCCCCAGCTTAAGGTATCCGATACCTTCTACGGTTTAAAGGTTTTCACCTTTCACACGAATTGGGTTTTGACACCCCGCCAGTAGCGCACGCTATCCAAGTATAGTTCGAGCCAATGGGACCAATACCCGCTTTAGGGGCTGACAATTTCATTGCTGTTGGCTATATGTAGGATCTCAAGTATAATGGTAGACGTACCATACATCCGTTCCTAAGGTTTCTAACGTTTTCACGTTAACTAAGGTTTTGGCATTTTCATGTCACTTACGATGGGCTAGTCGCCAGTTTGGGCCATACGCCAGTATCCTAAGGTTTCTAACGTTTTCACATTAGCTTAAGCTTTGGGCTTGTCCCCAGTTTCTTGGGCTTGTCCCAGTTTATTGGGCTTGTCCCCAGTTATCATTGGCTTATTCCTAGTTTGTTGGGCTTGTCCCCAGTTTGTTTGGCTTAGTCCCAAGTTGATTTCAACAGGTTTTGGAGCCTCGAAGATTCACAAGTTGATTCAAAAAGGATCCTGGATCCTTAAAGTTTATCTAACGATGACTTATTTGTTTGTACAAAGGTAGTTCCTAAGGATACAAAATCCTAACTTGGATTTTTCGGTATGCTTTATTCTCATACCTGTTTATCTTATTGACTTCACCCTGAACCTTGCAATTAAGAGTATATGACTTATTTACTTGTATCTAATCAGATTTTGTCTATGATTATTTAATACCAGAATTGGCAAATGTTTAACAACATGAATTTTTCTAAATTCTTATAAGGTCAAACTTATGATTTTTCTTATACAATGTATTTGAATGTTGAAACATAAGCATATGAAGTAAAATTTATCAAACAAATGAACAACACCAAATATGGCCAAAAGATTATAATTAAAACCCCGTAAGGTTACCAAAATGCTCAACCCGAGCTTCGCCAGCGATCCGTGGCCCCTCCACTCGGGTTGATACAAGGTGTTACTAATTGTTTTAAGTGCATGAAGGTTAAGCACGAAGGGTCTAAAAGGCTTCATCCTCAAAAAAAGGGATTTTCTGATCCTTAAAGAAAAGGGAGTTATCTCTAACCCTATATTTCGCAATGATGATTATAGCAGGTCTTATCAGTGACATCAGATAGTGTAACGACTAGTTACATGCAGCAACGGCTGCGGAAATATGACAGATTTGATTCACATCTTATCTGCCATATTTGGGGGCAATTGCTTGGGCATAGATTTTTATAGTTATGGATCATGTATCCTGAAGCGTTGCCTGGATCACTTATCCTTAGCGGTGGTGCAGGAACTCGGAGGATCAAGGATCCTTAACGTTACTTATGATTTCTAACAATTATCCATGTTTTTAATGCTTATACGCAGGTAATGGACGTAGTGGACTAAATCTCAGCTGAAATCTCGGGAATATTCCATTTAAGATGCTACTTGGTGGCCATGTAACGGTCATGTGAACATGGGCATGGTCTTCCTAGAAAATAGGACCTATTGTTAGTTTATTTAAAGGGGTTGATCAAGTGATTTTAGGGAATTAATTCACTTTCACGAATCAGAGATTACACACACTTGCAAACCAGAGCTCACACTTAGAAAACATTCATTGTATCATACTTGATCAACATCCGAAGTTGTAATCTTTTTTATGCAATATAGTTGGTGATTGATAGTTTCCAGCACCCGAGGTTTTTTATGCCGGAGATCTTCATCGATCAAGGGCTTTTTCCTCGTATAAATCTCTGTGTTCATCGTCATTTATATTTCATCTTGGTTCACATCATTGTTCAACACACAAGCACTCAACCTCACAAACAAAGTTTGGTCACATTATCCTTAATCAGTTTTTTTTTTACCAAAACACCACCTATACACTATTATTTTAAATCTTAAAGGTTATTTTGGTAATTTACACAAAATGTCATGTCTTCTTTCTTTCTCTCTCTTTAAAGTCTTATCAGATTTTTCCATCTATCAAAATGTCATATCTACTCTCTTTCTCTCTCTTAAAATTAAAAAAAAATGTTTTTAGTAAAAAATCTATTATTCATAATATTAATACGCTATGCCGATGCTTCTTTCTGATTGGTCAATTTGACTTTTTTTATAGCAAAATTTTGTTAAGTTGCAACTTTTTAGTTAGTCATTTGTCTCTTGTGCAGTAAAAAATGTAGGTTAGTTTGATATGGTTGGTTTTGGTGCGAAGAAAAATAAATAAGTAAATTTTTTCTTTTACTTTTCATATTATTATACCCCACACTATATATGTGATACAATTTTTAATGATTTTACTAATTTGTTTTTTAATATGTTTGTTAGTTTTCTTAAAAAAACGAATACGTAGTTTGCTTAATTTTCGGTATTGTAAACATACGAGAGTCGGGCCGATACTATGACGAATCGAACAAATTCCCGCCACGGAGCGCGGGTAATTCCACTACTTTTTTGTAAAAAAGATTAAAACCGTAAAAAAATGTTTTAAAACCAGGTTTATACTGGCGCGTAAAAAAGTTTAAACCCGCGCGTAAAAAAAGTTTTAAACCAACGCGTAAAAAAAACTTATATAACGGCGCGTAAAAAAGTTTAAAAACGCGCGTAAAAAAGTTTAAAACCTGGGCTTAAAAAAGTTCAAAACCAGCCGCGCAAAAAGAGTTTAAAACCGGGGCGTAAAAAGGTTTAAAACCGGCGCGTATAAAAAGTATAAAACTGTGCGTAAAAAAAGTTTAAAACCACGCGTAAAAAAAGTTTTATACCGGTGCGTAAAAAAAGTTTTAAACCGGCTCGTAAAAAAGTTTTAAACCGCGCCAAAAAAACTTAAAACCGGCGCGCAATAAAGGTTTTTAAATCTTCGCGTTAAAAAAGTTTAAAAACCGCGCGTAAAAAAGCTTAAAACCGGCACGTAAAA
Organism: Scalesia atractyloides; assembly: GCA_947069175.1. Lineage (NCBI taxonomy): Eukaryota > Viridiplantae > Streptophyta > Magnoliopsida > Asterales > Asteraceae > Scalesia > Scalesia atractyloides. Next base: position 72,497,709 of record CAMTDV010001633.1, on the reverse strand, counting down.
AAGTTTAAAAAGAGACGCGGAAAAAAAGTAAAAAACCGCGCGTAAAAAAAGTTAAAACCGCGCGAAAAAAATTAACTCAGAATTAAAATTCATGTTTAAAACAAAATTAATAATTCATGTTTAAAAAAATTAACTGAGAATTAAAATAAAAAAATTATATGATAATTAAAAGAAATTCAGTAATGCATGTTTAAATTTAAAAAAAAATCTTATTAATTAAAAAAGCAATAATTAAAACAATCATTAAAGCTATAGTTAAAAGACCAATATGCCCCTTTGTCACTAAAAAACAAAATTTCATTAATAAAAACACAATCATTACATTACTTTATTGTATTTTAATCTTATATATCAAAACCAATTTAATCAATAGCTAATATTGGTTACTACGGTTTTCACAACTTAAAATGGTTCTTATTTTACCCATCCCCTATTATATATATATATATATATATATATATATATATAAGTCTAATTAGAATTATTTTTGATATGGTAGAAAAAATTTACAACAGGGGAGCGTAAAAAAAGTTTAATATTTCTTAATAGGGGCGTAAAAAAACTTTTATACCGACGCGAAAAAAATGTTAAAAACCGCGCGTAAAAACCGAGACGTAAAAAAAGTTTAAAACTGGGGTGTAAAAAAAGTTTTAAACCCAGGGCGTAAAAAAAGTTTTAAACCGGGCGTAAAAAAGGTTTAAACCAGGGGTGTAAAAAAAGTTTAAACCCGGGCCGTAAAAAAGTTTAAAACCGGGTCGTAAAAATTTAAACCCGTAAAAATTTTTGGCATACAATTTTTTTTGCCGTAAAAATGTTTGGCGTAAAAAAAATTATGCGCAAAAATGCAAATGTAAAAAAATATTTGGCGTAAAAAAAATTTGTTTTTTTGTAAAAAAGTTAAAACCGTGAAAAAAAGTATAAAAACCGTGGCGTAAAAAAGTTTGTTTTTTGTAAAAGAAGTTTAAAACCGCGCGCAAAATTTTTTTTAAATCGGTGCGTAAAAAAAGCTTTAAACAAACGCGGAAAAAAAGTTTATAACCGCGCGTAAAAAAAAGATTTGAACCCGTGCGTAAAAAAGTTTAAAACTGACGCGCAAAACGGGCGCGTAAAAAATGGCGTGGAAAAACGGCGCGTAATAAACGGGGCGTAAAAAACGACGCTAAAAACGGCGCGAAAAAACGGGGCGTAAAAAAAAAACGGCCGTAAAAACGGGAGCGTAATAAAAACGGCGCGTAAAATTTTTTTTTTAAAAAAAATCTTGAAAAACATTGTTTTAAAAAAAAACTGATTTCAAAATGTTTTTAATAAAAAATTCTGATTTTAATAAAAAACAATAAATATAATAAAACAAAAAAAGTAATAAATACAACAAGACAAAAATTTTTTTTTACCAAACAACCCTTTTAGAATTAAAATATAAAAAGCATAATAAGAAAAAATGATTTAATATTACTTTTAATCTCATCCATTAATCATCTAAGATCCAATGGTAGAAAGTGGTTCTCACGGTTCTCGCAACTGGATGTGGTTCTCATTTTACCCATCCCCTATATATATATATATATATAGGGGAAAGTTTATTGGGGAACACTAAAAAAGTGGGGAACAATGGGGAACCGACCCAAACGAACTCTGATTGGACTCATTCCAGCGGCGTTGGAACCGGCTCATCGAACCCTAACTAGGATCTCTTAACCCTAAACCCTAAATCCTAACCCCTAAACCCTAAAGCTAAAAAATAAGTCTAAAACCTAAGCTAAATCGTAAAATCTAAGCTATAAACCCTAAAAGCTAAATCCTAAAGACTGAACCCTAAAGCTAAACCCTAAAACCCTAAATACTAATGATTAACCATAAAACTAAACCCTAAGCCTAAACCCTAAGGCTAAACCCTATTATAAGACCCTAAATCCAAACCCTAATATATTTAGTGTTTATGGGTTAGGATTTAGGGTTAAGAGATCCTAGTTAGAGTTCGACGAGCCGGTTGCAACGCCGCGAGTCCAATCGAAGTTCATTTGAGTCGGTTCCCTACTGTTCCCCACATTTTTAGTGTTTCCCAATGACCTCACACTATATTATTATATATATTAATTTACATCTTCTTAGCTACAAGTATGTTTTGATATTTTTAATGTTTACCACAAAGTTTTATGTTTTTATTTTTTTAAGATTACTTTTTGTGGGCCGATACTATGACGAATCGAACAAATTCCCGCCACGGAGCGCGGGTAATTCCACTACTTTTTTGTAAAAAAGATTAAAACCGTAAAAAAATGTTTTAAAACCAGGTTTATACTGGCGCGTAAAAAAGTTTAAACCCGCGCGTAAAAAAAGTTTTAAACCAACGCGTAAAAAAAACTTATATAACGGCGCGTAAAAAAGTTTAAAAACGCGCGTAAAAAAGTTTAAAACCTGGGCTTAAAAAAGTTCAAAACCAGCCGCGCAAAAAAAGTTTAAAACACCGGGCACAAAAAGAGTTTAAAACCGTGGCGTAAAAAGGTTTAAAACCGGCGCGTATAAAAAGTATAAAACTGTGCGTAAAAAAAGTTTAAAACCACGCGTAAAAAAAGTTTTATACCGGTGCGTAAAAAAAGTTTTAAACCGGCTCGTAAAAAAGTTTTAAACCGCGCGCAAAAAAACTTAAAACCGGCGCGCAATAAAGGTTTTTAAATCTTCGCGTTAAAAAAGTTTAAAACTGCGCGTAAAAAAGCTTAAAACCGGCACGTAAAAAAGTTTAAAAAGAGACGCGGAAAAAAAAGTAAAAAACCGCGCGTAAAAAAAGTTAAAACCGCGCGAAAAAAATTAACTCAGAATTAAAATTCATGTTTAAAACAAAATTAATAATTCATGTTTAAAAAAATTAACTGAGAATTAAAATAAAAAAATTATATGATAATTAAAAGAAATTCAGTAATGCATGTTTAAATTTAAAAAAAAAATCTTATTAATTAAAAAAGCAATAATTAAAACAATCTTTAAAGCTATAGTTAAAAGACCAATATGCCCCTTTGTCACTAAAAAACAAAATTTCATTAATAAAAACACAATCAATAAATTACTCTATTGTATTTTAATCTTATATATCAAAACCAATTTAATCAATAGCTAATATTGGTTACTACGGTTTTCACAACTTAAAATGGTTCTTATTTTACCCATCCCCTATATATATATATATATATATATATATATATATATATATATATATATATATATATATAAGTCTAATTAGAATTATTTTTGATATGGTAGAAAAAATTTACAACAGGGGAGCGTAAAAAAAGTTTAATATTTCTTAATAGGGGCGTAAAAAAACTTTTATACCGACGCGAAAAAATGTTAAAAACCGCGCGTAAAAACCGAGACGTAAAAAAAGTTTAAAACTGGGGTGTAAAAAAAGTTTTAAACCCAGGGCGTAAAAAAAGTTTTAAACCGGGCGTAAAAAAGGTTTAAACCAGGGGTGTAAAAAAGTTTAAACCCGGGCCGTAAAAAAGTTTAAAACCGGGTCGTAAAAATTTAAACCCGTAAAAATTTTTGGCATACAATTTTTTTTGCCGTAAAAATGTTTGGCGTAAAAAAAATTATGCGCAAAAATGCAAATGTAAAAAAATATTTGGCGTAAAAAAATTTGTTTTTTTGTAAAAAAGTTAAAACCGTGAAAAAAAGTATAAAAACCGTGGCGTAAAAAAGTTTGTTTTTTGTAAAAGAAGTTTAAAACCGCGCGCAAAAATTTTTTAAAATCGGTGCGTAAAAAAGCTTTAAACAAACGCGGAAAAAAAGTTTATAACCGCGCGTAAAAAAAAGATTTGAACCCGTGCGTAAAAAAGTTTACGGGGCGTAAAAAAAACGGCCGTAAAATTTTTTTTTTTTATTAAAAAAAAGCATAATAAAAACGGCGCGAAAAAACGGGGCGTAAAAAAAAACGGCCGTAAAAACGGGAGCGTAATAAAAACGGCGCGTAAAATTTTTTTTTTAAAAAAAATCTTGAAAAACATTGTTTTAAAAAAAAACTGACTTCAAAATGTTTTTAATAAAAAATTCTGATTTTAATAAAAAACAATAAATATAATAAAACAAAAAAAGTAATAAATACAACAAGACAAAAAATTTTTTTTACCAAACAACCCTTTTAGAATTAAAATATAAAAAGCATAATAAGAAAAAATGATTTAATATTACTTTTAATCTCATCCATTAATCATCTAAGATCCAATGGTAGAAAGTGGTTCTCACGGTTCTCGCAACTGGATGTGGTTCTCATTTTACCCATCCCCTATATATATATATATATAGGGGAAAGTTTATTGGGGAACACTAAAAAAGTGGGGAACAATGGGGAACCGACCCAAACGAACTCTGATTGGACTCATTCCAGCGGCGTTGGAACCGGCTCATCGAACCCTAACTAGGATCTCTTAACCCTAAACCCTAAATCCTAACCCCTAAACCCTAAAGCTAAAAAATAAGTCTAAAACCTAAGCTAAATCGTAAAATCTAAGCTATAAACCCTAAAAGCTAAATCCTAAAGACTGAACCCTAAAGCTAAACCCTAAAACCCTAAATACTAATGATTAACCATAAAACTAAACCCTAAGCCTAAACCCTAAGGCTAAACCCTATTATAAGACCCTAAATCCAAACCCTAATATATTTAGGGTTTATGGGTTAGGATTTAGGGTTTAGGGTTAAGAGATCCTAGCTAGGGTTCGACGAGCCGGTTGCAACGCCGCGAGTCCAATCGGAGTTCATTTGAGTCGGTTCCCTACTGTTCCCCACATTTTTAGTGTTTCCCAATGACCTCACACTAATTATTATTATATATTAATTTACATCTTCTTAGCTACAAGTATGTTTTGATATTTTTAATGTTTACCACAAAGTTTTATGTTTTTATTTTTTTAAGATTACTTTTTGTGGGCCGATACTATGACGAATCGAACAAATTCCCGCCACGGAGCGCGGGTAATTCCACTACTTTTTTGTAAAAAAGATTAAAACCGTAAAAAAATGTTTTAAAACCAGGTTTATACTGGCGCGTAAAAAAGTTTAAACCCGCGCGTAAAAAAAGTTTTAAACCAACGCGTAAAAAAAACTTATATAACGGCGCGTAAAAAAGTTTAAAAACGCGCGTAAAAAAGTTTAAAACCTGGGCTTAAAAAAGTTCAAAACCAGCCGCGCAAAAAAAGTTTAAAACCCGGGCACAAAAAGAGTTTAAAACCGTGGCGTAAAAAGGTTTAAAACCGGCGCGTATAAAAAGTATAAAACTGTGCGTAAAAAAAGTTTAAAACCACGCGTAAAAAAAGTTTTATACCGGTGCGTAAAAAAAGTTTTAAACCGGCTCGTAAAAAAGTTTTAAACCGCGCGCAAAAAAAACTTAAAACCGGCGCGCAATAAAGGTTTTTAAATCTTCGCGTTAAAAAAGTTTAAAACCGCGCGTAAAAAAGCTTAAAACCGGCACGTAAAAAAGTTTAAAAAGAGACGCGGAAAAAAAGTAAAAAACCGCGCGTAAAAAAAGTTAAAACCGCGCGAAAAAAATTAACTCAGAATTAAAATTCATGTTTAAAACAAAATTAATAATTCATGTTTAAAAAAATTAACTGAGAATTAAAATAAAAAATTATATGATAATTAAAAGAAATTCAGTAATGCATGTTTAAATTTAAAAAAAAAATCTTATTAATTAAAAAAGCAATAATTAAAACAATCATTAAAGCTATAGTTAAAAGACCAATATGCCCCTTTGTCACTAAAAAACAAAATTTCATTAATAAAAACACAATCATTACATTACTTTATTGTATTTTAATCTTATATATCAAAACCAATTTAATCAATAGCTAATATTGGTTACTACGGTTTTCACAACTTAAAATGGTTCTTATTTTACCCATCCCCTATATATATATATATATATATATATATATATATATATATATATATATATAAGTCTAATTAGAATTATTTTTGATATGGTAGAAAAAATTTACAACAGGGGAGCGTAAAAAAAGTTTAATATTTCTTAATAGGGGCGTAAAAAAACTTTTATACCGACGCGAAAAAATGTTAAAAACCGCGCGTAAAAACCGAGACGTAAAAAAAGTTTAAAACTGGGGTGTAAAAAAAGTTTTAAACCCAGGGCGTAAAAAAAGTTTTAAACCGGGCGTAAAAAAGGTTTAAACCAGGGGTGTAAAAAAAGTTTAAACCCGGGCCGTAAAAAAGTTTAAAACCGGGTCGTAAAAATTTAAACCCGTAAAAATTTTTGGCATACAATTTTTTTTGCCGTAAAAATGTTTGGCGTAAAAACAATTATGCGCAAAAATGCAAATGTAAAAAAATATTTGGCGTAAAAAAAATTTGTTTTTTTGTAAAAAAGTTAAAACCGTGAAAAAAAGTATAAAAACCGTGGCGTAAAAAAGTTTGTTTTTTGTAAAAGAAGTTTAAAACCGCGCGCAAAATTTTTTTAAAATCGGTGCGTAAAAAAAGCTTTAAACAAACGTGGAAAAAAAGTTTATAACCGCGCGTAAAAAAAGATTTGAACCCGTGCGTAAAAAAGTTTACGGGGCGTAAAAAAAAACGGCCGTAAAATTTTTTTTTTTATTAAAAAAAAGCATAATAAAAACGGCGCGAAAAAACGGGGCGTAAAAAAAACGGCCGTAAAAACGGGAGCGTAATAAAAACGGCGCGTAAAATTTTTTTTTTTAAAAAAAATCTTGAAAAACATTGTTTTAAAAAAAAACTGATTTCAAAATGTTTTTAATAAAAAATTCTGATTTTAATAAAAAACAATAAATATAATAAAACCAAAAAAGTAATAAAACCAATAAATACAACAAGACAAAAAATTTTTTTTACCAAACAACCCTTTTAGAATTAAATATAAAAAGCATAATAAGAAAAAATGATTTAATATTACTTTTAATCTCATCCATTAATCATCTAAGATCCAATGGTAGAAAGTGGTTCTCACGGTTCTCGCAACTGGATGTGGTTCTCATTTTACCCATCCCCTATATATTATATATATATAGGGGAAAGTTTATTGGGGAACACTAAAAAAGTGGGGAACAATGGGGAACCGACCCAAACGAACTCTGATTGGACTCATTCCAGCGGCGTTGGAACCGGCTCATCGAACCCTAACTAGGATCTCTTAACCCTAAACCCTAAATCCTAACCCCTAAACCCTAAAGCTAAAAAATAAGTCTAAAACCTAAGCTAAATCGTAAAATCTAAGCTATAAACCCTAAAAGCTAAATCCTAAAGACTGAACCCTAAAGCTAAACCCTAAAACCCTAAATACTAATGATTAACCATAAAACTAAACCCTAAGCCTAAACCCTAAGGCTAAACCCTATTATAAGACCCTAAATCCAAACCCTAATATATTTAGGGTTTATGGGTTAGGATTTAGGGTTTAGGGTTAAGAGATCCTAGCTAGGGTTCGACGAGCCGGTTGCAACGCCGAGAGTTCAATCGGAGTTCATTTGAGTCGGTTCCCTACTGTTCCCCACATTTTTAGTGTTTCCCAATGACCTCACACTATATTATTATATATATTAATTTACATCTTCTTAGCTACAAGTATGTTTTGATATTTTTAATGTTTACCACAAAGTTTTATGTTTTTATTTTTTTAAGATTACTTTTTGTGGGCCGATACTATGACGAATCGAACAAATTCCCGCCACGGAGCGCGGGTAATTCCACTACTTTTTTGTAAAAAAGATTAAAACCGTAAAAAAATGTTTTAAAACCAGGTTTATACTGGCGCGTAAAAAAGTTTAAACCCGCGCGTAAAAAAAGTTTTAAACCAACGCGTAAAAAAAACTTATATAACGGCGCGTAAAAAAGTTTAAAAACGCGCGTAAAAAAGTTTAAAACCTGGGCTTAAAAAAGTTCAAAACCAGCCGCGCAAAAAAAGTTTAAAACCCGGGCACAAAAAGAGTTTAAAACCGTGGCGTAAAAAGGTTTAAAACCGGCGCGTATAAAAAGTATAAAACTGTGCGTAAAAAAGTTTAAAACCACGCGTAAAAAAAGTTTTATACCGGTGCGTAAAAAAAGTTTTAAACCGGCTCGTAAAAAAGTTTTAAACCGCGCGCAAAAAAACTTAAAACCGGCGCGCAATAAAGGTTTTTAAATCTTCGCGTTAAAAAAGTTTAAAACCGCGCGTAAAAAAGCTTAAAACCGGCACGTAAAAAAGTTTAAAAAGAGACGCGGAAAAAAAGTAAAAAACCGCGTGTAAAAAAAGTTAAAACCGCGCGAAAAAAATTAACTCAGAATTAAAATTCATGTTTAAAACAAAATTAATAATTCATGTTTAAAAAAATTAACTGAGAATTAAAATAAAAAAATTATATGATAATTAAAAGAAATTCAGTAATGCATGTTTAAATTTAAAAAAAAAATCTTATTAATTAAAAAAGCAATAATTAAAACAATCATTAAAGCTATAGTTAAAAGACCAATATGCCCCTTTGTCACTAAAAAACAAAATTTCATTAATAAAAACACAATCATTACATTACTTTATTGTATTTTAATCTTATATATCAAAACCAATTTAATCAATAGCTAATATTGGTTACTACGGTTTTCACAACTTAAAATGGTTCTTATTTTACCCATCCCCTATATATATATATATATATATATATATATATATATATATATATATATATATATAAGTCTAATTAGAATTATTTTTGATATGGTAGAAAAAATTTACAACAGGGGAGCGTAAAAAAAGTTTAATATTTCTTAATAGGGGCGTAAAAAAACTTTTATACCGACGCGAAAAAATGTTAAAAACCGCGCGTAAAAACCGAGACGTAAAAAAAGTTTAAAACTGGGGTGTAAAAAAAGTTTTAAACCCAGGGCGTAAAAAAAGTTTTAAACCGGGCGTAAAAAAGGTTTTAAACCAGGGTGTAAAAAAAGTTTAAACCCGGGCCGTAAAAAAGTTTAAAACCGGGTCGTAAAAATTTAAACCCGTAAAAATTTTTGGCATACAATTTTTTTTGCCGTAAAAATGTTTGGCGTAAAAAAAATTATGCGCAAAAATGCAAATGTAAAAAAATATTTGGCGTAAAAAAAATTTGTTTTTTTGTAAAAATGTTAAAACCGTGAAAAAAAGTATAAAAACCGTGGCGTAAAAAAGTTTGTTTTTTGTAAAAGAAGTTTAAAACCGCGCGCAAATTTTTTTTAAAATCGGTGCGTAAAAAAAGCTTTAAACAAACGCGGAAAAAAAGTTTATAACCGCGCGTAAAAAAAAGATTTGAACCCGTGCGTAAAAAAGTTTAAAACTGACGCGCAAAACGGGCGCGTAAAAAATGGTGTGGAAAAACGGCGCGTAATAAACGGGGCGTAAAAGGGGGCGTAAAAAACGACGCTAAAAACGGCGCGAAAAAACGGGGCGTAAAAAAAAACGGCCGTAAAAACGGGAGCGTAATAAAAACGGCGCGTAAATTTTTTTTTTTTTAAAAAAATCTTGAAAAACATTGTTTTAAAAAAAAAACTGATTTCAAAATGTTTTTAATAAAAAATTCTGATTTTAATAAAAAACAATAAATATAATAAAACAAAAAAAAGTAATAAAACCAATAAATACAACAAGACAAAATTTTTTTTTTTACCAAACAACCCTTTTAGAATTAAAATATAAAAAGCATAATAAGAAAAAATGATTTAATATTACTTTTAATCTCATCCATTAATCATCTAAGATCCAATGGTAGAAAGTGGTTCTCACGGTTCTCGCAACTGGATGTGGTTCTCATTTTACCCATCCCCTATATATATATATATATAGGGGAAAGTTTATTGGGGAACACTAAAAAAGTGGGGAACAATGGGGAACCGACCCAAACGAACTCTGATTGGACTCATTCCAGCGGCGTTGGAACCGGCTCATCGAACCCTAACTAGGATCTCTTAACCCTAAACCCTAAATCCTAACCCCTAAACCCTAAAGCTAAAAAATAAGTCTAAAACCTAAGCTAAATCGTAAAATCTAAGCTATAAACCCTAAAAGCTAAATCCTAAAGACTGAACCCTAAAGCTAAACCCTAAAACCCTAAATACTAATGATTAACCATAAAACTAAACCCTAAGCCTAAACCCTAAGGCTAAACCCTATTATAAGACCCTAAATCCAAACCCTAATATATTTAGGGTTTATGTGTTAGGATTTAGGGTTTAGGGTTAAGAGATCCTAGTTAGGGTTCGACGAGCCGGTTGCAACGCCGCGAGTCCAATCGGAGTTCATTTGAGTCGGTTCCCTACTGTTCCCCACATTTTTAGTGTTTCCCAATGACCTCACACTATATTATTATATATATTAATTTACATCTTCTTAGCTACAAGTATGTTTTGATATTTTTAATGTTTACCACAAAGTTTTATGTTTTTATTTTTTAAGATTACTTTTTGTGGTTTTGATATTAGCAAGAGTCCCTTATTAATTCAAAACTATATTATTATTATTATTATATATATTAAAATACACCACACTAACTACAATTAAGTTTTGTATTTTTATGATTTGGTCATACATGTTTATCTACTTTTCTTTTTAACCACCTAACTATTGGCTTTCCACATTTGGTGTTGAAAGCAAATAGATTTAATAGTTTTTTATTTAAATTTAATTTAGTTTTGTTTATTTATTTCATCATTCATATTGTATATATAACAATTGTATATATAACAATTCTAACAAGAAAAATCACTATAGCAAAGTGATTTGTTTTTTTTTTTTTTTTTTTCTTTGATTTGTTTTTATTTTTCTTTTTAAGTATGTGTGGTATAGATCTAGGCTGGTTTACGTTCTTACGTAAATGGTCTACGTTTTGTCATAAATTTTATTTGAAAACGAGTCTGGTCCAATATAATATGTTTTCACCAGGCGCTATGTAAGTTCGAGTTACTTTACGTTTCAAACGCTGTTGTAATACACCGTACCATTCGTTAACTTAAAAACACTATTTTCTTACGTTCTTTTTAAAAAAATATGTTTCGGTATAAATCTAAGCTGGTTTATGTTTTGACGTATTTTTTTCTTGGCAATGAATTAAGTCAAATATAATACGTTTTCGTACTATTTTATATATGTTTTAGTTGGACAACGTTTCGACTTAAGTTTTGTTTGGACATGAGTCGGATCAGATATTTAACGGTGCAAATTCGAGTTATTTTTAGCTTGGACCCTGCCGCAACGCACGGCGAGTCAAAATTCTAGTTATATATATTAAATAATATCTTATTAGCTACAATAAACTTTTGATATTTTTGTTTTTGACCCTAACCTTTTATAGGTTTTTGATTTTGGCAAGAGTCTCTCTTTTATTTTTATTTTGTTTTATATTTTAACCATTAATGTTTTGGTTCTTATACTTTTGAACCTTCAACTTTTATTAGTTTTTTTATAAACCATCTCACAAAATTTCATTTAGTTTGTTTTATCTTTTGACTACCAAAGTTTTGGATCTTACACTTTTAGTGGCCACATGTTTTTTTTTTGTCTTTCAGTTTCAAATTAGCTCTACACATTATAATAAATTATGTCTTAAACCCAATAGTTTTATAGTTTTATTTTCATTTTATAACTTTTATTAGTTAGTTTTGTTTTTACAAAAAACTAAATACGCAATATAACTTTTTTGTGGAAACGGCTCAACCTCTCAACACCACGTCACCACCACCATTTTTTCAGTTCGTTTGTCCGGGTCGCGACACCACATCATAGGTACCATGTTACCATTTTCTCTTCCATTTGTTACATTTTATTTCAATTGTAGTTTTTTACGCATTTATATTTTGCATCTTCATATCGGTCTTTATCGTTTAGTTTGTACGCAGATTCCCCGCCGCAACGCGCGATGGGGAAAATCTAGTATATATATATATATAATTGATCTATTGACTTATAGGGTATACAATATTTTATTGTTTTGGTTAATTCCTTTTTTTATACTTTTCTTTTTCTCAGATTTGTTATTTTTTTATCTGTTTTATTTTCATTTACATTTTGTTATTTTTTCTATTCTCTTCCACAGATTTTACCGTTGTTCTTCTTCTTCTTTTTATGTTACAGTTTTTGTTGTATTAACAAACGAGAACTACGACAGTGCGACAAATGCGGGTTAAATACTAGCTCCAAACACCAATGATCTCTTGACCTAGTGGATAAGTGGGAGGTAGGAAGCTTGCTTATCTTGTAGGTCTTGGGTTCAAGTCTAGGCAATGAGGTTTTAATACTAACTTGGTGATATTAACATACTAACTAATAACACGGTTAGCGATATATTAACTGTACGCCGTTCAAAAAAGAAAAAAAACTAGTTCCAAACATATTTAAAGTCGGTGTTCTAAAAATAATTCAACATGTAGAAATTAAACGGAATAAGAAAAGTTAATAATTTGACTAGGAATGTGTTTTGCAACTTTCTTAGAAATTAAACGGAATAAGAAAAGTTAATTATCCAACTAGGACTGTGTTTTGCAACTTTCTTTATTTCTTTAAGACTTAATTTCTATTTGACTCCCTTACATTTACCTATTTTAAATATTTGAGTAAAAATTCTTTTTTTTCTCAAATCATGGCCTCAAGTTTATAAATGTTAACTATTTGACTCCTTATGGCTAATTTCATCCAATTTTAACGTTAGTTCTTGAGGGTATAATTGTCCATTAATTTTTAAGTTTTGATAAATCAATTATTATATATATTGATTTACATCTTCTTAGCTACAAGTATGTTTTGATATTTTTAATGTTTACCACAAAGTTTTATGTTTTTATTTTTAAGATTACTTTTTGTGGGTTTTGATATTAGCAAGAGTCTCTTATTAATTTAAAACTATATTATTATATATATTAAAAGATATTTATTAGCTACAATAAACTTTTGATATTTTTGTTTTTGACCCTAACCTTTTATAGGTTTTTGATTTTGGCAAGAGTCTCTCTTTTATTTTTATTTTGTTTTATATTTTAACCATTAATGTTTTGGTTTTTATACTTTTGAACCTTCAACTTTTATTAGTTTTTTTTATAAACCATCTCACAAAATTTCTTTTAGTTTGTTTTATCTTTTGACTACCAAAGTTTTGGATCTTACACTTTTAGTGGCCACATGTTTTTTTTGTCTTTCAGTTTCAAATTAGCCCTACACATTATAATAAATTATGTCTTAAACCCAATAGTTTTATAGTTTTATTTTCATTTTATAACTTTTATTAGTTAGTTTTTTTTACAAAAAACTAAATACGCAATATAACTTTTTTGTGGAAACGGCTCAACCTCTCAACACCATGTCACCACCACCATTTTTTCCGTTAGTTTGTCCGGGTCGCGACACCACATCATAGGTACCATGTTACCATTTTCTCTTCCATTTGTTAAATTTTCTTTCAATTGTAGTTTTTTACGCATTTATATTTTGCATCTTCATATCGGTCTTTATCGTTTAGTTTGTACGCAGATTCCCCGCCGCAACGCGCGACGGGGAAAATCTAGTGTGTATATATATATAATATAATTGATCTATTGACTTATAGGGTTTACAATATTTTATTGTTTTGGTTAATTCCTTTTTTTATACTTTTCTTTTTCTCAGATTTGTTATTTTTTTATCTGCTTTTTTTCATATACATTTTGTTATTTTTTCTATTCTCTTCCACGGATTTTAGCGTTGTTCTTCTTCTTCTTTTTATGTTACAGTTTTTGTTGTATTAACAAACGAGAACTACGACAGTGCGACAAATGCAGGTTAAATACTAGCTCCAAACACCAATGATCTTTTGACCTAGTGGATAAGTGGGAGGTAGGAAGCTTTGCTTCTCTTGTAGGTCTTGGGTTCAAGTCTAGGCAATGAGGTTTTAATACTAACTTGGTGATATTAACATACTAACTAATAACATAGTTAGCGATATATTAACTGTACGCCGTTCAAAAAAGAAAAAAAAACTAGTTCCAAACATATTTAAAGTCGGTGTTCTAAAAATAATTCAACATGTAGAAATTAAACGGAATAAGAAAAGTTAATAATTTGACTAGGACTGTGTTTTGCAACTTTCTTCGAAATTAAACGGAACAAGAAAAGTTAATTATCCAACTAGGACTGTGTTTTGCAACTTTCTTTATTTCTTTAAGACTTAATTTCTATTTGAGTCCCTTACATTTACCTATTTTAAATATTTGAGTACAAATTCTTATTTTTTTCTCAAATCATGGCCTCAAGTTTATGAATGTTAACTATTTGGCTCCTTATGGCTAATTTCGTCCAATTTTAACGTTAGTTCTTGAGGGTATAGTTGTCCATTAATTTTTAAGTTTTGATAAATCAATTATTATATATATTAATTTACATCTTCTTAGCTACAAGTATGTTTTGATATTTTTAATGTTTACCACAAAGTTTTATGTTTTTATTTTTAAGATTACTTTTTGTGGGTTTTGATATTAGCAAGAGTCTCTTATTAATTCAAAACTATATTATTATATATATTAAAAGATATTTTATTAGCTACAATAAACTTTTGATATTTTTGTTTTTGACCCTAACCTTTTATAGGTTTTTGATTTTGGCAAGAGTCTCTCTTTTATTTTTATTTTGTTTTATATTTTAACCATTAATGTTTTGGTTCTTATACTTTTGAACCTTCAACTTTTATTAGTTTTTTTATAAACCATCTCACAAAATTTCATTTAGTTTGTTTTATCTTTTGACTACCAAAGTTTTGGATCTTACACTTTTAGTGGCCACATGTTTTTTTTTTGTCTTTCAGTTTCAAATTAGCTCTACACATTATAATAAATTATGTCTTAAACCCAATAGTTTTATAGTTTTATTTTCATTTTATAACTTTTATTAGTTAGTTTTGTTTTTACAAAAAACTAAATACGCAATATAACTTTTTTGTGGAAACGGCTCAACCTCTCAACACCACGTCACCACCACCATTTTTTCCGTTCGTTTGTCCGGGTCGCGACACCACATCATAGGTACCATGTTACCATTTTCTCTTTCATTTGTTACATTTTATTTCAATTGTAGTTTTTTACGCATTTATATTTTGTATCTTCATATCGGTCTTTATCGTTTAGTTTGTACGCAGATTCCCCGCCGCAACGCGCGACGGGGAAAATCTAGTATATATATATATACATATATATATATATAATTGATCTATTGACTTATAGGGTTTACAATATTTTATTGTTTTGGTTAATTCCTTTTTAATACTTTTCTTTTTCTCAGATTTGCTATTTTTTTTCTGTTTTTTTTTTCATATACATTTTGTTATTTTTTCCATTCTCTTCCACAGATTTTAGCGTTCTTCTTCTTCTTTTTATGTTACAGCTTCTGTTGTATTAACAAACGAGAACTACAACAGTGCGACAAATGCGGGTTAAATACTAGCTCCAAACATCAATGATCTCTTGACCTAGTGGATAAGTGGGAGGTAGGAAGCTTTGCTTCTCTTGTAGGTCTTGGGTTCAAGTCTAGGCAATGAGGTTTTAATACTAACTTGGTGATATTAACATACTAACTAATAACATGGTTAGCGATATATTAACTGTAGGTCGTTCAAAAAAGAAAAAAAACTAGTTACAAACATACTTAAAGTGGGTGTTCTAAAAATAATTCAACATGTAGAAATTAAACGGAATAAGAAAAGTTAATTATTTAACTAGGATTGTGTTTTGCAACTTTCTTAGAAATTAAACGGAATAAGAAAAGTTAATTATCCAACTAGGACTGTGTTTTGCAACTTTCTTTATTTCTTTAAGAGTTAATTTCTATTTGACTCCCTGACATTTACCTATTTTAAATATTTGAGTACAAATTCTTATTTTTTTCTCAAATCATGGCCTCAGGTTTATGAATGTTAACTATTTGACTCCTTATGGCTAATTTCGTCCAACTTTAACGTTAGTTCTTGAGGGTATAGTTGTCCATTAATTTTTAAGTTTTGATAAATCAAATTCAAATACAAATTCATACTTACCTTTGGTCGATGATTATTTCTATAGCAAATATGCATTTTATTCATGAAGGACTAAAATTCTATGTGATAGAATTAATCGACGTAACTTGATTACGTAAGCAAGAAATCAAATTTAAATATTAACATGGTTGGATGATAACAATGTTAAAATGCAATAGGATAGCTAATAAAAAAATAGGTGATATTAAAACAATCAAAGTTAACACCCAAGTAAAAGAGATTATGTTTTAAAAATTAACTTAATAAAATCTATTACTTCATGTCCATTTTCATTTATTTAAATACGTATGTTGAAGACTATATGTGTTAACAAATTACATTATATTTTAATCTATCACTATAATACATGACTTTATTCGAGTGGACAATACATATGTTTTTAAACATATTTTTTTATTAATTATATAACATAACATTTATCAAAACCCGTATAATACACGTGACTATAACCTAGTTTGTATATAAATTAGATTTCATTTTTTTCTTCTTGATGTAATCAAGTTCCACCAATTAATTCATCACATGATCTTAAATAATTCATGTTCACAATGTATATAATAATCGTACACTAATTAGTATTTAATTTAGATTTATTAAAATACTAAATTGAACGGACAATCATACCCTCAAGAAATAACGTCAAAATTGGACGGAGTTAGTCATAAGGAGTCAAATAGTTAACATTCATAAACTTTAGGCCATGATTTGAGTAAAAAAACAAGAATTCATACTCAGATAGTTAAAATAGGTAAACCTCAATGAGTCAAACCGAATTAACTCTTTTTTTAAGTAAATGAGACTTCTTGCAATTTTATTATTCTAAACAATTTTAGCCTTTATAATTTGCCATGTTATCATTCGAAACAATTTTAGCCTTTATAATTTTCCATTTAAGTACTTACTAATAAAATAAAAGACTGAATTGTGGTTTTGGTTCCTGTGCTTTATTGACAATTGCTGTATTTTACAATTTTAAAACTCCTAATTTAATACTAATGTTACCATTTGATTGCAATTTTAATCCACATTACTAACTTCATCCATATTCTAGTTAAAACCAAGTCACATAGAGTTTACTAATTTGTTTCATTATTTTTTATTAGAATGGCTCCTATGAAAAAACTCCAAAAAATAAGTGTAAAATTGTTTTTTTTAGTTTTTTTTTCACACGTATAACTCATGATTTCACAGTTCCTTATTTCTTTTTGTTTCTCCTTCTAACTTCCCTCTGTTCATAACTATTTTTTCAATAAATTATTAACACCCACAATTTCTTCATAGTTTTTTTTGTAATTTAAAAAAATAAAAAAGATGAATGGAATGCATCGACTTGAACTCAACTAACACAGATTAGTCATGTCAAATTGGAATAGACATATACTTATATTTTTAACAATTGCAAAATAAATTTTCAATTCTCTTATTTTTTTTTTTATAATAAGTGATAATATATAGTTTACTTATCACATAACTTAGCACATTATGTAAAATCTCACTAAACTAGGTTTTGAGCAACTTATCACATATCAATACCAAACTAGAATTACCACTCGCCGCAATGCCGCATCGAATTCATTAGTTATATATCATATTAGATGAAATGCAAATGTTTCTCACATTGTCGCGAGCCTGTGTGTAAAATATAGAAAATAATAACTAAGTCAATCTCTGACCCGCGCGTTGCGACCGACCTATCAAACGAGAAAAAATAGACACGCTGCGATGGGCCTGTCAAACAGGAAAAAATAGAACGAAACGTTAAATGGAAAATTTACGAAAGACGAAAAGTATAAGAGATCAAAGTTGAAAGTAAAAAAAGTGTTTAGGGTTAAATCGCAAAAGATAAAAAGCTTTGTGTTAAAAACAAAAAAAAATCAAAAGGATTAAAACCAACTCACGTGGCTATTTACTATTTTACCCCTGCATATGACTAACATGTGAGTTGGTTTTAATTAAGGTATGGATAGAGTTAGTAAGGTGGATTAAAATTGCAATAGAAAGAAAACTTTGGTATTAAAATTGCAAGAAGTATCAGAATTGTAAAATACTGCAATGGCATGTAAACCACGGGGGACTAAAACCGCAATTTACTCAAAATAAAATAAAACTCGGTCTTTATTTTTTTTCAAGAAATTCAAAGTGGTCTTTATGAAAATAACCCAACATGGGGAAATTTAACCCAACAACATAAGTTTAAGTTGATTACCGATTTGGGTTTTGTTTGTGGACTTTTTTTTCAAATGCGACGAATTGATCAAGCTGGTCAAAGATTCGTGCAATTTTCTTCTTTCAGATTAATTTTAGCCTTTATATTTCTCAGACTTTTTTTTTAACTTTATCGACAATATAAAACGAAATTAAAGTGGTCCTATTAGAGATACTTTTTTTAAACAAGAACTTTATATTTATTCTAAAACATATTTGAAGTAGCCTACTAGAATAATACAATATGATTTGATTAATCCAATCGAGTCATTTATTGAAAGGGATCATAAATTGATTAAAGCTTCATGCATCGTTAACATGACATTTCAGGTGTATAGAAAAGACCTTTTCCGAACAAGATAAACTGATTAATCTGGTTAAAGCTTCATGGATTGATAACACGACATTTCAGGTGTATAGAAAGTTGAATTGGATTTGATCAAATAAGATGATATGAGTTTGTATATAGAATAGATAACAATTGGTGCCGTCATATTTCATGTTACCAAAAGAGTGATAGCGTCCTATCAACAAAAGTATTTAGGGTTGTTTGTTAAGCTTTTAATAGTTCAAATCTCTTACTAGTTCAACACTTAATGGTTCAGATTATTTGTTTCGTGAGTAGATGTCTGAATGGTTTAGAAATTTGCCTCTGAACGGTTAAGACCTTTAGTCTGAATTGGTCAGATAGTTGCCTCTGAACGGTTAAACATTATATTGGTTTTAAATGGTTCAAACCTCTTACTGGTTCAACGCTAAATGGTTCAAACCTCTAACGGTTTAGCACTTAACTATTCAGAAGTTGTCAAACAACCCCTTTATTACATAGCGTCTACATGTATTCCAGTTATACATGTATTTTAAACAAGTGCACGTCATTTGAATATATATCAATTATGGTATAAACCCAATGAACGGTTTCTCTCTATATAATTGAAGTTTTCAAAAAATTATTTAAGATTGCATGGAAAAACAAATGTTTTATTATATCTATTTTCATTGATGGAATGGAATGTGCATGCAATCAATGAAAAACAACAAAAGGGAATTGAATGATCTAACAATACAGACTAGAACATTTACTTAAAATATGAAAGATACAACTCATACCATATAGCAATACATAACTACTTATTTAGTGATGATGGCTACAACTACCATAATATGGGGAATACGGTAGACTAACACAAGAAAGCCAATGTTCCAAAAAAAAAACACACTAATCTGAATCAACCATGAACGGTGGCTCGTTGAAAACTCTTAACTCCAGCCATCACAACATCCGTTTATCGTTGGCGTCTCCCACCAACGAACAACACATGTTCCACGACATCCTCGCTAGATCCACACACTACCCCATATCGCCTCAAACCCCAGTTAAGCTTCTTACCATTTCTTTTACTTTTCGTTTCTTTTGGCACCTTACTCCGGCTGCCACGATCATCATCTACCGACCTAGCCCGATGAGCAACCCTACTAGACTCTACATAACAATTCAACTCCCTCGAAATTCGCTCTATTTCGTACATATCCAAAAGTGAGTTGTCTTGATACTCCTTTTGTGATTCCTTTATAGCTTCAATCTTGTACCTCGAAGGCCTAGGCGTGTAATCTTGTGGTCTTCGAAACTCAGTCTCTTTAATCGTTTTATGCTCGAACCATGATCCACGTTCGTACCAAGCCCAAGCCGCCGCCTTTGTGATCTCATTTTGGTCCGAATTACTCTCCTTTCGATTATTGTGAACCGCCATGACTCAACTATAGCGTCGTTGCAACAAAACCCGCGTAGCTTGTCTTGGATCTTAAAAGTAGCGTGTTTGATCCGCTTAAGCGATTACTACGAATGAGAATGGACTCTTTGACTTTCTTGAATTTGATCGACGAAATGTGTATTCTAGTATGTTATAGAAAAGCTCTACGAGCAATTGTATGGGCGTATTTAATATCATGGTATTTGAGAAGATCTAATATTACACGTCGTCGTTTTGGACGTGACATTTAATGAAATGTCGTTGGTTTGGACTTTTGGAAGGTCAGTTTTGGGAACAACTCATTAGCTGTGTTGGCCCTTGCTTGTCCACAACTAATAATAAAGACTAGAACGTGTAATTCCATTGGCTTCAGAATACATATGATATATTTTTGAAATAAAGTTTGAATTTAAATCATTTTCTTTTAGTCTATTTCACCAAAACAAATTTTCTTTCTTTTGTTCTTTCAACTGATTTGATAATTTTGATTTTAAGCCAGAAGTTTCTTTTTTAAATCGTGTTCTTGATTAAAACCAAGTACTTTTACCGACGATAACATGGTCGCTTATCCGAAAATAATTTGTGAGCAATCAGGGTGTGGGGTAAGATTTCACAAACTGATGTTATCGACGAATTAGTGAGTGTCGCCAAACTGGCGATCACAAGAGAACATTCATCAACGTAGCACCAATGACCACATCATTATTCATTAACACATAATAACTGAATATGCACCGATGAACGAATGGTGGCATTTTCACTGACAGGTCGCCAATGATCTCTCATCGACAGTTGGTTCACCCAAGTATCACCAAACAAATATTAACTATAGATCACTGAGTGTTGCTTCATGGGAACATTCATTAACGAAGCAAAAACCAATATTAGTAACTGACTGTCAACCAATATTATCGACAGACCACCAATGGCCACGTCACTGTGGATCAGCCAGGATGTTCACCGACGGATCGCTAAATTCATTTTCACTGACAGTTTACCAAAGGTTGTTTCATGGACATCTCATTAACGATTTGTCATTGACTAAAATTTGTTTGAAATCCAGCGTAATATCTGGTTTCAATAAAAACAAATAAAACTATACATACAATTTTATGCAAGTAAATACGCATCTATAAAATCTATAATAATATCTACAATAATATAAAATGAAGCCTTGATTTACGGTAATCTCAGATTTGTATGCTCTGTAGAGCAGAGCAATATTTCCTTTTTTATCAGCTTATGCTCAACAATATTTTCCTTTTTTTTATTCCTTTCTAACACCCCCCCCAAGTTGGGGTTACCAATGCTTAACTTGTTTAGACAGTCGTTATAGGCCTTCCCAATCACTGCTTTTGTAAGTATGTGTGCGAGCTGCTCCTTTGGCCGCTCAAAAGGAAGCTCTATAATTCCACCTTCTAATTTTTCTTTAATGAAGGGCCAATCGACTTCCACATGTTTTGTTCGGTCGTGTTGAACTGGATTTTCAGAAATCTAGATTGTAGTTTTGTTTTCACACATAACCCTACTGGCCATTGTGGGAGGAAAGCCGATGTCCGACATAACTTTTCGTAACCATAAGACCTTTTTCAAGCCGCGTGTGATTCCCCAAATTCAGCCTCTAAACTTGATAAAGCAACGACCTTCTTTTTCTTACTACTCCATGTAACAAGATTTCCTCCAACAAGAGTAAAATACCCTGATGTCGACCTTCGATTCCCTTTATCCCCAGCCTAGTCCGCATCGGTGTAAACCTAAATGTTTAGATGCTTATTTGATTTAAATACAACTCCATGGCCAGTTGTACCTTTGATATACCAGATAATTCTTTGAACTGCTTCCATATGGGCTGCTTGAGGTTGACGCATAGTCACCACCTCCACTACATAGGCCATATCAGGTCTAGTATGAGAAAGGTATATTTACTTACCTACCGGCCGTTGATATCTCTCTTTGTCTGCAAGTTCTACATCAAGCTACATATGTAGTTTATGGTTAACTATTATTAGAGTTTCTGCTGGTTTACAATCAACCATTCCTGTTTCGGCTAAGATACCCAAAACATACTTTTTTTGGCAAATGAAGATTCCTTGTTCGGGTCTCAGTACCTCAAGTCCAAGAAAGTACTTCACCCTTCCTAAGTCCTTTATTTCAAATTCAGAGAAAAGTTTTTTCTTTTAGACGAGCCATTTCTTCCGTATCATCTCCTGTGATAGTCATGTCATCTACATATATAATTAAACAGGTCACATAGCCATTTCGTCATTTAAAGAACAAGGTATGATCTCCATTGCTTTGTTCATACCCATAATTTTTCATTGCACGAGTGAATTAACCAAACCATGTTTGGGTAGACCGTTTCAACCCTATATAGATTTCATCAGTCATCATACTTTTTTTTCCCCGGAAGTCTATCATGAACCCTAGAGGAGCCTTCATATATACTCACTTTTCTAACTCCCTATGAAGGAAAGCGTTTTTAACATCAAATTGACAGAGGGGTCATCCTTTATTTGCTTCCATAGAAAAGAGAACCCTAATTGTATCGATCTTGGAAATTTGGGAGAAGCTTTTAGATTAATCAATTCCACAGGTTTGGTATAACCTTTGGCTACTAGTTGGGCCTTGTATCTCTCAATGGTTCCATCTGGCTTATACTTGATGGAAAAAACCCATCGACATCCAACTATTTTCTTTCCTACTGGGAGAACCCATGTATTATTTTTTGCTAGGGATTCCATTTAAGTTTCCATAACTGCATTCTAGTTTCTTGTATACACGGCCTCTTCTACAGTAGTTGGTATCTGTTCAGAGTATAAAGCGGAGGCAAAAGCTTTACCTTCTTTAGATAGGTTTCCTATGGCTATGTTAGCCATGGGATACCTTGACTTCTTAGCTTCTTTTTCTGGAGAATACTACTTTTGGTAGGAATCCTCTATCGATTATGAGAGGGAGGACATACGGACCTATAGTTGCTTCTTCTGATGTATCATTTGATTCACCTATTTCAATATATTCTGTTGTTGACTCATGCTCTTCATAATTAGTAGTTATAACTAGATCAAGATTAGTTTCAAGATATGGAGTTTCAAGGTTTGAAGAATTACTTACCTCAGACACCAGGTCCAGAGATTCTTGGGTGGCACTGTTTAATGGTTGTGGTGGCTCCTTAGTGGATGTTTAAGGTGTCGTTGTTTCATTTGATGACGGAAACCATTTCAACCAACTCAATGTTTCTTCATTTTCCTTCTCCCCCTAACCACTATGTTGAGAAATATAAAAGTACTTTGTTCCTAAGAAATCACAATTCATAGTAGTGACCACATATCATATTTTAGGACTATATCATTGTTATCCCTTTTGGTTTACTCCATAAACGTAGAAATACACATTTCTTGGCACATGGACCAAGTTTGGACTGGTTAGAGCTTGGTATATGGGCAAAAACAGAAACACCCAAAAATCGGAGGTTGGAGGGTAAGTGGTGGAAGTAGTTTAGTAAACGTAGATATGGTATCTAAGGGAGTTTTGAGGTCGAGTGCTTTAGTTGATAATTGATTAAGGAGGTAAATGGTTGTAGCTAGAGCTCCAGGCCAAAAAGATTTTGGGAACTTTGGACTCGAGCATAAGGGCAATTTTCCACTCTACCATGCCATTTTGTTCTGAATGCTTAGGATAGGTGGTTATATGATTCATACCCTTAGCTTATATGAATTGTTTCATAGAGTTCTTGATAAATTCTCCTCAATTCCATTGTCAGATTGTAAGATTTGAATGTTGGTTTTAAATTGGGTTTGAATCATGGTGTAAAACAAGGTGAATTTATCAAATACTTCAGATTTGTATTTTAAAAAAAATACACCCATGTCATACGAGTACAAGCATCCACAAATAACAAGAAAAAAAACGAAGGTTCTGCTCTCTGTTAACTTCGGCCAGGCCCCAAACATCGGAATGAATCAATGAAAAGGGTATATCAACCCTGGTGTTACTTGGTTTAAATGTGTTTCGATGGCTTTTGGCTAAGACACAAGTTTCACAATCTAACTTACTCTTGGAAGGAAAATACTCTGGAAATAAAAGATGTAAATAACCAGTGGAGGGGTGTCCTAATCTCCTATGCCAAAGCCATGCTTCTCTATCTTTAGTTTCACGAGCCAATATTGCATTGTCTTTTCGAGACACCTCATCCACATTAAATAAGTCGTGTCATTTAGTACCACGCCCAATGATCATCCCGGTCCTAATGTCCAGTAAGATACAAAAATGTAGGGTGCATTAGAATTATACAATTGAGTTCCTTTGTTACATGACCTATAGACAAAAGTTTGTGTGACAAGGAAGGAACAAAAAGACAATTAGAAAGTTTAAGGGTGGGCAATATTTTCATTGCTCCTCCCCCTTTTACTAGAACAATTCCCCCATTGGCAATTTGAATGTGAGAATGATATGGTCTCTCCGGGGAAATAAATTATTATTGCTCAAAGGTCATAGTGTTGGTGTCCCCACAATAAAAAAATCCAGGGGTAGTTTGTTTGGATTCTTTTGTTGCTAAATGAGCATTTCCAATACTTTGAGAGTGTTTTTCCACTAATTCACCTATGCCATTTTCATACTCCAGACCTGATGCAATACCTCCAAACCCTAGCCCTTTCGCTCCCTCTTAACTGCTATCGTCGGTGTTTTCGCTGTCTTTCGTGGCGGCTGCCTTGCCTTCTGCTCCACCTTGTTTGCTTGTTCTATTTTCGTTATCATTCCACCACTCAGGGAACTCGACCAATTTGAAGCAATGATCTTTAGTGTGCTTCATCATACCACAAAGACTACACTTTAGGTGGGATTTATCTTGACAATGTGTTAATACAAACCGTTTCACTTGCTTCGGTCGGCGCTAACCTTTCGACACAAGCCCTAGCCCATCAGCTTTTCCAGGTCTGATCCGAAGGTGGTCAATCCGGCCGCCACACCTTATTGAAATGATGGCTCCGGGATAGCTCCTAAAATATTTTCGTGAGCGGTTTCCTCTGACGGCGACATAAGCCATATATAGACTTCTTGAGTCGGCATACCTCTTTTTCCCGAAAGTCTATCGTGAACCCTGTGAACTCCGCAGGAGCCTTCATATATACTTCCTCTTCCAACTCCCCATAAAGGAAAGCGTTTTAACATCAAATTGATGGAAGGGCCATCCTTTATTTGTTGCCACAGAAAAGAGAACTCCAATTACGTCGATCTTGGCAACTTAGGAGAAGGTTTAAGAGTAATCAATTCCAAAGGTTTGGGTATAACCTTTGGCTACTAGGCGGACCTTGTATCTCTCAATGGTTCCATCTGGCTTATACTTGTTAAAAAAACGGGTCGACATCCAACTGTTTTCTTTCCTGCTGGAAGAACACATTTCTCCCATGTATTATTTTTCGCTAGGGCTTCCATTTAAGTTTTCGTAGCTTCATTCCAGTTTCTTGTATATAAGGCTTCTTCTATAGTAGTTGGTATATGATGAGAGTATAAAGCGGAGGCAAAAGCTTTACCTTATTTAGATAGGTTTCCTATCCAAATTTATTTAAAACAATATATAGAGAGTACAAAATAAGATTATTTTCATAAATATATATAGCAAAGCTCACTATAGAATATAGACTTAATAACAATTCAAGAATTAATTTAAATGATCATTTAGGAAGTAATTATCAATTAAAAGAAAGATGTAATTGACAAAACTAGGCATTAAATGCCATTTGTAATTAGTGAGAAGCTAATAAAAAAATTTTTTAAGCTAAACAAGTTAGAACTTCATAACCAATTACCCATTTTCGAAGTTCAGTTTTGGTTATGTTTAAGAAAAACCATGTAACTGAAGCTCCCGGTTTTGGTTATCGTTAAGGGTAAAACCAAACCGAACCTCCATTTGCACACCCCTATTAACCAGACTCGTAATGACCTTGTGTTCCATTGTTTTGCAGATCCGAGACGAGAAGGTGAAGACGAGGTGTGGCCGTCATCATCGCTGGAGTACATACCCGTTCCGGTATTTAGTTTCTCGGTCATCATCAGCAAAAATGAAGCATCTAAGCCTCATGACTCAACCGACTTCCTATTTCCAAGGACCCTATTGAATATTAATTCCACCAGTTGAATCCTTTGCTTCTTCGTTGCTCAGACATCCAAGACTTGACTGCTAGAAATTTCCACTAAATCGCTAACTATATTTTTTTTCTTTTTTATCTTCGTCTTCATGTTTGACCGTCGTTGCAACCCCACTAGGGGCTGCTCCCCTTCTTGGAAACGACTCTCAAAAGCAGCGGCACCAACCTCAGATACCGATTGTTAAAAATCAGGTCGAATACACAAACACGAGATTAACGAACACCTCTCGACTCTTTTTATAATAAAACCAAAGCACACTTATTAAAATGATTAAATAAACCAACTAGACAAACATATCTATCAAACTGATAATTCAAACTATTTAAAAAAAATATAGTAAACCATCTTTATCTCGAACTCACTTGAGTTATCTTTAATCTAATATTTAAACTTTATAAATAATCCTCTAAATTAAAATTACCCTTTCCAGTAGAGAACAAGATATCTTTGGAGAGTGATCTCAACTATATTTATACTAGGAATCATTAGATGTCGCATTCATCATGAGAGGAGCTTCCCTGATGGTTGTATCCAAAGGCTGCTGTCACCTCATTTCCTATTGGTTGACAAGTCTTCAAGCACAAGGTGATACACTAATTCCATGTCAGCAAGGAATATGGGATTTGGTTATGGTTCATAAGGTTCCCGTACACGACCCGGATTTGGTGCCATATCTCTTCATTAAACAATGATCTTTCAAAACATCCCAGGAAATATATAGTTTAAAGGTCTGGTCTGTTTATAATACATTCGGGAAATGTATACTTTAGAGGCCTGGTCTATTCATCATAGTTCCTACTTCCTAGCAAGAGTTTTATTTTTAAAATTTATTGTAAAGACACTATCTGGTTTGTCCCAAAGGCATTCTAGTTTAGAATTCTTAATTTTCTTCTAGTTTTTAAATTTACAATAGTTTTTCATCCCAAATTGGTTTCCGTATAACAATGTTAATTTTTTAAACATTTCTATTTTTTTAATCAAATATAACCTTTTAAAAGTAAAATTAGTGTATACTAGATTTATGATACCAGGACCAATAACTTTTCATTTTATAAGCAAGTGTTAGATTCAGGAATCTGAGTGAGGCCAAAGTGGGTTGATAAAATTGGGTTGGGTCAACACGATTAAGATGTGAACTTCAAGTTATGAAGAGAGTGGGTGAATGAATATATATATATATATATCATGTATATTACATGTTGAAGCCATTAATATCATAAATAAAGGTATAATGTAATAATGGTTTGTAGATTCACTTTCAATTTTGAATACAGATTCTAAGTCATATTTTAATTTATTGTTCCATGTTACATAAGTTAAGGAGATATGGTGAGTGGGTGAGTGGGGCCCCTCCCCCTCCCCCCACCCACACACACCAAATATATACTTATTAGGGTGAACGGGGTGGGTGCTGGGAAGGCACCGATGAAGAGGTTTGCCGTGCGGCAACATCGCCGCCGACCCTCACCCCCCGTGATTGAGTAAAGAAGCGGTGAGTGTTTACCGCATATGGGAAGAAGAGGGGAAGAAGAGAGATAGAGAGTTGAATAATGGTGGGGACCACCCCTTATGTTTTAGTGCAAGCGGGGACTTAGAGAGGGGAATTGACATGACAAGATGTGATTTGGTAGGTGAAGAGTTTACCTCTCCTTAGGGTGAAAGGGGTGCACCTCTTAAGGAGAGGTAAACTCTTCACTCACCCAGTCACATCTTGCCTTGTCAATTCCCCTCTCTAAGTCCTCTCTTGCACTAAAACATAAGGGGTGGTCACCTCTCTTGAGGATGTGTAAATTATTTTTTAAATATAAAAACAAAAAAAATTGTGATTCGTTGAAAAGAGTGGGCCCCACCATTATTCAACTATAACTCTCACTCTCTCTCTCGGTCCCCTCATCTTCCCATATGCGGTAAACACTCACCGCTTCTTCACTCAATCACAGGGGTAATGTGACAACCGATAATTTTCGGATTTTAATTACGCGCATAACGAACATGAAGACAATAATAAGTATTGTTTTAAGACACAAATTAAATTAAACAGGCCTTTGAAATGCCTAGGAACGTCTATTAGGCTTCACAGTACGCGAATGGTGATTTGCGGGGAAAACTACGGAACGTTAAACGATAACGAACTAACACCGGACGAAATACTAACAACGCCGAAAAATACGAGTTTTATACGTGTATTTATACATAGGCTTTCATTTGCGAAATTACTCTGCTTCCGAACGCCACAAAACGCACACGTGAACGAAAAACGCGACAGTAAGAACCACACCGACAACGAAACGGGAGCATCGGACTCGTTTATTACCTTGAAAACCAAAATATTATGATATATTTAGCACCGACTTGTGTTTTGGCCATGATACATAAATCGCTAAAGTTATTAACTCATAAGTAGATATTGTAGTAACTTTCTCGACAACTACCGAAGGTCGTTGCCCCCCCCCACACACACACACACACATATATATATATATATATATATATATATATATATATATATATATATATATATATATATATATATATATATATATGTTACTATTTAAATTTGGGACGCATATTATTGTGAATTATATTTAGTGTATTGATTATCAACGAAACCAAATGAGACATCTAGTCTCGAAAAAAAAAATTCTAACTATTGAACAAAGACGACCGGCAAATATCCAGATTATATGTTAATTTAGCATGGTCGTCAATTATTATCGGGTTAATATATATATATATATATATATATATATATATATATATATATAAAACCATATGTGATTAGTAAATTTCATAAGTTTAATTTTATTTCCAATTAATACATGTAACTTACTAGATAATGTCTTGACATTTTTTTTATACAAGAAAATATGTGTACATATATTATATATTAGTTCGAATCAAACTTGATAAGTTAATTAGTGAAAGTTTAGATAACAAGGACTAAGACGAAAGAGTTGTGTTTTAACCATATTGTACAATTACTACACATTATTATTATAATTGGAACACCATA
Organism: Scalesia atractyloides; assembly: GCA_947069175.1. Lineage (NCBI taxonomy): Eukaryota > Viridiplantae > Streptophyta > Magnoliopsida > Asterales > Asteraceae > Scalesia > Scalesia atractyloides. Next base: position 72,468,583 of record CAMTDV010001633.1, on the reverse strand, counting down.
CCTAGCCCCATTTTCTTTCAGCCGAAAATATCCTAATGGATTTGAGTGCTTGACTTTAGGACATCATGGGTATGGATGATATGCCATATCTTATGAGTATTTAAAAAGCATGTACAAGGCTTTTTCCTAAATTTTTGGACTTCCTTTAAGGGTTGTTGACAGATTGCTGTCGAATGAAAGAAAAAAAAAAATAATAACAAGCAAACAAGAGTTGTATCTTTATTTGTGGTGTCTGATCATGATAAATCTAGCCAAGTCTAGGTGTTAGTTATCATTCATGTATACAATCATTCCCTTCTATATTTTGAACTACTCTAGCAAATATACCAACTACGCCACTCTTCTCCGTCTCGGCCCATATACCCACCAAACTCACACTTTACTTTCTTACCATTTCACATTCAAACTCAAACAACTCTCTACTAAAAATTCAAGCTCAAGCCCACAAGATCAAGTTTTCGTAGTGTTCTGGTGTAGCTAGCTTGGTTTTCCCACCTTCTCCTTGCTTAATTGTGGTATGGAAACCATCTAACCATCTCTTGTACTTAAAATTTTATTAAAGAGCATGTTGCTTCACCTAAGTGTGGGATGTTTTCACAAAAAAATTTATAGATAAATAAACCAAACTTGTTATGAGCTTGTTTTCATGACCTACTTTGTGATTCACAAAAGTCAAAGTGCACGATATGTTTAGTTTCACCAGTTGCATTTGACAACATGTTTTCTAACTTACTAGTTAACTCATAAATATTGAAATCAAGATATATTTTGAATATTTTAATCGTAAAGTGGGCAATATTAAGCCTCTAAAGAAAATTACAATTATTTTATAATACTATCATTAATGATAGAATGACTTCTGGAATTTAAAGGTAACACATGACTTTTATCGGTTAATATACATGCTTTATTTTTGTTAAAAGTGACACCTTCAATCCAAATAGTACACAAATAAGCTAACAATATACTAACCAAACTGTAATAAGGCACAACTAATTAATATACATAATTTATTTAGTGTGTTAAAGTTACTATTACTAGTATAATAAAATGCTTACACTATCATGTTGGGAAATTGCCGATAAGAAGTTTGTTAAATTTATAATGTCCTTTATACACAAGGGTTTACAAGAGTATTGTTATTAATAAAAATCGCTAGGATTGATATTTTATATAAGAATGTGGTGTTAAATAAAATGGGGTTTGTAAGTAAACCCAAGGCTAAAATATTTTTTAATGGAATATGACAAGAGTATTTATAATCTATAAAAGCATACAACCTTAATGGGTGCTAGAGATCTTTATTGGGATGTATGTTCATCGATATAAACATGTATCTTGGGATTTTTCCCCAGAAGTATGTATAGGTATATACCGATTGTAGATTTTATATATACATATATGATGATGTGTTCAGCAACGATTTCACTAGTTGTGATACAATAAAAAAATATATAATTTTTTCTATGATGATGAATTTTAATAAGTACATATTTATTTGAAAAATAAATATAGATACTTAGTAGATTTTTAAATCTACAACGGAAAATTGAATAATTTCCTAAATATATATACATATACATATATATATAGTTATTAAATGGTCGAGACGTATGTCGACACCATTTCCAAACTAGGTCTTGGAATGGGATCTCGACTTTGATGGAACTTATATGTCTATTTTGTGTATGTGTGCATATATATATATATATATATATATATATATATATATATATATTTGTGAGTAAATAACATGAATAATAATCACGAAAATATTTTTCTTAAACGAAAACATCTCATTGGTCTAAACAAGTTTGGTGAACGATTTGTCGGGTAGACACATATTTAGACCTTAGTCTCTTATTGGTTTAAGACATTTGTAGGTGGGATTATATATATTACGTCGGACATTGGAATTGCTAGATTGCACGGAACGCAAGTGGTGAGTTCATAACCCCCACTTTTTTTATAGTTTTACATTTTTAAATGTTTTCGGGGTGGAAAGACATGCATGTTTTGCAAAAGTACATAATATTACGAGAAATGAAAACAACAGATTTCTAAACCATGTTATGAATGAACTCCAACCACACGAATGGTTTATACTAAACTTACCGGTTTACAAAACACACGCCTATTTTAAGAACGTGCATGAGTTTCATGGCTAGTGACGGGACTGTCATAGCTACAACTTAAGGACTGGATTGTCCTGGATACAACTTAGGGACTGGATTGTCCTGGATACAAACACATGGACTGGATTGTGCACTACTCAACACTAAGGGCCGTAGGGTCGCTTACAACTGTACAGTGAAGTCCTCGCTACATACTAAAACTATAACCGCCTGCTAGTCTACCGTCTTGAGTAAACGGTTTGGCGAGGCACTTACTAGCTTGGGGTGGATTATAGGCTCATGCGGGGCATGTTGTCTTTGTCGTACGCGGACATCGACGTTTATTCAAATATTACAAAAACAAGGTTTTCATATGACATGCCGAGGAAAAATGATTTTATTACGTTTTCTCAACAACTGGTAAACCGGTTACTAAAAAGAATTATTTTAAATCTTTTCGAACAAACTATGAACTCGCTCAACTTTATGTTGATTTTTCGCATGTTTCTTTCTCAGGTATTATTTTCAAACTATGGCACGGTTGGATTAGGAGAACCCATGGGGATTCGAGTACTTAGCGAGCGTTCACTTTCTAGCAGTCTTAGTTTTAAACACTTTCGCTGTGCAATAAAGATACCAGTCAGATCACACCCAACTCTGATGTAATCGATTATTGGGGTGTGACATGGTGAGGGTCGGCGACGGTGTTGCCGCACGGCAAACCCCTTACCGGTGCCTTCCCCGCACCCACCCCGTTCACCCTAATAAGTATAATATTAATGAGAAGTTTAGAAATTGTATTTCATAGTGTGATAAACAACTTAAGTGATAAAAAAATCTCGATTACAATTTTAAAATAACTGTAAATCACTAAATTTTGGAATTTAAGATTCATATTTTTTAATTAGATTCATATGTGTATGATACATACATAAAAAAATATATATTTACCTACACATAACTTATATACATGTAGTTAATTTAACCTACACATAACCTATATATGTGTAGGTTATATAAGAACTTAAAATTTTTATTTTGAATTCTAGTTTAAGAAACAATAAATCTTACATTTGTAACATTTTCATTTACTTTTAGGCTTTTAGGATTGAAAAAATGGGTGACTCATTTTGTTCTGCGTGTTCTCACAATATTCCTATATATATATATATATATATATATATATATATATATATATATATATATATATATATATATATATATGGCCAGGATTTAGAGAAAACGGTTTAAAGTGTGAAAACGGTGAGAACGGCTATCAGTCGTTGGATCAAAATAATCAATGACTTGGATTGGCACGGTGGCGTTTTCATAAATAACATAAACTTTGTTACCTGAACGTGCCTCATTAAGGGTAAAAGGATCTTTCTACTGCTCTAAAACAAAACGCCACATTAATCGTAAAAACGTCATTCCGGCGACACGCCAAAGGCAAAAGTTAATGATAAAACGCGTTGAATAAGAGTAACCGGAATTCAATTATTAACATTAATTACAAAAAAAATGCCTCCTGAACTACAAGCCAAAACGTAATTATATAAACGACGTTACGATAACTTCAATTATTACATCAAAAACAAAACATGATCATACGAAAACGCCATCTTTAGCCAAAACGCCAAATTCCAAAAAAAAACAAGAAACTCTGAGGGAACACCATCAACATATAAAAAAAGCTGAAACACCACAGTAACTACAACACAGTAAAAAAGAAAAGAAAACGTATATTTTATTACTACCGTTTATTAAAATAAAATCGCGCCTAAACTACGCGCCAAAAAATTATTATATAAACAAACATCTCACTATCCATTTAGTCACACCCCAAGACAAAAAAAAAACATTATATCTCAGAAAACTATTCACTTTACACGTCATGTTCTCTTGTCAAACTATACACTCAAAAACGCCATGCTTTATTGCAAAACATCCACCTAAAACGTCATTTTCTTTTTGTCAAACCCATAACTTTTTGCTGAATGAGATGGACAAATCCTCGAAAAAATGGCTCTAGTGATGATGATATGTCACTTTGTAGCCTTGTACACGAGAAGGGTTGGGATGAGAAGAAGAGATCAAGCGAGAAGATGATAGCATGTATAAACGCTATTTTGGACTCCATTATTAAAATGGTGTAGAGTGGGATGAGCATGAAGATGATAGCATGTATAAACGCTATTTTGGACATCAAGCGAGAAAAGCCCACACACAATCACACCCCCCAATTAAATAGCATTGGTAATATGCGGCATCAGTCTATCTTTCCAACATCCAAAAGAACCGTCCCAACAAAACAACATATCAAACACAAAACCCTAAAACGCTATATATTGATCGATCGACTTCGTCTAGAGTTTGGCGTTTCAACTGTGTAGGATAAAAAGGTTAAGAAATACAAAGGATACGAAGGTTCAGAGGACAAAGGAAGATATTTGATAGCAGTAAAGACTAGATTAGCATTTTTAATTTGTTTGGGTTATTGTATTTTAATAATCTTAAGTTTCACTTGTTAGCCGATGAAAAATTCCCAACTTTCAAATTCCCTCCAAATGATCCAAACTTGTAAAAAGTTTGACCTCCATTTGATCCCAACTTGTAATACTACGGATTATTAAAATCCAATATTCCTCTTTTTTTGGTGTCATTTTTTTTATTTGTTATCTAATAAAAATTTCTCTGTTAATACCAAAACACCAAACAACGTAGCGCCAAACAAAAAGGGGTCCAAGCTAAAGTTTTACTTTGCGTCTTTACCTATAAACTAAAAAATAAAAAAAAAACTTAAAAATATGAGAAGTTTTACAGCCTTAGCAGTCTGAACAAACAATAACTTGAAGCGACAGATACTTGATTACTACCATTTATTATATTAAAAACCACACAATGACGCACAAAAATCAATTTTTAATATTTTCTAAAAGCTATAATTACCTGTAACATTATACAAAAAATACAAAAATACACGTTAAAAAAACATTTAAAAACGCCATTAAAAAAGATATTTTTCTTATGTAGTTTTTTCAGAATTTTATTTAGTGTATTTTATCATCTTTACATAAAAAACGTCATTAAAAATAAAAACGCCAAACTTGAAAGATTGGGGATATTACATAATTAACAAATACTTAACAAAAACAGTAAATCTGAAACGACAGATACTTTATTAATTGCATTAATTATATTAAATATCCCGCCCAAACTACGCGCCAAATATGTCCTATAAAGAGAAATGTCTCAGCACATTCCATTGGTCACACAAAAAAAAAACGTCATGTTTCCTAAACACCACCGACTTAAAAACTCCAAAAAAGCAAAATTAAAAAAATCAAAGATGGCAAACAACTTCTCTTGGATATTCAGTATTGTTTTCAATGAAGTTTCGGTAAATGGATTCTTAAGTGAGGAGGATGACTCAAAAAGCTTTTGCTGAACGAGATGGACAGATCTTCAAGAAAAAAAGACTGATGACACCGATATATCATTTTGTGTGCCTTTTTCTTGATAAATATTGGCATGAGGAGAAGGAGACCGACACCAGTGCAAATGCTGGTTTGACTCCATGATGATAAAGAAGATTGGGAGAAAATAGCATCCACCCACACGGCGTCGAACTAAGTCTCCAAACAACCACAAAAAACCACTTCAAAAACAACAAAGAAAATCACGTGAGCCAAAACGCCATGTCGAATTGCCGGTACCACCACCAGCTTAAAATAGATGGCGTTTTATATAATATTAGGCGTTTCTGTAGTTTGTTATCTAATTTTTTATGATAGTGAGATTTGGAAGAGATATTGGATCCGGATTTTTAATTAATTTCTGAAGTTTGTTATCTGAATTTTTTCTGTAGATTGTAAAACGCCAAGTTGCCACGAACGCCAAAACTACAAAAAAGTCTAAGATCTAAAAAAAATGAAAATGCCTAATATTATATAAAACGCCATCTATTTAAACGGTGGTGAATACTGACAATCGTGCCCCCGAATATCATTTAGCGCCCCCTGCCACGTGTCGGGCCAGGATCCATTCTCACCGTTCTCAGACTTCAAACCGTTCTCTCCGAATCCCGTTTCTATATATATATATATATATATATATATATATATATATATATATATATATATATATCGTACAAGAGTGCTTATCGTGCAAAGCATATACGAACATCTCAACCACACATCTTATCTACCCTAGGCCTTCAATTGAACACCGTGGCACAATAGTAATTAACTTGACATAATTACGCATGTTATTGCTTAATTACACATGGGTTGGATTAAACCCTGATCACGCACGTTGTTTGCATAATTAAGCACGTTATAATGCATAATTACGCACGTTATAAAAAATCAAAACGCACATGCCACCAAACATGAAAATTATGCATGTTAAACTCAAATGTGCATGGGTTGTTTCAAACCCTAACTACGTATGTTATATACATAATCACGCATGTGATAAAAAAAGGAATGACATGCAGCACAATCTTCTACTCGTGTACGCTTCGCACGATAAACACTCTTATTTTACACACATTCTCTCTCTATTTATATATATATGTGTGTGTGGGTATAAGCGTATTCACTAGTATAAGAGGACCTCCAGTGGGAAAACAAACGACTGACATGATACCTAGGTGGTGTTCGCTTTCAAACATCACGACCGGGGTAACCATTTAAAAATGGACGTTCATGAGGGCATCCATATGAGTGATTGTGCCATTATTTTTCTTTATAAAAAGTGGTGTTTGGTGTTTGAAAGTAGACATAGTATTTGAGAGAAAATGGGTGTCTTTGAAATATGAGTATGATTATGATGTAGCAATTGACGTGATCGGATAATTGTTTAAATATATTTAAAGTAGATATCTATCATGAGAAAAGATAATCATATTAGCAATTTGAATAATCCGTTATATCTTTTGTTTACTTTTTGATAAGATTTTGTATCATACTCTACTTATATAGGGGGTGTTCATTTGAGAAGAAAATTAAATTGAGAAGAAAAAAAAACAAAAGGACAATTGTAAAACATTAAATAGTTTTTCTCTCGTCACATTTATTATTATCTTTGACTAATTAGTTAGTCATAAAGACTCACGTTTTAAAATTTATCCTACATATATACACGTAATTTATCCTCCACTTTAAATTATTTTTTTCTTCTTTGAGAAAATATATTTTTTAAAAATAAGTTACAAATTTAATTTAGTTAGCTATTAAAAAAGAAGACTAACAATTAAAGATTTATCTAATTTTACCAATATACCCTTATACTAATATTAAATACAAAAATTAAATAAAGTAAAATGAATAATTATTATAGGTTGAAATTTCTTCTAATTTTTTCCTCTTACAGAAAGTTTCTTCTGATTTAAACTCTCCACACTCTACTTATTAAATTAAATATATAAATTATATGAATTAAATAGTTCGACCCGACACTATAAGTACTCCATCTAAATATTAATTTACTGAATAAAGAATCAAATGTAATAACCAAATTAAATACTCTAGATGATAAAGATTGCAAAGTTTAAACTAATTTATTAAACTTCAATAGTTTAAATCATATAAAGATAATTGAGTTCTAATGTCCCTCAATTTTGGTCATTCATAGCTTTGATCATTAGGAGAATATCTCCATCTTTGCATTTAAGACTCTAATTTTAGATTCTATTCTCAAAACCCACATTCAAATTTCAAAATTTAAAAAACTTTTAATCTTAAGCTATCCATGTTCATCTAAACAACAATTTATAAACATCACCGCTAATAAAAATTTTAACTTTCCCAAAGCAGATTACCTTTTCTATCAACCAACCATGTAAGGACATATCCATGCTTGTACCTAGGAATGAACTTATACCGGAAAGTAAATGATCGGCAACTTTCATTGTTTCTCGGCTAAGAAAAAAAGTATCTAAGTTATGTAAATCTATTCATACATAATATAATTACATATTTTAATCCGGGTAATGCATGTATCTACAACCTAGTTTTACTATATATACGAAATACAACACAACACAAGTGGTGAAATGTTGTCTAACAAACTTTGTCTATATCTGTATAGGTTTCATGTGTATATATATGTAGCATTGTTTTTCTTTTTATTTTCAATTTCTAGTTTCACTCCTGATATTCTATGTATGTAATATATGACTTTAACCCATTTAGTTTACACTAATTTGATTTTTCTCTGATAAGTTTGTTTAACTAAAAAACAAATATGCCGTGCTTAATTTCATTTCTCGACATTTTGACATAAAACGTAGTTGTATTCGAAATCAAGCATTTTTTGGTTTCGTAAGATGTACCACGTAATGCTACCGTACCCAATGGAACCCATAACGACCAAACAACATCGGTATTATGATATGCTTATAAAGTGACGTAGATGTTTTATCTACGTCTTGATATTAATTTAACTCAAACCGAATTGTGAATAGTAAGACTGCATGGTGTGAGGGCTTGGGTTGACATGTGGTGGAGGTGGGCTCCACATGGCTAGGCGTGGCTTTTTTTGGGTGTGGGGTGGCGTGACTTTTTTTGGGGGTGGCGTGGCTTTTTTTTTGGCTGGGCATGGCCAGCCAATTACAGCCAGTCATCTCAACCCATGTAGCGCCCCACGCCGGGCACAATAGCGACGCCAAAGGGGCAACGCCCAAAGCCAAGCCCATAGGGGATGGTGTGCAAGGCTTGGGTGGGTTTCCCACGCCCAAACCCAAGCCCCAGACCCCACAGTCTAATGTAAGTGATTAATACACATACGTACATGTCGTCAAAGTTACTTTACGTATTATTTTTTACATATAAAGTGACGTCTTTTACCCATTTGTTATTTTAATAATTAATTATAATGTTCTATAAATTTCGAATATACAGTCGCAACGTATTTATTTTTATCTACGATTCGATAGAAGATTTTTTGTCCTTTATTGTAACAAACCGAACCGGTGTCTTTCGGTACCATTATGAACAGAAACAATCCTGACCCAATGACATCATTATTTTCCGAATTTGTTATGCTTGTCGATTAATGTAAAACAGTGTTGATATTCAGTTGGGCACAAATCTTACGGTTATTGTACCTGACTATGATTAACAAAATCAATACCAATGAAACGACAGCGATAACACACGATGAATCCCAGTGGGTAAATTGAACTTTTCATATACTTTTATTTTATTATTTAAGTTGAATACATGATGAAATCATGTTGGGATAGGTGGGTTGACTTAAAACAGTTGACCTTTTATATTTATCAACAAGTAGCCACAGAAGAGTTGATCGTTCAAAATGCAGCGTGGACTTGGAAACACATTCGCGCAATCCACCCGTGCGAATCCGCGCTTTTCTTCTTCTTCATTCTTCTGCACACCCTATTTTAACCCTTCATCAATCACACAATCACCATCTTCCTCAAATCATCACTCACATCACATCACTTGCTTCTTCTTCTTATTCTTCCATTTATCCAAACAATATGGTATCCATGGTTGCTCGCAGCGGCCGCCAATTGCAGCGTTACAATCAGAACCAACGCCAGCTCGTTGGGTTAGTCTCACTTTTTATCTATATCTTTTATACATTTTCGATCGAATTTTAATGCGTTTAAAATCCATTTTTTGTTGAAGTTTGGGGAAACAGAATACTGAGTACTCTATGATACTGGGTGAAATTTGTTTATTGATATTTAGGGTTTTGAATTTGATGCAGATGTATACCTTACAGAATTAAAGGCGGATCTGACAGGAAGTCAGAGGATGCATTAGAAGTGCTTGTCATTAGTGCACAAAGGAAAGGCAAAGGAATGCTGTTCCCTAAGGTATATATATATATATAGTATATACATTTCGCATTTTTACTTCTCAACCCCTGTGAACACGGCCTGTTTGCGTCTACGTGTTAGAAAACTTTAGTAATAGAAAATATTGCGGGCTGTATGGTTCCGCCATTGTATCCACTCTCGTCTTAAAAAAGTTATGATAAACTGACGCATGGTTTTTAACGCTAACAGGGTGGATGGGAATCCGATGAATCTATCAAAGATGCAGCGCTAAGAGAGTCGATGGAGGAAGCCGGATTGCTTGGAACAGTTGAGGTTGGTTCCTCATTCTAGAAAAGCTAGTGTTAGGGACATCAACAAGTTGAGCCCGGGCTTTGACTGAGCTTGGGCTCAACTTGTTTGACCTAAAAGAGCTCAAGCCGTTTATTTAAGAAGTGTCACATCAAAATTGGCAAATGTTGCTCTTTTTATTATTTTAACAACGGATTAACATGTAACATCCGTCGAAAAACGGGTTTTCAAAACCCGCTTCGTTTATTAATCGAATATTTCAGTTATAATTTTCATTGCGTATTTAATGTTCATATTAATTTTAAACAATACATAACTAATAAACATTGTTAGAATTTTAAAACATAATTAATAAAAATAAAGAAATAGTGAATAAAAAAAATAAATACCGCTGCCGGGTTTCGAACCCGGGTCAGCCGGTTCACTCAACAATCAACCATTTCACCGCTCCACCACTTGCCTCTTTTGTGAATAATACTGAAACAAATAACACTTAACTTAAAACTCGAATTCAAAAATCGGACTTCAGCGCGGCAGAACTCGCGATCGCCGGAAAATCCGGCAATCCGCGAGTTTAGCCAATTTCCTTTTGACTATAACGTTATAACCGACGTCGACATCGGTTATAACCGACGTCCAACAGTAAATTGCGGTCGTAACCGCCGGAGGAACCTTGACCAAGAATCAAGACCAAATTCAGACTAAATTCGTCCTGATTCTTTCTTATAAATACCCACCCAAACCTCTGGTAATCTTTTCGCTCAAAATCGCACAAACTCTCGAAGCTTTAGTACTCGCCGGAGATAATTTACAGTCGCCGGACCTTCACCAGAAAACCGAGATTTACACCAAATCGGTAATTTTCTCGACTCTTTCGTTTTCAAACCATTGTTAGACATATATTAACTTCATTCCTTCAACCAGAATCGGTCTCAGACGACGTTGCCGGAAATTCCTGCACTTGCCGGAAAATCACTGGAAATTCCGAAGTCACGCTGTGAATCGGTACAATCATCTAAACCCCCTGATAACCCTTGCTTAATAACTTAATTTCACAATTCGTTGATCAAAACTGTTAATTGATCCACTCAGACGGAAGTCACAATTCAGAGCCGACAACTCTTGCCGGAATTCTGAAGAAGACATTCTGAGCGGTACATTCGATTCCGTAACTCTCTCTATCCATTTTAATTCAATCAATCATATGATAGATGACCGATTTAAACAAGAACAGTCGGTCACTTTTGTTCTGTGTCGTTATAAATGAAGAAGACGAAGTCGAAATGAGTATAAGATTAATATAAACTGAATGTTTAACCGGGTTAGACACACAGTCCAGCGGTGGACTGTGTGCAAACATACAACGCACGTCACAAGTTCGAATCTTACAACGTACCGACTTTCAGAATTAAAACCAACCTTTTTAAAACTGAATCAGAACGAGTCACAGCATGCTTATAAGAATAATATAAACTGTAATTTAAACAGATTAGACACACAGCCCAACTGGTTGGGCTGTGCGCATACGAACCGAAGCGGTTCGACAATTTTAAATCATTTTAATATTAACTCAAATAAAATAACAATTAATTAGTATATATATATATAACTAAAATAGAGAATATTTCGGGTTAGACACGTAGCTCAGTTGGTAGAGCTGCGTGCACGCGTACGAGAGGTCTCGGGTTCGAGCCTCACTCAGCGCACACATTACTCACAGTTCGACCGGTCAACGGACCGGTCAACGGTCAAAAAGTCAAAAAAATTATTTCTTTTTATTTATTTATTTAATTTAAAAATCAATTAAAAATACTTAAAAATAATATTTTTAAAGTTAGAAAAAGTCCTTAAACTCACAAAAATAAATCTAAAAATCCATTTATTTACCGAACTATTTCGTTATTATTTTTAGGTTAGTTTTCCTCGTCGATCCAATCCCAAAAACTCGTGCGCATCCAACATCATCAAAAGAACGCACCCAATGTGAGTGAATCTCTACCAATTCCCCGTTTTAATCACATTTTTGGGGTGTATCATGTGTCGCTTAATTATTTATTATATTTAAACACTTGTGCATCCATCATATCCGTGATCAAATGTGTATTCAATATGTACCAATTGTTGTGTGGATTATGTTTAGATTAAAGTTATCATTTTCAGTACATGCATTTCATTAGGCCCATCAGCTCCCCGTGGGAGATGGATTGAGTACAGGTGCCTCATTCGATCGGCTCCGTTTGATTGAGCCTTGATCTCACATACATCATCATACATTTCATACGATCGGCTCCGTTTGATTGAGCCTTGATCTCACAATACATTATCATTCATGTCATATACTCATTCAAGGTGGTTTGTGATTGTTTGTTTATATATGTTTGCTCACATATAATATTGCACAACTTTTCAATATTAAATACAACAAGAAATCAATAACAATGTTTTTAAACAAGGTTCACTCGCCAACTTTTGTTGACCCAAAATATCCCCCATTTTACACATGATACAGGTGATCCAGTTGAGACAAGAAACACATAGGAAGACTTAGAAGAATAAACCAGCTTAAGCTTCGATTGATTTACTTAGTTTCATTTTCCTTGTAATTGTATGGTTTTGATTTGAACATTTGAGTTGTAATTTGAATTTAATAAATATGAAACATTTTAGTAAACATCATGAGCTTTGGTGATAACCCAGTTATGCCCCGACTCTTATTCCGCTGCGGGTTGGGGTGTGACATGTTTCTTCAACTTTTGTAGGGGTGTTGGGCAAATGGTGCTTTAAAAGCAAAGGCAATGATGCATACTATGAGGGGTGCATGTTTCCGTTACTTGTTAAGGAGGAACTCGATGTATGGCCCGAGAAAGACATTCGTCAACCAGTTTGGATTAGCGTATCGAAGGCTAAAGATGTTTGTCAATATACTTGGATGAGAGAAGCGTTGGATTTACTAGTGAAGAGACTCGAGTCTGCTCCTAAAAGTAATTTATGAACATAATGCTTATTGGTAAATATGAGATTTTGCAGGTCGCATGCGACCAAGAAGAAAATGAACCCAAACCGGTTCTAGCGGTTCTTTAAACGGACCCGTCGGTTATAACCGGAACCAAACCAGGAACCGTTTTCTCCCATATTTAAGATCCGGAATCAGACCCAAAATGCAATAATATTGTTCGGATCTGGCGATTCCGGTTTGGTTCCTGGTTCTAGCGGTTTAGAACCGTAAATTGCTCAACCCTAATTAATTTAGGAAATGTTGGATGTCGCTTTCATGGGGGGAGAGGTTGTCCCGAATGCTTCCGTCACCTCGTTTCCTGTTGGTTGACATATTTTCAAGCACAAGATGATACCGGTCCACGTCAGCAGGGAAGGGGGTATTTGGTTATGGTTCATAGGGTCTGGTACTCGACTCATATTTGGTTCCATATCTCTTCATTAAACAATCATCATTATACATCATGAGGAAATGTATAGTTTAGACGTCTGTGTATTCGTCGTAGTTCCTACTTATTAGCAAGACTTATTTTTTTGAAATTTATTGTAAAGACACTACTTAGTTTGTCCCATTGACATTACAGTTTAGCATTCTACTTTAGAATATATTCTTGATTTTGTTCTAGTTTTTAAATTTGCAATAGTTTTTCATCTCAAGTTGGTTTCCATATAACAATCTATATTTGTTACATTTTATTTTTAATCAAAACAATATAACCTTTAAAATGTAAAACTAGTGTGTTCTAGGTTTATGATTACTCTACGTAGCAGTTAAACCAGGACCAATAACTTTTCATTTTATAAGCAGTGGTAAACTTGGGTGGGGTCATCACGGTTAAGATGTTAACTTCAAGTTACAAAAAAAGTATAAGTGATTCAGTGGGTGAATATAATGTAATTAGGGTGAGCGGAGTGGAGCTCGGTAAACAATGTCACACCCCGACCCGCAGCGGAATAAGAGTCGGGGCATAATTGGGTTATCACCAAAGCTCATGATGTTTACTAATATGTTTCATATTTATTAAATTCAAATTACATTTCAAAGTTTCAAGTCAAATTCATACAATACAAGGAAGGGAAAAATTTAACTAAACAATCCATAATCTAAACTGGTTTATTCTTCTAAGCCGTCCTATATGTTTCTTGCTTCAACTTGATCACCTGTATCATGTGTAAAATGGGAAATTTTGGGTCAACAAAAGTTGGCGAGTGAACCTTGTTAAAAACATTTGTTATTAATTCATTATTGTAATTAATTTAGGAAAATTGTGCAATAATCATATATGAACAAATGTATTTAAACATAACAATCACAAACCACCTTGCTTAAGCATGAAATAAGAATGACAATGTATATGTTGGCAACGTCCCGTTCACGCTCACAGGTAATGGGGAACGGACGGCCTATGCTAATGTATGTGAGATCAAGGCTCAATCAAACGGAGCCGATCTTATGTTGGCAACGCCTGGTTCACGCTCATAGGTAATGGGGAACAGCTCACGCTCATAGGTAATGGGGAGCAGCGGCCTATGAAATGTATGTACTGAAATGATAAATTAAATCTAAACTTCAACCACACAAACAAACGATACATATCGAATACACATTTGATCATGGATATGATGGATGCACAAGTGTTTAATATAATAAATAAATAGCGACACATGATACACCCCAAAATGTGATTAAAACGGGGAATTGGTAGAGATTCACTCACATCGGGTGCGTTTGTTTGAAGGTGTTGAATGCACACGAGTTTAGAGGATTGATCGACGAGAGATAACTAACCAAGTAAATAACGAAAAGGTACGGTAAGTATGTGGATTTTATTAACTATTTAATAGGATTTTTGGATATATTTTTGTGAGTTTAAGGCTACTTTCTAACTTTAAAAACGTTATTTTTAAGTATCTTTAATTGATTTTTAAATTAAATAAATAAATAAAAATAATAAAAAAATGTTGACTTTTTGACTTTGACCGTTGACCATGACTTTGACCTTTGACCGGTTCAGGCCTTGTATTTGTTTGCGCTGAGTGAGGTTCGAACTTGTGACCTCCCGTACGCGTGCACACAGCTCTACCAACTGAGCTACGTGTCTAACCCGAAATAATTCTGTTTTTAATTATACTTATATACTATTTAGTTAAATCCGAAAATCATTATTTTTAAAAGGATTTTAAATGTATCGAACCGGTGCTGACCACAGGTCTCGAACCCGGGACCTGTGAGTTAACGTGCACATAGTCCACCGTTGGACTGTGTGTCTAACCTGGTTAATAACTCGGTTTTTATTATACTTAACATGATTTTGAGAGTTAACCCGGTTCAGTTAAAAATGCATTTTTATAACAAGAGAGTAAGGCTGGGACAGGATTCGAACTCGCGTCGTATGTGTATATGTTTGCACACAGTCCACCGCTGGACTGTGTGTCTAACCCGTTCATTAAACCGATTTTAATTAACCTTATATTATACCCCGTCTTCGTCTTCTTCGTTAACTTTACCCAGAAAACAAAGTCCGACTGTTTTGACTGATTTATGCCTAATTTGGTTTTCAAACTTTATAAGTAATTTAAAGGTAACGAATGGAGAGAGTTTTGGGGAAAGGATGTACCGATCAGTGTTTTTCACAGAATTCCAGCAGAGGTCCGTCGGCTCTTGATAGTGAACTCCGGCTGTTAACATCAATTAACAGTTCCGTTCGATTATTTATGAAATTGAGATACTTAAACAAAGTTTAACAGAAGTTTGAAAGATCATACCAGCTCTCAGTGTGTTCCGGAAGTTTCAGAAATTTTCCGGCGAAGGTAAGAATTTCGACAACGTTGACTGGGATTGATTCTGACGGTGGATTTGTGTTAGTGACAGTTTAATCAAATGATTGAAACAGAAAGAGTCGAAGGAATTACCGTGTGGATGTGAGTCTCGGTTTTCCGGCGACTTGCAGATATTTTCCGGCGAGTGAATTTTCGTCGAGAAAAGGTGCGATTTTGAGCGAAAAGGCTACCAGTGGATTGTGGGTGAATTTATAGGGAGAAATCGAGATGCATGGGATCTGAATTCAGTCTCGATTCAAAGTCAGCCATTCTCTAGCGGTTACGACTAGTGTCGCGGGTTCAGACGTCGGTTATAACCGTCGTCAAGTTTAATTCTTCGGTTAAATTGGAAGAAAACGTTAATTATCGACGTAATCGTCGGGATTTCCGCTGGGTGAGACTCGAACCCGTGACCGTCGGGATTTCGGGTTAGACACGTAGCTCAGTTGGTAGACATGTTATTTTTTTCTTTTGGTCTATGAAAAAATATTTTATTGGATTTTAATTTGAACACATATATGTTGTAGCCAAATGTAATAAATGAGATATGGATTCAATCAGACCAGTTGTTTTAAATCTCTAAAGAAATCCGGTAAGCTAACAATAGTCTTTCCCTAAGATCATAACTATAGCAATGTTTGTTTTGATTCTAATTTACCATACTAGAAATTTGATCAATGAAAATTTTTAATTCTAATTTACCTTACTGGAAATTTGATCGTATTTTGTAGGGAATTGAAAGCAACGAATGTGGTGGCGAAATATTCGAGTCATTCATATGGAGATTTTAAGGCTTCAAAGGTGGAATTGTGTGAAAAGTGCTTTGTAAAGAGATCAAGTTGAATGTAAGAGCTTAATTTCTGGTAATCTATCTTCATAGATGTTTCACTAGCTATAATTATTACCCTAATGGGACCCCGAAATCCCAATAGACCATCATTTTCTTCTTAATGTCAACTGATGTTGCTCCATTAATCTTTATTTTCATTGGGTTTACTTTTTTATTGTGGTTCTTAATATCATTAGTAGGTCGTTATTGAACAATTAAAATTGTCTACTTTTAGTGTTGGGCTTATTGCTAAAGGACATGGCTGCCTTTTTTTAATTATATTTAGGTGGCATGGTGAAAGAGCTTCTTGCTCAATGTGTTTCTTCAAGCTGTTATGACGAGAAGACGCCGGAGCTTTGTTAAAGATGTTTCTCTATGAGTAATTAATTTGCAAAACTTTGCACGAGTGTATGTCTAATAATATTCGTTTCTTATTTTCTCCAATTGTTCTTCGGTTTGTACAAGTAAATCAACATGGTGATGATCTATAGATTGAATCAATGTATATATTTTCTCTTCATTAAGTTTTGAAACCGCAAGTGGGAGTGCATTTGTTTATATGTAACGTTATATCAGTTGATTGACTTACATGCATATCAGATTACCTTTTGTTTTCCATTTTGTATTGTAGCATGGTGCAGTTAATGTAGATGAAAAGCTATACATTGCTGGTGGAAGTTGTAATGGGTAATGGGCGGCATTTAGTTGATGTTCGGGTACTGTCATGCCAGATTTCAAATGTAAGTTGATAATCAAGATGAATTATTACAAGTTTGATAAAGAATAGCCAATACCAAACTAAATGCTTTTACTTATTTTCAAATAAGACTTCTTAAAATTGGAGAATATAATAAGTGGGTTATCCTATTTTTGAAGACACATATTAAGTGAAAGGTCTTTTTTTCTTTCATTATCCTAACACATGTCTGCACATTATGAGGTTTATATGCATTTGAGTCCAGCTCTTATTTGACAAGTTCACTTTTTAGTTAAATCATTACCTTTAAGGATTTACCTATATGATGTATTAGAGATAAAGTCTTAAACATAACCCGAATGGACCTATTTATAGGTATATGGGTCAAAAGTGTCACCTCAATATTAACAAAGACCAAGTAAATGAATCTTTTTTTTAATGTAGACTGTGATCTCAAAATATAACGATTTTATTAGCCGGGTGAGGTGTGGGTGGTCTAACCATATATTGTTAAGTAACTGGTTCAGGTATGCCATTTAAGATTGTTTTACATTAGTATGTTAAACACACTTTTTATCCTTTGTGTTTGTCCATTTAAGAAGATTGGAATTTTTTGGTTAAGCAAGAAAATGGCGGAGGGTAGAGATAAAATTGGACCGAAAGACCTTAAACAGAATGTTCAAAAACTTAATCCTGCCAATACCATTTCTTATGTTAAAGTATATGTTGATTAAGATTTCGCGGATGTTAATTTTGTTTGTAATTTATGTGTTGAAAGAGGCTAATTGGTTGGTTTGATTTTTTTTAGGTACTGGTTCGGATATTCATGACCCATCACCATCAGTTTTACTCTTTGATATTGATAGAATAGCAAAGATATCTCTTCTCATTCATAACAATCATGTATATACAAGTGCACTCTCCTATTTTGGTGGAGAGATATACATAATAACTCAAATATACGCATTCATATTATATATTCTGTTACACCCCAAAAGTCGAAACTAGAGGAGGCCGAATGTTATTGGTTTTTAAAGCGATGTATTTGTTTTTTAAACGATCTTAAAGTCAAGAAATAATATAATTTTTGTGAAACCGCGTGTTCACGCGAGAAATAACCTAGTATATATATATATATATATATAGGGTAAGGTTTATGCGAGAACCACCTTTATTGCAAAATAAAATCTAAAAAAAATCAAAAAAGCACTCAAAATTTTTTTTTTAATATTTTTTAATAAATATCGTTATATTTTGTTACCAAAAAAAAAAACCTTTTTTTTCGAGTATCAGTTATCCATGCACATGTGCATATGTATCATAACTTCGACAAATTCAGTAATACTTTATCACTAGTGACAATTGCATTTTAATTAACAATACCATCCATAATACACTCTATTTTACATTAAATGCACATGTGCATCATTATGTATAACAATTATATACCGTGTTTTGGTACAAAAACTTTGTGATTTCGAATGACGAAGTAGGCTCATATATATGTTTTTTGGTTACTTACATCTAGTGGTTGATGGGTTCATTATAGTTGTCACTTTATGATGTATTATGTTGATTGGATGGTATAAACGGTGTTGATATACATGTAATAAAGTGAAAATATTGGTATTGGTATTGTATTATAATGGTAGGAGGTAATGGTATTGTATTATGATAGTAGGAGGTAATGGAAGTGTATTATGGATGGTATGATAGATGAAAGAAAAAATGTATTCAAAGTAGTGTACCAAAAACACCTTATTTCATGTTGATACATATAGATGCACA